>OY992501.1:7261193-7609777 GCA_963921215.1 Scoparia ambigualis
TGTTAAACAATAGTAGGCAAATAAAACATTTGGTTAGGAATTCATTATCATCATAAGTTTTTGCAAGAATGCTGTGGATTTTTTTTCTTTTGTTGAAGCTGTTTACAAAAGAAAAGTTTTTCTTTAATAAGATTTATAAAGATCGAGACGCTGATTTTGTTTTGGCTTACTTCTCTAAAGGCATTTAGCCAGTTTTTCAAATATAGATAAGTAAGCATTTTCTTAGTGTAATAGATAACAATGTTTGCTAAGGCTTTGCGGTGTTTATTTCACCATTATACAAAAATCTCAAGTTATTTATAACATGACGCTTCACGTTTCCGCCATAGAGTCAATTACTTAATTAGGAAATACATCAAAAAATATTTATCTTTCTTTCTTTAATTTTATTTGTAAGTAATTAATGTTTTCAATTTTTATTTTCAATTTTATTTGTGTTGTATGGATCTCATTATCCGAGATAACGATTTTATTATTTTATTATTATTAACCTTTTAACAGCGATGTGAATTTCTATTGTCTGTGGCACACAAGTGTTAAAGCTATTAACGAAAACAAAAAGCTCTTTCTATAAAAAGAGGTGCGATAACGCACTCTTGTTTCAAACAATATCTCAAATAATCTATCGGCAATTGAGAATGCAATCGATTTAATTCGGATAACATGTATCGGTGGTGTGTGCAGCGGGGCGCGCGTAATCGGCGCGACGGGCCCAGCGGCTCGTCTCGTCCGATGGAGTTTGACACTCGCCTCGGAATATTTTTATTTCGATATTTCGACACTTGCTTGTATCAACTTGTACGACAGGGTCTCGATGGTCGGGTCACGTGGCCGCGTTTGATTTTCAAATGGTTCGGTATGTTTCTCGTTTTATAATTCGTTATGCGATTGTTTTGTTTAGCTATTTATTAAATGTTGTGACTTGTTCAATTGTTCTTCTTCAGTTTGTTTGTTACTTATATGTGACTCTGACTGTTACTTACAAAATGTCTTCTGCATTTTGTTGACTTAGTTTGTGTTAAATAATAAAGGAAACAGGTGTTTTCCCAGGATAATAATAAATAGCTTGTAGTCATTGATATAAAAATAGAGGAAGATACGGCATGGCCATTTTAATATGAATCATAAAATAGTCCTACTCAACTACATACTCTTTGTATTATGACAGCTAATGTCAATCAAGCGAGCGAGACTATTAGGAGCTACGCTAAGCGAGTGGGTCAGCCAGCACCAGCACCCCGAAGACGCACGATAAATGAAACTTGCTGATGACTATCAATGTCATACTTAATAAATATATTCTACAATGAAAATATTATTGTTTTGGTGTACTTTTATACGTAAAAAGTTGTTTCGTGAGCTTTGCTTTTGTTGCTTGAGTGGTTTTTGCACCGTATAAATTCGCAGCTAAGCATTTCTAACGATCGTTCTTACTAAAAAACAACTATAAACGTCACTGGTACGAACGAGTTGCTGCAGTATGTATTGACTACTGTCGCGGTAATCGGTACCCCAACTTTTTGTCATAGTATGCAAGAAGCGCCCGCGGTACGGTAACGTTTCTTTTAGTCTAAGATCCGAGTATAGAACGACCTTTACCGGGAAGGTTAATGGATGAAAAGTATTTTATATCAAATTTAATATGTTAAAAAATATATCGCGAGTGGGTTGGCTGAAAAATTTCAGTCCAGTACCTTTAATGATTAATTTAATATTAAAAAAAAAAATTATTATTACATTGCTTTGGTTTGGTGTGTGTGTGTGTTTGTAATGAGATTATCTTTATATAAACAACCAGACGGTTGCAAATTATTAATATTGACTTACCTGTTTACACCTGCCTACCCAATGTTATAACAGGAAAAAAAATAGTCAACCTAACGTTTGCATACTCTGTAAGACTTTCGATTGGTACCTATGTAATTTATCTATTATCCAAACAAGTGCATTGTTAAAAAAATATTTTTAAATATTTAATTAATCATATACTAGACTGAAAATTTTCAGCCAACCCACTCGCAATATATTTTTAACACATTCAATTTGATATAAAATACTTTTCATCCATTAACCGGCCCGGTGAAGGTCGTTGTATACTCGGATCCTCTACTATTTCTCTATTGTTTAACAATGCTTGTAGTGCTCTTTGTGCAAAACACATGTCACGCCAAAGCTATGCTTTGACGTGAAGTTTTGACAAGCAAACGAAAACACTGCCACATTTTTATAATGTTATGTTAAGCCTCACGCACACACATTTCGATTAAAACGGCATGTGATTTTAGTTTTCGTTTTTTCGTACGTAATAAAAATTAATACTTAAAGCGACTGGCACCAGACTTTTTAATACAGATTTAACTAAAGCTCGCTTCAAACGGCTTTGTGCCGCTGTCACTTGATTGAAGTTGATAGAGATATCGCGCTGTTTCGGCTGTAATTTAGCTAAATCTGGATTTAAGATTGTGTTGCAAGTTTTAAGTTGTATGTGTCGTATTTGTTTTGTTGTTTTTAACCTTGTTGCCGAGTGACCAAGCCGGCCCGATACCCGGTGGTCCCGGGATTATTTCCAAACCGGGCAAAAGGTGATTCGGAATGTTTGATGTATGAACCGGGGTTGTGATTCGTATTTGGCAAGCGTGGTGAAACGCCAATCCCATCAACTGTAGCAATGGCTTCATTTCAATGGTGGAGTGGAGGCCTTTGCCCAGCAGTGGGACACAAAAGGTTAAAAAAAACAAAAACAAAAAAAATATATGTGGAAGGATTTTGGTTGCGACCAGCTAAGAAAGTTAAGTCAATAAGTTACTTATTGGTAATTAAATAAAAAAAACAAATTTGTTTACGCTCACACTAATTATCTAGACCAAGATACCTAAGTAGGTACTCTTTTGAAACTCGTTAATCTCTATAAATATATAATACTCGATAAATATACATAAACAAAAAAACACCCAGACCCGAAATCAATTTAGAAAAACAGTTTTCTCTAAATTGACCCGACCGGGTATTGAACCCGGCGTGCTAACTACTCGACCACGGAGCTCGTCATAATCATCATAATTAGTACTATTACAATTTTTTTATTCGATTTTCGACGACCTCCTTGGTCGAGTGGTTTGTACACCGTTTTTCATGGTGTCGCCATCTCTGAGGTCCCGGGTTCGATCCCCGGTCGGGACAATTTAGAAATTGTTGTTTTTTCTAAATTGTCTCGGGTCTGGGTGTTTTCTATGTATATTAAGTATGTATTTAGGTATTTTAAGTATGTTTATCCTTTGTCTAGTTATTATTTAACGAGTTTCATAACGAAGCTTCTCTTGGGCTAGATAATTGGTGTGAGTGTAGGAAAGGAAATTTATTCGTACTTATTTGATTCTAGTAGGTGGTATGACAGAGTAATAAAGCTTATTAATACATCCTTATAATATTATAAATGCGACTGTAAGTTTGTTAGTCTGTTACTCTTTGTGCTAAGACCATTACTTACGTTTATTTTGATGAATTTTGGTAGGTAGACATAGATGGGACCTTAAAACGGTTAATAAGGCACTTTATCTCGCGAAAAATTACGAAAAAAACACGAGCAAAAGCTAGTTTTCTATAAAACTTTAAAATATTATCGTGCTTAAAAGTAAGTATATCTAATGACTAATCCATCAACTATCCAGTTAAATAACACAATCAAATGTTACTCAGTAACTAAATAGAAAATACCAATAGAGCATGTATCGATATTTATGTAATATTTGTAAATGGTCATGTTATCTCATGACACAACAAACAAATACAGTACACTTGCACATGATACAACGAGCAAGTATACCTACAGTTCGCTTGCATTATGAAATAGCTCTCATGCACTAGATGACAGCTGTTTTAGATCGAATGTTCAATTTAAGGATATCTCGGGACTTCTTGGTAGGAAAGCAAAGCTATCAGGTTTGCAGTTATGATTAATTTTCAACAATTTGTGTTTTGCCTTATCTTCTTCTCATTCTTTTCGAGTCATCGTCAGCTCAATAAGAATTGAGCTGACGATGACTCATGACGATGTTAGGAAGACCTGACCAGAAAGCTGCTACGTCAGTAGCCTTTTGGTAGGCCTCGACCAAATTAAGTGAGGTGTTGCAACGACTGTTGGGAGGCTCCGAACTCGCATTCATATGGATCAGAAACTAACCCCCACTTTCAAAGAGTGTTTGCAGCATCCGACCTGAGCCCATACACAGTCTGACGACAATAGTATGGGAGTACGAATATTTTTTGTCATTTTTCCACAGATGTTTCTTACGGAAAGTTGTTCAGTTTCATGGGTGGAACTCACCCTTAATTTCATTAAAACGAAAAAAGATTTTAGGGTTTATACTCTTCCAGATTGCCAATGGGAGTTCAGGGGAAATAAGGCTTTATTATAAAAAGCCTTTTACACCAATTTACTATTGTCAATCGATAAGGAATTGACATAGAGCGTTTCCACTTGTCGTTTGTTGTTTGTAGTAAGGGGGTTGAAAAGCATTAAAGTGCTTTTGCGTCGGCGACGATGCACCGATTCGGACCGTCACTGTACATAACATGCCAAGCTATATTGAATTACCGAACGGTCAGCGGGCCGCGGGCGTTATCTCAACGTCCTTTACTCAAATAACATTATCAGCTCCCAGGCCGGGTGAAATACAAGAAACAATAAACGCTCCTCGTAAAGCAACGTTATGTGGACGTAAATCAAAGGCGGGCGGGCGGACGAGACACTTGTTACATTGCTCATAAAAGTCTTTAACACAACGCATACGCGTATATTAGAGTGGGTTTATAGCGATGCCTTTGCCGTCTGTTAGCCGCTCAGGCTAGCCGATTTTCGAAATAGATTTCAAATGTATTACTATCGTACACCTTTATTTTGTCTTTATTTTTTAACTTTAATTTTCAGTATTGTAAGGGACCTCTTTAGTATCCCTGTGATTAGTTAGCCACCCTAACTCTTTGAGCTTCAGTAAAGAAGCTCGAAAAGTCATGCTGCACAGTTCATTTATGTTGACGCCGTTTTAACTTAAAAATAAAGTTGCAATACTTGCTTCTTTTCTAACTTGAGCATTGTTTAAAATCAAGCTTTATAAAAAAGACGAAAGTTCGTGAGTTTCATTATAATGACTTTGAAGCATAGCTTACGAAACACTGTGGTCAATAATAAAACAGCTGCTATGAGATTTGTCAAACAAAACCAGTCATTAAAATTAAAATGCATTTGCCCGCCATCATCAAATGAGCCAAAACGACATGGCAACTTATTGCCAAACAGCGTCCGTTGTATTGTCTGTGGCCCTTCGAATTGTGGAAAGACAAACTTAGTAATTAGTTTATTACTACATACAGATGGTCCACGGTTCCGCTACGTTTATGTATTATACAAAATCTTTGTATCAGCTTAAATACATATTATACACTATTAAACTTTCGCGTTCTATTATGCACACATATTTAGACGGGATTTAACGCAAAACTACTTAGTAAAGGCATTCTACGCATACCTTTTTATACCCGACGTTTCGACCGAGTTGCACCGGCCGTGGTCACGGGTGGACTGCTGTCGCGGTGTATCGCCTCCGTTTGCGTCGCTGAGTCTTCATCCACCGTCACATTATTTATCCAACTACCGTCACACACAACACTAACGGTGTCCCTATTCCGTATACAAGCCTTATTCTGGTAGGTAGCCGATTGCGGACTAAATACATATTTTTAGAAAAAGTATTAAATATGGTTGCAAGCTTACAAATAAAAAAAAAACTTTACATATTAGGTTTTACATCACAACAACTCTTTATAGGCGTCTGTAGCCGAGCGGATAGATGCTCGGGTTGAACGCGAGAAGTCGTGGTCCAACCCCCACAGCTCCGTTAGACTACTGACGTGAACCCACTCCGACACAGTTATTACTCGTGGAAATTTTCTGACACTAAAATTGGCGCAACTGTCAACGTCAAAGTTGACAGAATCGAGCATAGACTATGCGATATTTTGCCATCACAATGCATAAAATGTACCACAGAACCGAAATAATCAAACTTGTTCATACTAAAGTAGTCTGTAAGTCTATGAAAACACGGTACAAAGTCAAGTGTGTTTTTGTAGGTGCGGTCTCATGCGACCGCTTGGGGGCTGAGGGGATGTGTTAAATGCATATTAATAATAATGTTACTTTAAAAACTCATAACAATATTATAACCTAATTTCATCAGCTATGAAGTAGAACTGCTTAAATTTCGCAGATTAAAAAATGAATCAGTTACAAAAGTTCCGAATCACCGTGTCGTGACCTTGATCCAGTCCGTGCTTGTGCGATTTATCAAAAGCTATGGACCGTTACGGCAGGTTACGGTGAGGTCGGTACTGTTAGCGGGTTTTGAACCACCATTCTTAATGCGCCATATTAATGTTGTATTAAGACTGAGATGTATGTGTGAACGGGTCGCGGCGCCCATTGTCTTGGTACCAGAGACGTGTACACAGTATAACATCTCCGATTCTTCTGCAAAATTCAAAAATTCATTTTTGAATAAACTTAAAATAAGCATTATGAATCGTCTAAATTTATTTGGATAAATGGGCAACACCCGTTCAGGAAGTCTGTTAGCTGTGGAGAAGAACAGGCGCAAGAAACTCCACAGCTTTATAATGCTTCATTCAAGATCATCAGCTGCCTATAAACGTTCCACGGGTGCCCTTGGATTCGCCTAAATTTTTTAATTCTAATTTCATATGGCCGAACTTTCATAACACCGAACCGTGTTGGCCTAAACTTTTATCATACAATTATTGTCTAGCCTAACAGTTGTTTTTGCACTATTCTAGTTTTAACTAAAAATAGAAAATCCTATTTTTAGAATCCCTAATATTAATTTGCTTAAATGTATCGGCATAACTTTCTTTCGGCATTACGAATATTACGCTGTAGTGTTGAAAGCCCTAATTTATATTAATTAAGTAAATTCAAACTTTAATATTTATTTTTATTATACAGCAGATTACAGCATAAATACTAGCTGTACATATGTAATGCCGTAAAAAAGTTATGCCGATACATTTTAGTGCAATAATATTAGGGATTCTAAAAATAGGATTTTCAATTTTTAGGTAAAACTAGAATATTAATTGTTTGATAAAAGTTAGAGTGCCCTACTTCTGTAAGTCACGTTTAGAAATTTAAAATAATCGCGGAGCGCAGCGGTGCGATTGTCTTGAATTTAGAGGTTATTATTTATTTTCATGTTATTTTTAGGAAGTTTAAATTCGGCGATATAGAGTAGGCGAATTAAAAATAGGCTTAACACATTTTTAGGAAAAGTATAATTGTGCGATAAAAATTAAAAATTCGGCGATCCAATATAGACCCCGTTCTACAGATGGGCATGGACAGGGGAGATTGGACCATAACCCACCATACTGGCCCGATGCGGGTTGGTGGGTTTTTACGATTGCCATATTAAAAAAACAATCTGGACCAACGGCTTTGTGCCTTCCAAAGCACGGGAGTTATTGGGCACTCAGTGACCCGGTGTTGCGAATTTTGCTTAGCTGGCAGGATCGCAAACTCGAGTAGCTCATCACTCATCAGTCTAGTTAAAAATGCCTGTCCTTTCGTTTCAGCCCTTAACATTAGACAACATCTAAGATCGTGACAACACATTGCAGGTTCTTGGGTTGTATTTAATGACAAACATCAAACTGAAACCAACAGCTTACATGCCCTCCAAAGTCATATGGGCTTCACATATTTTAATTTGATCAAATTCGCCCAAAACAAAGCTCGAATCGAAACAGTTAGTTTCGTCGTAAAATCACTTCCATAAAGCGCTGTAAGTACCAATACCTATAATTAAAAAACTCATTAAAACTATGACTTATTCCTAATTATGAAAAAATAATGTATTATCCTTAACAGTAGGTTTGTAACCTACTAATCTAAATTGAATGTACCTTTACGGATTTTATTCTTTGTTTGCCTGTTATGGTTTTCACACAAAATACTTAAAAATAGATATTGTTAATTAGAGAACACTTAATACCTTATTATAAGTACTTGGTGTGAAATACGTCAGTAAACCTTTTAAATAAATTACTAAGGCATGTGCTTTCCGACGGTCCCGAAGAATCTGTGATACATCTACTTTGCAGATATAACGATATTCTTTGGTACCGTCGTTTTGTCTATGTGGTGTTGCTATACCCACAAGTGGGACGTCTACAGGCATGACCAGACCCTGAGACTACAGGCATGACCAGGCCCTGACACTGTGAACCCGAATCGCGGCGTTATCGAGTTGAACCTGTTTTTAACGACTTCCGTAGTCGAGTGGTTAGCACGCCAGTTCTGGCATCGCTATGTCTGAGGTTCCGGTGAAGGTTCGATTCCCGGTCGGGTCAATTTAGGAAACACTGTTTTTCTAAATCGTTTCCGAGTCTGGGTGTTGTCTTTGTATTATGTATATCTGATAACTAACCAATAACAGAAACAAAAGAAGCTTCACTTGGGCTAAATACTTATTTGGTGTGGAGTGCCAAAATGATTATTATAAGGCCTTACGGCAACTGTGATGCTCCGATTCAGGACATGATCTACCTGTTGTCCTTCCCCTGTGACCTACCACCTGCACAAATGTACCTACTCAAGACTAATTGTTAGTGAAAAAATAAAATAACACGTTCTTAGAATTAATTTTTGAAGTAGTAAACAGTAAAATAAAATCTGCGAAAATTATGAAATATTGTTGAGGCTCTATTCTGTAGAATATACCAGATGGAAACACGATTTGATAAAGTTGGCTCGATAGAATAAATTCACAAAGTTACATATTTTTGTGTCATTTTATCTTCTTTTATAGGTTTTATTCTTATAATAAGTGATTTGATATTATGTGTCATTTACCAAAATAAAGTTCATAGATAACTTGAGGGATTATAACCGATCGTTTTTTTTTTAATTACATCTATTAATTTATTAAAATATACAACGCGATTATACTCGCCGCTTCGCTGTTATACCCGCCCTTACCGTGTCGTACCGTCGAGAGAGCGAGAGAGAAGCGCTTGAAATACCTCCCCTTAATGAAACCCATAGGAAGTGCCCTTTGTTACTGGGTTAGAAAGAAAAAATATCCCAGATATTCTACGAGAAGAACAAAAATAAAAAATGTAGAGCTTTTGGCTAGTTCTCTGGACAGGGATTTACTATGTGACGATCATCTTTATTGTAGAGTCATTTTGTGATAGTAGCTATAAACATTCTGTGTATCAGCCAAAATTTTCGAAAAAGTATTGGATACTGTTTGCAAAAAAAGCATTGACCAGTTTATTCAAAAAGATACAAACATATATTATAATTATGTTAATTTAATTTTACTATGGATTAAGAGATAGATTACTGACCGTACTTGATTACTGCGATTATTCAAATTGTTTTGTGGTTAGTTTGTACAGTCAGGTGTAGCAACATGTTAGCACTTCTTATAAGTATTTTAGATAGTTACGACTACGAGTATTTGTGACGTATCAAATAAATAGAATCTAATATAAAGTTATTATCTTTCTATTCTAAATAATACAATAGAATTGAAAACGTATATCGGTACATTTACGTATAAATAAAAACAATATGCCACAGAATATACTTAACCACACAATTAACAAAATATAAGGTTTTTTTCTGTTGAAAATTAGAATTAAATATCGATTATTGTTTGCAATAGATGCAGATTGTTGTTGATTGTAGTGTCTAAACGGATATTTATTTGTAGTGGTTATTTTTTTATTTTGAAGTTACGTTTGTCACTAAAATTTTGTTTGCAAAGGCGAAAACACGGGTCACACGGTCACGAGTTTGAATCCCGTTCGAGCTTTCCTGAGACTGGTTGTTTTTTCTAGTAAACATTTTATCCTATATCAATATAGCATTGTGAATGCAAAATTTCAAAAATAAAGATATTTATAAGCAATTACGTCTTTATCAATTGTTAAATACTTGCAATTGTATTTCTTTCGAATGTGAGGGTAGCCTACACAGTGACGTAATACAGCTGGCTTGCAGCGTATCAACTACTAGAAAAAAATCAACGAGTCTTCTGGGGTCTAGGTAGCTAGCGATTAGAGCAGTGGACTGGCAATCCAAAGGTCACGGGTTTGAATCCCGTTCGAGCTTTCCTGAGACTGGTTGTTTTTTCTAGTAAACATTTTATCGAAAACATACATTGTCAAAAACTTGCTAAGTACTAAGTCAGTTTTTATTGGGTTTATATTTTATAGTATACAGCTACTCATGAAATAGTGCATTGATAGAAGATTTCGTAATACAGGCGTTAAAGTCGACTTACAAAAACTGATTTTACCGTTCTCAAGAGAATCGTAACAAATTATTAATTCAGCAAATATGTCTTGTTAGACGTTTTCACTTATGTGGCGTGGAGACCCCGTTAGATCAGATAACTATGACGGATGGGAAACTTAAGAGGTGTATTAATTTGAATTCATTAACTTATTCCTGTAGTCATTCAACCGAAGGTTGGTGACGAAATGTTTGTGATTTTAGTATTTTTTTACTGTACAAGCAGTAAAAAAATACTAAAATTACTGTTATTTAATTTACACCAAATAATTACACTGCTTAGTTGATAATAAACATAGTGGTACATTTAGTTAGTTATATACCAGATGAGTATAGCAAGATAACATAGTTACTTACCTACGTATTTACATTAGAAGTCATTAATAAGTAGGTACCTACCTACCTATGCAATAACAAAATAGTTTTGTATTTTCTAGAGTTTACCTTATTTAGAGCCAAAGACAGATACCTATTATAAATTTACAAAACTTTATTATAAAAATTTAATAAACAAAGTTTTTAATTCTGCTAATGCTTAACGTAAGAACTATTGAACATTAGAATACAGCTTTAAAATTATTTTTTGACTTCTGATAAAACCAATCACTGAAAAGATTATTAAACCATAGTATTAAAATATGTGATAATCCAACCTAGTCGGTGGAACGCAACAAGCTGCGCGTCATTGTTGTGGGTCACAGAAATAGATCTAAATGGAAGCCGCGTGTTAGCTCAATTGTATGATAACCAAGCGTGTCAATAAAACTTGTTGATTATCTCGCTCTAGTATAGTATTTTTTTTAGAATTCACAAGAGGGTTTACGCATTTCGGTTTTGCATATAAATTTCCAAGACGAAATTTTTAAAAACCTTTAAGAGGCCTCCTATTACATCTCGAATGTGATTTTTGCGTAAAATGCCCATTTTAGCATTTTTTAGTAATTTTGCAGTTGTATTTATCGTTTTTATCGAAATAGAATAATAAATTTGTGCATAATATTACAAATCTCCATTCTGTGAGCATAAGTTGAATTCGGACGCCCGGCGCATCGCATTTTGTAGTAATTTTGCAGTTGTATTTATCGTTTTTATTGAAATAGGATAATAAATTTATTATAAAATCTTTATTCCTCATGAAGTAACAATTACTCTGGTATAAATTTTGCTCAATAATATTAGCGTAGATAGGAGAAACTCACAGTTAACTTATAGCGATTTTCGAAGTTTTTTGGTTTGGAATAAGATTTTTTTCCTATATAAAATCAATGATATCTAAAAATTCCGAGGCCGCTACGCACTATTCGACTATATAAGAGATAACATTATAATTTTTTTATTTCACTTGTTTAGAACAGTAGTTCAATCGATGAGCTCAAAAAAGTGCCTTCGCGCACTTTATGAAAATCTTTCTCTGCAATTTTGGGTTTAATTAAAAAGTTAAGCAAAATTTACAAAAAGCGAGGCCGCTACGCACTATTCCAATAGCTATTCTACACTATTCAATAAGGCATAATTGTTAATGTATGTTTGTTTCTGAGATCCATAACGCCAAAATTGGCCATTTTACGCAAAAATCACAGTCGAGATGTAATAGGCCTCTTAAGCCAATTTTTATGTAACTTTGCATGCTGAAGTAAAACACAGGGATCTAGATAGTTTGTTGAAAACATTAAAAAAAAACGTTTTTTTAGCTGAGTTATTGCGATATATTGCGATTTAAAGTCCACTATAGAATGTTAAAAATCGCAATAAATCAGTTAAATAAACATTTTTTTAAAATGATTTCAACAAACTATTTAGATCCCTGTGTTTTACTTCAGCATGCAAAGTTTCATCAAGATTGGCTTATTAGTTTATAAAAATGTCGACTTGGAAGTTTGTATGGGAAACCGAATGGCGGAAACCCTCTAAGCGCGGACTAAAGACGCTGTCCAAAGATGGGATTTGATTTTCCCAACCTTTAAGCACTATTTTGGCACGCAAAGTAGGTACACATGCGGCTTCTATTTTTAAATCTATTTCTGTATTCTAACCAATACCTCGGTAACGGAGTGGTCAGCGCAGCCGCCCGGATTGCGGAGGACGTGCATTCGATTCCCGCCTAAAGGTAGACATTCTTTTTTAAAATTTCGTTATCTTCCAGTAAATTTGAGATTAAATAATCAAACATTACGTATCTATTTCTGTGTTGTGGATGCAAAAATATGAATTGTGAAGACATTGAGCTGTGTTGCGTAACGCGCGGAGCGGCCGCTGGGAACGGCTTCGCTGCCCGCTCGGTGTACTAGTTACAACTTATTGTTCGATTCGGTTGTAACAAACAGCCCTGCGTTATTAAGTCGACGGTACCGACCGAAGAATAAAGTCATATCTGCGAGATAGTTCTTTCGTAGATATGACGTTATTCTTCGGTACCGTCTAAGTAACAGCGTAGTGTTGTCTTCACGCGGTTATGATTGTAACAGAGGTCGGCGGTTGCTCTATCCGGATGTCAAACGTTTTAGTTTTAACTAGCTGTTGCCCGCCATTATGCTCGCTTTTATTTAACGAACAAAAAGTAGCTTATAACCGTCTTCAGGGCTCCGTCTATATGAAATTCTGTCCCAAAATGAATGGTTGTTGATGTCAAAATCTCTATAGGCATTGTAGGAAGGTAGCGAAACGTCCAACATTCTCCACAGACTGGCATTAGAAAACGCAGGCGCCGACAAGAACATAAAACAAAGTCGCTTGTAAGTAATAATATCTCAAAAAAAGTTAAGTAAATTGGAATCGATTAAAACATCCGATGTTATCAGCTATAACTGTTAATTATTATCTATGTCTCTTTTATGAGTGCTCCCGCGGACTGTTATCTTTCCCATCAGTGGTCTTACGCTGGGCAGTTTACGACCTTCACCTCGGCCTCGGGAATGCGGCGGCGTTATAAAATTAGCTGGTTTGATTTGTCGCTTACGATGCTACGGCCGAATGTTATTCGGTGGGACACGAAATACCATTATCGCGGTATAGAGAAACTACTCGTTGGTAATAAAAGTAGCCTACGTTGTTCTATCCTTAAAAGTTATGGTCAAGAGATACCTACTGAAACTTGCTTGCACCAAATCAGTAGAAGTCTAGTACAGTATAGTACTACCCGGTGTGAATTTAGATCTCTGGATGTTGTAAGTTAAGTATGTATAAATGTAGTAAGAAGGTGTCATGAAAGTAAATGAAGCAATAGGAGTAGCGTGCTGCGCATAGGTTCAGGTGAAGTTCTTCGTTTGTACGTTTAAAGTACAGACAATCAATGGACTATGTATTATAGAAAAATTTCGACATTGTTTCTCCATACATATTTTGTGTATTTAGTTCTTTTTTACTAACTCGTGCGTAGTTTGTACAGTCCATCCCCGATACCCGTAAAGGTTGTTCCATAGTACAGCGAGTCAACTTCAGAAAGCCTTGTAAGTCAGGTAGTGTGATAGAGAAGTAAATATGATTGTAAAGCATCGTACGATTTTAACGTAGTTTGGCGATTAGTTTTACGATTTTTTTTATTAAAAATTGATAATGTAAATGTTAAAAGTGATTTATTTCTATTATGTATGTAAGAAATTCAATTAGAAAAAATATTATGTTAATAATTAATTGCGATTCACTGGTAGTGGTATTGAGTTTTGGTCAGGGCAAGCCGGGCTTTTCGGCTTCTATGTAAGTACCGCCACTGCCTAGTTCTACAAAGTGCATCGCGTTGAAACCGTAAATAAACTCTAAAACATAATCAATTTGACGGACATAACTCCTCAACATGAACGTTCGAAATCAGTTTAGCTATCAGAGCGTATCCTCAATAAAGTTTACTTAAGCCATCTTTGATTACTTTCCGCTATGAAATAAAGTTGGGGATCGTATATGAAAAATGTTTGATGAGTAGAAGGTTCAGCTTAATTTGCCGTCGCTGGTTTTGCTATAGTGTCTTATTGCGTTACGGTAAGGTCGAGAATGGCTGCAACGACGCGTCCTCGGAGCTTGAGCGATGTTGTAACTCGGTACAAAAATGATTTTCCCGTCAGTATATTGTGCGGGGACGTATTCAGGGGCAGCAAAGTTTTAAAATGTTTTGCTCATCCAATATTCATTTTAATGTTAACTATGTACGAAAGTGTTTTAAATCGAGACGTGTGTTCAATATAATATACCTAGCTGTATCCAGCAGACGGATCAAATTGATTTGGACAAATTTGATGACACTTTGTATTTTTCTAATATATTTAAATTACTGTTTTATTTCGATAGAAGACAAATCCTAAGTAATTGCCAAAATTGAATGGTTTAATAAACTATGTATTTTACTACGCATAGATCATAAGTTCATCATTTCATAACGTCGCCTGCCAGACCTTTCCTCATAAACATGGGACAACCTCACAACTCTAAACCTCACAACTCCATGTTGACCTAATGCGAGATTGTCTTTCTTTACAATGTCGAGGTGGGAAGGCATGTGCCAGCAGTGCGACTATTTATAGTCTGATGATGATATTCATGACTATTATTTATATTTGACGACCTCCTTGGTCGAGTGGTTTGTACACCGGTTTTCATCCCGGGTTCGATCCCCGGTCGTTTCAATTTAGAAATTACTGTTTTTCTAAATTGTTTCGGGTCTGGGTGTTTTCTATGTATAATAAGTATGTATTTAAGTATTTTAAGTATGTTTATCCGTTGTCTAGTAACCATTTAACGTGTTTCATAACGAAGCTTCTCGTGGGCTAGATAATTGGTGTGAGTGTAGGGAAGTTTATTTAGTTCATTTATTTATTATCCCCAAGAGGGTTAGTCAGAGACTAGGCAATGAGAACAACTGCACATGTGCTCAGCGTGATGGTTGGTGAGCTCATCACACATTATGCATGTGTAGCCTTAAGTCTGTTAGACGACTTCTACGACTTCCAAGAGAAGAGATAGGTTATGTTCTTTGAATATGGAGCTGCCTCGCCAAAAAATTCAAAAAGTCTGAAGTCTATCCGTCCGCCGCCGGCCCTGGCTCGCGTGTCGTCGCGGCGGCTGCGCCAGCGCCGCGGCTCGGCCGCGGCGGCACGCGACGTTTCTTGCACTGAGGTCACCGGCGCTCCCACGACCACCCACCACAGGCTGCTGTACGACGGGTAACCTCAAACGGAACACGAACTGCATAACCTCAAATCAGGACTTCTTGGCGGGAAAGTGAAGCGTCATGTCTGCAGTTTTGTATTATTTTCTATAATTTGTGTTTTGTCGAATATTAATGTGAAATAATGGTGGATTATTTACTGTTAAGTGTTCGTGAACGTGCATGAGTGTTAGCAAATAAAACAAAACAATGCAACATCACTTTTCAAATTCTCTCAAGAAGTCCGTGTGGGGACCTCAATAAATTCCCATAGCTTTATTGAGTTTTCAGGGGTTTGGGGGAAAATCATTTACCATTAAACGTTCATTATCACTCATTATCATCCACTTTATGTGAAGAAAATAATAATTACCTATTATTAAAAACTTGACACTGGCTAAATGTGCTGATCGCACGAAGCCATTATATAAAAGAAAAAAAAAACCTCAAATCAACAAATGCATAACGAATAAAGTACTAAACTCAGTAGGAGATGCGCGATGGGGGTTTAGAAAAGAAACATACATACACTATTTCCAAAGGCTTAGTCAGAGACTAGGCAATGGGGATCGCAGAAGCAGTTTACTCTCTACATATGTGCTCAGCGTGTGGTGAGCCTATCGCCGCTCTATACTGTTGGATGTATGTGCAGTCTTTAGTCCGTTAGTCGCCTTTTACGTCACTCAAGGGAAGAGCCGCGACACGGCTGCAGGCGAAACACGAAATGCATAACCTCACGTTTGAATAACGAATAAAGGACCAAAATCTGTAGGTGTTATTCCACTAAACTCCAAAAAACTTTCCACTTTAACTCCAAAACACTTTTTAGTGAATATTTTATTTATATTTTAATCATTCAACTTTGACTCAGTCAGCACCTGAACTCTCAGTATTCAGTGAACCAAACCAGTTCTAATAAATTGTAACAATAAGTTTTGAATAGATTTGTTGACTCTACCAAAAATATTTTGAAGTCTAGTGGAATTGAAGAACGTACATATTTCTACATGTAAATGAAATGCCTAAAATCATTTTGGAGTCGAAGTGGAAACAATGTATGGACTGTGAAGTTTTGAAAACAATGGCTTTAGAGTCAAGCGGAATAACCCCTTTGTAGACGATGGGAGTCCAGAAAAGAATGGTCCAGGATATTTGATAATAATATGTTAAAGGAGGTCCAAGGGTGCAGTCGCCCAAAACGATCCCTGGTGTGTATCGTGGCAGCTCAACATTAACAAATGCGGCTGCGCACTGATCGCAGAGCTCAATAAAGAGTTTCTACTGGATTTTTTTAAATGTGCACTTTTTTAACATTAGGTAACGTTAATAGACATCATTTATTTATTTAATTTGTCCGGCACAATAAAAAATATGTGGTACCGTTACGTGGCAGAGTTCAATTGCGCGGTCCCGGTCGATTGACCATGATTAAAAGTATTGTTGTGGATATGTTTGATCAATTTTAGATTCATTATTTTTCACTTAAAAAAAATCTGTTACTCTTTAGGTTACTCTATACCTAATATAAAAAAAATTGTGCACAGAAAAAAAAATCCTGTATAATTTTTCAGGTCCGTGCATCCAACAGCATAAAGCGGCGATGAGTGTTTCCGTTTTCATCCCACGTCTATTTAATTCCGTTTTCAACTTAAAATGTATTCCTTTCAACCCAAAAATATTTAAAGTCTTTCCGTTTTTATCTCATGACCAATTACTGCAAAAAAGTTAGTTCACAATTATTTAATAATAATAAATATTACCCCCCCCCCCCACACACAACAGCTATAACTTTTTTTTGTATAGAGCTACATTTCTGTTGTCTAATAAAAAAAATAGCCTCGAAGTTCAAGACAATTTCTAACCTATCACGTGACAGTACGTTCGGAAACACGTGTAAAATATAGATTAAAAATATTTAAAATAAACCATTAAAATTAAAGTAATTGTACGTAACTTTATTATTTATTAGGTAAATTGATTCTAATTAAACAATCAAAAAACATGTTTTCATTTTAAAATCATCAGTCAAACCAAACCAATCTACAAAATCGACATGTTTTGCACTTATCAAGTTCTTTACGCCATTATTATTTTTAGTCAATAATTGTTTGATTTCTATTTATCTGCTGCCATTACATTGGGATGAAAATGGAATTGATTTAGGCAATGGGATGAAAGCGGAATTATTATTATTATTTTAAGAAGGTGGGATGAAAAAGTGGGATGAAAACGGAAAGCCCCGCTGTGATGGGCTTACCCCTGTCACGCTGCGCACAGAGCAGTTGGGACTACGGCAGTACACTATTTACCTCATTGCCTAGTATCTGTCTGTCCTTAAGGAATAATGGCTAGGCGTATGTGTGTATGAATAAAGGACCAGGGGCCTCACTCTCTAAGCGTATACGAAACTGCATTGGCTTGTAATTAGTTGCACTATGCGCGCGTGCTGCTATTTTTTTCACAAGCGAATGGCACAGTACATACACACACAGCGGTGTACGACGAATTACGTGCTAACGAAGTTTCGGATGCGCTTAAGAGTGAGACCTCTGTTAGTTTTTACCATTGATGTAAAAAGCTAGATAAGACACCGCGAAGCAAGTTCGTGCGCACTCAGGTAGGCTACTCTTGAAACAGAATTGCATTAATCAATTTCCAATCACAAATCTAAAAAAATGTCAAATGGCCCCTTTGTAAGCGACAATAGCGCCACATTGGAATTAAATTGCGTGGAAATTGATTGAACAAATTATTATCGAGATGGCGTTCCGGAATTATCTTTACTTATCCCAATATCGATACATATTAATCGCATTGGAACTGTATTAAGATTGAGTTTGCGTTCGATGGTCAATGGTCATGTTATATAATGTTTTAGCTAATTATGTTATTTACTTATTTATTTTTAGCATTAATTTACTTAATTCATAATTCATAATTCTTTATTTGCATCAAACACGGTATTTAAGATGGTAATTATACAATAAAAGTACAGTCGTGTTTCACCAAATTACAACTGGCATGCAAATATAATAATTCACAATTACCTTATTTTATAATATTACAATTAACAACATTCAATAAAACACAAAAACTAACTACCCATTGATTTGTATATTTTTAACAATACTCTCAAATACTACAACAACAATACTATCGCATCTGTGCGCTCGGACTATTCTATAACAACCTTAGAGCATAGAGCATTCAACCAACTTGAATGCTCTAATATAACAACCAAGCCCCCTCCCCAACGTACCACGTGATGCCCGTTGTCATCGGGACGTGTACTAGTTTATTGTACCTCAATGGTTTTTACTGTAATTTCAGTGGACCTAATACCTATCAATTTGAAACAGCAATGCAAACAATGCTGTTGGCACTAGAAATTGCCATGCACTCATATCCTGCGTCAGAATACCACCAGACTTATGGTCACACTGCATTTCAAAGACTTCATAACAATCCAGTCTGGTTTCCCTGCTGTCATCACAGAACATCAGGTGCGCTGTAACGTATTAGTTCCATATCGTTGTGTTATCGATATGTTATCAAGTCGTTATCGATAAAGGTGTCGGAGTGCACCATACGATTCTGGCGAGCGGCGGGCGGGCAAACAGCATTGTCACGCGTGCGGCAGACGAAGTTATCGACGCCGCATCCGGGTCAGCGGGCTTCGGCCAGTTATCGCTAAGGCTGCGACCCGGCGGCGGGCGAAAGCGAGTGCGATTCTTTTTAGTTTAATTTCAAACGCCATTTGGTTTTGTGACGAGGAAGGAATGAGGTTAGGATTCTTTTTTGTTTCATTGGGAGCGCCATTTTGGTTTTGTGACAGATGACAGAAAGGTGGTGTGTGAGGAAAGCGAGACCGAAGAAAATGAGGAAATGATAATGAAAACTAGCGGCCATGTTCGCTTTAATTTTTGAGCGTTGGTTGTTAACTGAAATCTATGCGGGGAAATGGAGACCAAAGACAAAGTGAGCTTAAAGCATGAAAACAGTTCTTGGCGTTCGTTATGCTTGTTGATTTTGCTTTGTGACAAGAGGTTAATGGACATAAGATGGATGGATGGATGACGGAAAAAGTGCTAAAGGGAGTATAAACGGTAGTATAAAAAAATAAATACTTTGGAAGAGGACATATCGAGATGTTTCTGTTTTGTCACCTGTCCGGTGACCCGAACTAGCGATACATAAATATATATTGCTAAGTAGGTTACAAGAATTGAGACATAACAAAACCAAAGTTTAGATCTATAATAACGGGATATATAAGTAGGTACTAATAATAATTACCGCTGTCGCTTACACTCATGACCGCGGCCTTAGACGCAGAACCGCCTTTATTCGCTTGTAACCCCTATAATGACCTCTGCTACCGTGCCCTAGCTGACTCCTAGCCACGAATTATTGACTCGTGTACTAATATCCGCATCGCGTTTTTACAAAATTTGACATACGTGTTGTACCTATTGCGTCTTTACATAACTAGCGGCCCGGCCGCGCCTTCATCGTCGTTAAACTTAGAAACCTCATACTACAAATTACATGTAAACCATCGTTTATTGATCTTTCTATCGGTGAAAACCGTGACAAAATCCATTGCGTGGTTTAGAAGGAGAAAGCGGAGCCATAGGCACAGGAGAACGGCGACTGACATCATAATATATGTAATGAAGATGATTATAATCACACTAGCGGCCGCTCGCGGTTTCACTCGCGTGGATCCCGTTCCCGTGGGAATATCGGGTTAAAAAGTATTCTATGTGATAATCCAGGTTATAAACTATCTGTATGCCGAATTTCATCCAAATCCATTCAGTAGTTTTTACGTGGAAGAGTAACAAACATACACACTCACAAACATTCGCCTTTATAATATTAGTATGATGTGATAGTGTGATAAATATATTAGTAGGATAGTCTCGCTAACTGTGATCGTGTAAGCGACAGGTGTGTTCCAAAATCAACTTTAGAAATGAACAGTGATGAAGACGCGTAAATTCTTGAACAGCAGTAGATGGTCCGAGTCAAACTGATACTAATGTTTCTGATGGTATAAAACACAACTTATAGTCCCTACAATTATTTACAAGACAATGTTTAGTGAAATTACGTATTAAATAATCGATTCGTCTCAAGGACACGATAAAAAGTTAGACAACTAAGTTCACATAATTTATCAAACATTTTTCTCTTATCTCCAGTAGGTACGCAGCGTAAAATTCTGAAATTATCAATGGAAGCTTATGAAATAATAAATAGTTTCAATTTGTTAATTGATCAGCGTTATCAGTCTGCATTACATTGGCATGATTTTGATACGTTTACGAATTTAACTCTAAATACTAATTTAAATTTTAATTATTTATTGCAATTTTCTTCTTTCGTTTGTCTATATTTTTGGTGCTTAGTGGCTTTTAAGTATTTATATATCTAATTTTTATTGTCTTGCCAGAGCCTAATACTTACGCGTTCTCACAAGATATTTGCTTTATTTCTTGCACAAAATGCATGTTCTGAAGACAGTTTATCTTCTGTCGAAGAAATAAATGTTTTCTGTTTTAAGAATATATGATATGATAATAAAAACATATAAGAATATATATGTTTTTGATGTAAAATATCTTAATTATAATATCAATCTCCGTCGCGTGATACTCCTGATACACCTTCGCTAGGCTCAGCGCTTCAATAATTATTGGAAAAATCAACTGATCCCTAAACTGCACCACTATCGCCAATATTCTAAGAAGTAATTACAATGCAATACCCACATTGAATTCAATCCAGTCTTTGGCTACGCCGACCGATCAAGTACCAATACTATCCTTAGTCTCTAGGCCGACAGACCAGCCGGCAACAGCAGCTTGTCACAAGGTTGTGAAATAGCGTGCTAGTAAAGCTGTAACCATAATAAGTTCCTACGTAGACGTCTCACATCTCATCGAAACAAAGCTGTAATGTAAGAAAGTGGATATAGGTAGAAAATTATCAAGCAACTCAAATTCAAAATATCAAGCACAACAAGCAGATGGGTCATCATGGGTGAGATTAATTATGTGAGATGATATTTTACTCTTATCAAATTCTATTCAGAAGAAGTAAGTATATGTGCATAAAGAACACCGACATTGTGTGTAGAAGAGTTGGAAATCACTAAAAGATAAAGGTATGAAATATTTCAAGGGTTGTTGAAAGCTGGAAGATCGCTAAACGGAACAAAAATGCGTGCGTGAAGAGGCACTTTGTGGGCCGGCAGAGTGAGGGTGACTGATGCTACGTCTCTTACGCTGCACCAGTTGTCCTCGCGCCTGGACTTCATTTCCACTTAACATCAGATGGAGTGGGGTCATTTGCCGGGCTTTGTATAAAAAAAAGAACCTAATGATATTATTGAGGACCAAAATTCAGAAACCTATAGCTGTTCGCCCAACAGTCGATATTATAGAGCATTTTCCGGAAAGTACTGAAATGAAACAATGCAATGTAAGACTTGTAGAACTAAGTACTGTTTCTTGAATTAAATGTAAGTAATGTTTATTTAGGTAACGTGGTGGGAAAACAAAAAATAAATTGGTTTCGCAATTTCCATACCAAGTAATAAATATTGTCTATAATTGCAACATTAGACTAATAAAATTACAATACTGTATGAGTTGTTCATTGGCATAGTATACTCGTATGTCTAGTTGGCATTGTACATTATGATGTATGCTTGTTTTTTTCTAAAACCTGAATGAATCCTTGGAATTTTTTGATTATTTTTCTCACGTTTTGGCATGTAAGATCAACATGAATATTAAATAAAATATATAAATAATCGTAATTTTACTTCTTGCAAGGTTATTTTTTTTGCCGAAAAGTGGACTATGGCAGAGGACAGCTTTTGCGGTCCCCATTGCCTAGTTTTTGACTAATATTCAGGGATAATAGTCGTGATTATATCCTACTAATATTATAAACGCGAAAGTTTGTAAGTATGTATGGATTTTTGTTACTCTTTCACGTAAAAACTACTGAATGGATTTGGATGAAATTCGGCATACAGATAGTTTATAACCTGGAATAACACATAGGATACTTTTTATCCCGATATTCCCATAGGAACGTATGGATGGATGTTTGTTACTCTTTCACGTAAAAACTACTGAATGAATTTGGATGACATTCGGCATACAGATAGTTTATAACCTGGTTACTCTTTCACGTAAAAACTACTGTATGGATTTGGATGACACTCGGCATACATATAGTTTATAACCTGGATTAAAGGATACTTTTTATCTCGATATTCCCACGGGAACGGGAACCACGCGGGTGAAACCGCGAGCGGCCGCTTGTGTATGTATATATGTGTTACTGCGTCCTATATACTTTTACATAATGAATAGAAAAATTAAAAGTTAATGATAGAATTGCTTGTAATTTTTTTTTAAAAGGAGCTCTTATTTTATTTGTTATTGGATTTTAGGATTTTAATAATGCCCACTTGTAAGATAATTAGCAATTCGAATCTTCCAAAACTTTAATTAAGTCCGCTGGCTTTCCAATCGACGACGTAGGTATTCACCCTTTACTCTACTTGCCGTCTACTCCCGCGTATTCAGTCTTACGTTTAAATGCACCGAAATATTGTTAGTGGAATAAAACAGTAATCGTTTATATTACAATTTATTTGAAGTTCCTAAGAACGTAAACAGTCATACTGCTGCTTTATTTTTTAAGTTTATCTCTTTAGATAAGTATGTGCATTTATGCTTAAATGTTAGGTAAGTAGCTAGTCATTACAACAAATAAAAGCGTAATCGTGTATACACGACCAGCAGTGTAAAATAATTGAATTTTCCACTGGGGGTGCGATGTAATTAATTGTTTGCACCAAAATGTAGGAGCCTCACTTCTGTCGCTGTCTCGGTTAATTGTCAATCTGACCTCAATGGATCTTCAGTGGCCAGATATTGCTTAACGCACGCATCACGTGACCATCGAATGACTTAATTTTGAAAGTCCACTGCCATCCGCTCCGGTGTATGCCATTGTACTTTGAGCGCTGTGTGTTTGTGTGTTTCCACGACGCGTGACCCGCGCGTAGTTTGACCTTTTACTACAAATCATGGCTGCTAGGTAAATCGTTTAGTAGGTACAGAATGGGGGTAACCTCTGATAGCGCTATCTGCTCTGTGCTGCGCAGACAGTCCGCGTAGTTCATCGAGCGGGCACGTGCGGTGCTGATGTAAAATGCTCTACTAGATGTGTCATATGCATGTTACGTTTGTAGGTCTTTTTGTTGTTTTTGGTGGCAAAATATTGCTAATTAGTTGCGTCAGGCACAACTCAGAGTTGGTTTTGAAGATTTGTATGGAACACTTTTCTTTTCATCATAGTGAATGTTGGTTTTCATATTATATAATTATTGTGCTTTAATAACATGCAAATTATTAATATTGAGCTTAGTATATATAACGATCGTCGAGGAAGTGGACTTGGGTTAGTGCGGGAGGAAACATCAAAAATGAGATAGATTACGTCATAAGTTCCCATAAATACGTAGTTACTGATGTCTCAACTCTCTCGCGTTTCAGGACCGGGAGCGACCATAGAATGGTGAGAGCTACATTTAGGTTTGACTTCAAAAGTGAAAGAGCAAAAATGATAACATCTCAGACAAGGTATGAAAAACCCGAAATCGCTTGTCTCACAAATGCCTTTGTGATAGATCTAAAAAATAAATTTGATGGTCTTGCAGAATCAAACTTAGATGTTGACCATACCCATGACCTTCTCTGTAAGGCTATAATGGAGACCACCAAAAAACATCTCGGTGGAGCACGCAAAAAGACTCAAAAACTTTCACCTGACACTTTGGATTTAATTGATAGCAGAAGAAATATGTTTTGCAAAACAGTTAGAGATAAAAAAGAAATAGATGGAATAAATAAACAAATAAATAAATCAATTAGAAAAGACATTAGAAATTATAACACAAATACAATTGTTAATTTAATTAAAGTATTTAGAGGCCCAAAAATATTTAGGAGAAAAACTAGTACTGGTAGTAAACAAATAATGAAATTAAAGGACAGCAATGGTAATATAGTGACAGATTGAATTCAGCTTTTGTCTATTGTCGAGAAATTCTACGAGGCATTATATACATCTGTTTCTGCAGAACCGCATTTGGCAGAAGATGAAATTAGAGCTCCACCACTTTAACACCACAACACCGAAACTTTGCCACCTATATTACCAAGTGAAATCACAAAAGCTTTGTATAGTATGAAAGTAGAAAGATCTCCTGGCGAAGATGGAATTACTGTTTAGCTGCTCCAAGCAGGCGGTAAGCCAGTCCTTGAAGTTCTCACAAGGCTATTCAATAAAGTCATGCACGACGTTCGCACACCAGAACAGTGGAGAAACGCATTGGTCATAATTTTGCATAAGAAAAGAGACGTTGCCAAGCTGAATAACTACCGTCCTATAAGTTTATTGTCACAGATATATAAACTGTTTTCAAAAATAATTACCAACCGTATTACCCGCGAGCTGGACGAATGAACAGGCTGGCTTCCGGAGCGGATTTTCGACCATGGACCATCTCCAAACGGTGAAGCAACTGATGGAAAAGTGCCATGAGTACAACCGGCCCCTTGTTATGGCCTTCGTCGATTATGAGAAGGCCTTCGACAGTGTCGAACATTGGGCCGTGTTCAACGCTCTACATCGCTGCAACATCGACTCACGATATGTGGATGTGTTTCGGGAACTATACTCATCGGCATCATTACAAGTACGACTGCACGATCTCACCAAACCCGTGCCAATCAAGAGAGGAGTGCGACAGGGAGACGTCATTTCACCCAAACTGTTTACAGCTGCATTGGAAGACATTATCAAAACGCTGAATTGGGAAAATTGCGGCATTAACATCAATGGCGTTCATCTGTCTCACTTAAGGTTTGCCGATGATTTGGTTTTATTTGCAGAAAATCTCGAAGATCTCCAAGACATGTTACAACATCTTTATGATGCTTCTTCAGAAGTTGGCCTTAAGATGAATATGTCCAAGACGAAGGTTATGGCGGATGTCTGTCTCTGGCATCACCGATCCAATTGTACAAATTGGATCTGAGAGGTTAGAGATAGTCGACCGATACGTTTATCTTGGAAATGTTCTATCCTTTGGCAAGAAGCATCAAAACAAGGAGATCGCGAGAAGAATACAACTGGGATGGGCCGCACTCGGCAAATTGGACGAAATTCTTAAGTCCGCTGAAATACCACAGTGTCTGAAGACCCGCCTATATAACCAGTGTGTTCTGCCTACCATGCCTACCTGCTGTAGGCATGGTACAGGATGAGAGTTGCACAGAGAGCCATGGAGCGTGCCATGCTCGGCATCAAGCTTATGGACCGGGTTCCCAACATCGAGATTCGAAGTCGAACAAAGGTCAAAGATGTTGGGAATCGTATAATGGAACTGAAATGGAGCTGGGCAGGACACCTGGCAAGGCAAGGTGATGACAGGCGGAGTAAGGCGCTAACTGAATGGCGTCCAAGAACTGGACACAGAAACGTCGGTCATCCTGCGGCAAGATGGGCAGACGATGTGGCGAACATCGCAGGCAAGACCTGGATGAGATTGGCACGGGACCGTAAACAGTGGCACATACAAAGAGAGGCCTATACCCAGCAGTGGGTGAAGTCAGGCTGTGGATGATGATGATGATGATGAGCTTAGTAAATTATATCAAAATATTTGTGTAATTTAAATTAGAAATAATGTTTCATACAATTCAGTTTTATATAAAACTACGTGGCGTCTACGTCTTTTAGATTATTAGAAGCTTTATCTTTAGATTTTGTAATTTTTTTTAATAAAAATGTACCTATAGGTTTAGACGAATTGAGAAGTTATTCCTTTTTGAAGTAGGTTAATTAAATAAGGCAATCGCGGCCATCATGACCAGGCTAGCACGAGGCAGTTGTTCCGCTGCCAACGGGAAACAATTAGCTATCGACTCTTTTCTCGATCAAGAAACGTACAGTCGACCTGAGAAGTTGCTAAACACTTAAGTTTGTGTCACACTAACTCAAATGTACGCGTAGTATACGATATGGTCCTAAAGTGTTTTTATTTTATTTTATTTATGATATTTCTGAGGCCGAGCGTACTAGATGTAGAGCCCGTATCAATAAAAGAGATAGTTTATCACTATGTAGTTCATCGCAGCTATGACAGATCACTCGTCGAGATCGAGAGACTCGCTTGCGGTCATTCTACACTACAGTGCGAGTAGTCGCCCTTCGTATCGAACACTCGCTTAAACCTTGTTCGCACTAGTCGTACTTTGATTATTTTAAAGTTGGTTTTAATTAAGCAAAGTAGCGAGTACCGTCGCTGCTTTGTTTTGTAGTTCGATCATTTAAAAAAAAATTTGCCCAAGTAGCGAAGAAATGTACAGTTAGCAACAGAAGTAGATACATTATTTTCGTTCGCGGTTAGTTCGCGGTTCTTATTTATTGGAGGCTGTATAGCTACTGTACTGGCAGAACAGATGTAATATTTTTACTCGTAGCATTCTTTCTACTCGTACCATATTTAAATTAATTGTTATAGCAACGTATATTGTCGTTATTGCTGTTTACTTGTGATTGCTTACGTTCGTAAAAAACTGTGTGCTTGTTACTCGTATTTAATTTTTAATATACATTCTTCTAGTACAACTGCGTGTTAATTCTAGCATAATCTGAATCTCATTAGGTTATGGGCCCAGATAAGTAGACTTTACCTATTAGATTAATTTTTCATTTGTTATGCTGATGTTCGTTTGTAAGGTTTTATGTATATTTTTGTGCGTACTATTAAATAACGGTATAGTACAGGCAGGCACAAAAGTGTCATATGTAAATTTAAATATGCTAAGTACCTACAGGGGAATACAGAAGTAGAACTGTATGTTCAATTAATTAATTTATTTTGCCTGTACGTATGTGTAGGGACATGTTATAGATTAAGGGGGCGTATTCGAGGCTGTATAGCCCCTGTTCTGGACTAGCGACGAATATTGTTGTAATTGCTGTTTACTTGTGATTGGTTACGTTCGTAAAAAACTGTGTGCTTGTTTTATTCTATTTTAATATACATTATAGGACAACTGCGTGTTAATTCTAGCATAATTTCATTATTATTCCTAATGACTTGAGGGTCAAAAGTGTATTCTACTTTCATTGCTGACCGTACATACTACGACTAAACTGCAATACTATCAGAAATTACACAGCTTCTCGCTTCACGCCAACTCCATTCTAGTATCTATCTCTATTCGCTTCTCGTTCATCGTTGTCGGACATGTGGCTTATCGTCAGAAATTGCGTCGCGTCATTCGTTATCTCATAGCGTGTTTAGGTATCACGAGCATCGCCCGCCGCCACGATGAACTACGAACTGTGTACACGAAGCACAGTGATGGGTGTGTGCGATTGTACAGTCACCAGCATTAAGATGTGATGATGCATAAATATCTGATCATTCGTGGAAGGCATATTATAGACATATATATGCCTTCCACCAATAATCAGATATTTTTGCAGGCCGTCAATAGTCACATCTTAATGCTGGTGACTGTACATACATACACTGGAGACTATTATCCCCAAAGGGTTATTCAGAGACTAGGCAATCATTCATCATTGGGTGCCATCTTCAAAATGAAGTTTGTAAGTTAGGTAAAAGGAGATCCGGCGTTTTATGCTTAAGTTGTATACTTTTTTAATTTTTAAATCTGTTATTCATTATCTATCTGGTAATATCTGTCAATAAATGACAGTTGTTAATAAATGACAGCCGCTAGCTGACATTTCCCTTTTTTAAAAGCAAAAGAACTATGGATTATGCAGCCAGGTTAGACACTTTAAAAGTAACATGTCTGTTTTTTGGATACTTGGTGTTTCCATGTTAAAAATATTAATAATTAAATAACTCTTATCCGCGATTCGACAAAAGTAAGACAGAACTTGGTTTAGATAGCAAATAATATTAGCTTTACTTTATGACCAAATTCAATTGTATACAAGTTAAGCATTTTTTCTATGGAAACTCCTTTCTTGCGATCCCAGCTTTTAACTGACGATAGCCAAGTCCAGTCCGCTGTTTGGTATCGTCCAACCATGAAGACCGTATCTTCACTCCACGACACACCTAACAATAACTGTACATGTGTTCAACGTGTTAGGTGGTGAGCTCATTTCCGCTCTGTGCTGTTTGAAGTCTGTGTAGTTTTAAGTCCGTTAGCCTTTTATGACACCCAAGGAAAGAGATAGGTTGGAATGTATTCTTTTAACCCCTCAAACCCCAAGCGGTCGCATGAGACCGCACCTACAAAACACACTTGACTTTGTACCGTGTTTTCATAGACTTACAGACTTACTTTAGTATGAACAAATTTGGTTATTTCGGTTCTGTGGTTCATCTTATGTATTGTTATCGCAAAATATCGCATAGTCTATGCTCGATTCTGTCAAATTTGACGTTGACAGTTACTGTCAAAAAAGTGGCAAAAAAATCCAAGAGTGACGGTTAATGAACGTGATAGTGATAGATATAGCTAAATGGTAAGCTAATCGCAGCTTTATGCTGTTGGATATACTGTTTTAGTCCGTTAGTCGCATTTTACGAGACTCAAGGGGGGATATGGGTTGGTTGATCATTAAAAGCCTATATTAATATGCCACCACCGCACAAGTTGTTCATACATTTGTAGTTTAAAACTTACGGAATGTCTTACTATTGAATCGTAAACAAGACATTCGGTCTGGGGATCCGGAATCTCCTCATTGTTTCCGCCACACACAACGGAAGCGTAACCGAAAGCCGCAATGTATTGTGTGGGTCCGTACAAAGGCCGTGTTTACAAATACATTGACCTATAAACGTGAGCAGATGGTCCCCAACAGCAACACCCACTTTCGAAATTGAACTCTGTCGCTTCCAGCATAGGGTCGCAGGCGTATTGTTGTCTGCGTATGTTGACAAATGAATGATGACAATTATTATTGTGTAAGGGCCCATTGTGCGTTGACGACTCTATTTTGTAGTTGTGTAGTTGGGTTGTACAATGATTTATTCGGATATATTTTTTGTTTCGACTGCAGGCGCTTGTAACTGAAAACGGTGATACATGTTGGCAATGCGCAGCTATGGTACGGTTTTGTTGTGTTCTGTTTTGAGTTTTTTTTTGTTTAATATTGAAATATGTGGTTTTGTACAATCGGCATAAAGACTTATCGCGTTAATGTATTAAACGAAACTAATTTCTAAAATAACCGTGGAATTATTACAGAAAGGAAAAGCAATCTAAAATATTTTATTAAATATTTAATGGCAAATGTAGGTAGGTAAAACAACATATGTACACATAAAGTATTTGCTTTTAAATTATTTTTTATAGACAGCTAATATTTAATATAACAAAAGACACACACACATTATTATAAAAAACTATAATAACGCCATGCAAATAATAACTTCTTGCTGCGCCGACCACAATGCGTTACCGACAATACGAGCGCGAAGCTAGCAATATAATGCGATTTCCCGGCTCGATGCATCCCAATGTTGTTTATCGATTGTTGACTGTCAACTCGATGAACAATCGCTCGCATGAGCGCCCTGGCGAGATCAAAAAAATAAAATAAAAACTTAACACTTAAAAAATAAAACACAAGTTTCAGAAATAAAGTTTTGCAACTTAACGATTAGCATGAAGTTTGAAAAGGAATTTCTTGCTTACATACGTTTCAAAATATGGACAACACTTCCAAGCCCCTAAAGCCACTTTATCGCAACCAATCATCAAAGTAGATTTTTTATAATACTTATATAATATAGATGCTAAAATTATGAAGGGACACACTTAACAGGTCCGCAATTGCAATATTGGATTCAAAGCATGTAATTATGAGGGTAAGAGACGTCGCCGAACCCATAATTGTAAGTAAAATTGCGGCTTAAAGAATAATAATTCGGGAACCCTCGTCGGCGCAGAGTCAATCCGACCTTTTTTGCCGTCAAGTACCAAAGGGTGTATGACACTTCACGAGTCGTGTAAACAAACTGTGTTATTGGGCGATTTCAATTGTTTCGGAGCGTTTCGAGTGCGCATACGTCTGAGTCGTTACTCGCTATTGTTTTGTTTTGTTGTTTGACTCGTTGATGTTGTTTTGTTTGGCGTGTGTTCCAATGTTTTGTGACGCGTCGCTGAAGATGCTACTCAACTTTGTATAGTCACATAATAGTGAACAGTTGAAAGGTTAGCCGCGACGATTGAATAGTTTCGTGGCGAAGTCGCAACCTTCCTTTGATTGGTTAAATCGTCTTTACTGTTTGTAAAGGAATGAATTCACTGACATTTAACTTTAAAAAAACATTACTTAATTTTTACTTAATTAACTTATTATATAAATGACTTTTTTAATGATTAGGTAGTCTACTTATTTTTATTGCTAATACGTAGGTAGTTAATATAAATGCGAAAGTGAGTTTGTTTGTTTGTTTATTTGTTTGTTTGTTTGTTTGTTTGTTTGTTTATGACGCTTTCACGATGAAGGTATTAAGATAGATGGGGCTCTGTAGACGGCTAGAATTCAACCAAATGCTCTAAGGCTAGGATAGGCTAGGCTGATATTTTCCCTAAAAAATGAACGCTACACGGCTACACGGCTGTGTAGCTGCGAGTGAAAGGTAGTAACTTAGCTAGAAATTTCCAGTGTCAATTGTAGGTAGTTACTTATTTAAAAAAAAATTGTTTAATGTTGTTTTACAAATATGTAACGTAAAAAATAAAAATCTTGTGACCCTAAAGCACTGCTTCCCGACATGTAAAAGTTCCCGTCGAGCCAATGTTTACGGACATGGGGTAAAACCACCTATGAGTACACACTACCAGAGAGCACGTAAAGGACTGCCAGAAACATTAATAGAATTTATTTGCACTAACACTTAATACAGTTTACGGAAGTTAGAACTAATAAACATTATTTATTATTACGTTTATACAGTACATCGTGGCGCATGCAATTAACAAATGCCAAAATATAGGACTCAGAAAAATCGTATCATCAATCGTAAAATTTCTATTCTAAACATAGAAATAACCGCTTTCATAATAAAAGTTACAGGTAGATACTAAAAGTTACGGACATCAAATTAGTTCGACACAGCCGAGACGAGTAGCACCGCTCTAGCCGATTCTAGCGTTCAACGCTAAATCCTTAGCGTTTTCAATAAGTCATAATCATAAGTCATCATTTTTTGTACCTAATACCTACATAATGTAAATCTCATGTCACTTGTTCAAAACTTTTTCGCACTCTTTGGTAATGCGTGGTCTTTTACTCTATTACTTTCTTTTCTTTATCTTTTAGCCAATCAATTGTAGCGATAACTTGATATCAACGATATGAAAGCATTTGCACTGCAGTGGAACAGTATGCTTTCTTTACCTACTTCACTTTTTGGTCATAATTTTTACCGTTAGTGTCAGTGGCTTTACCCTACACCCCGCTAGTTCCCATACGTTCCCGGGTTCCGTTTACGGTTCGCACAGTGCACGCAGCGCGGCGCAGCCGGCCACATTGTGCCGACCGCCCGCGTGCGGGTTCGGTTCCCGGCCCGGTGTTTATTTGCAAACACACCGATGGGCCCACCCGCTGGCCCAGCCATGGGGCTGACGCCCAGCGACGACGTGTTCGTTGAAACGTGTAATTGTCGTGAAAAAAATTGTTGCTTTTATGGTAAGGTATGAACAAGAGCACGTATCACAAAACTACAAAATTGTACGATTTTGAACTCCATTCTAAACTACTAAAGTTGAAAATCGGTTGAAAAATTTTAACAGTTTTGTATCGCCTGAAGAGTTGATATGTGTACCTCTTTATAAGAAAATATTTTTGTTATTTTATGGCGGAGACTCTTTCTCTTGGGATGCGGTTAGAAGTTTCTCACAGTAGTGTTTGATTGTGTTTAGCTTTCAGTAGACCCAGACAGAATTAGTCTTAACGATTCATAGTTAACTTATACGCTGGTTATGAAATGGGTTATTTCACTTATGCGAAGCGATTTCTTTAAGAGAACCAGTATTTGGCGCGAGATTCCACGATTTCATCATGATAATCGTAGGCACACATTTTTCATTTATCTCTCGTTTCTCTTTCCACAGTTGTAGAGAAGTTAGCGTCTAATAAAACAAATTTAACGAAAGCATTTCAATTTAATCTTCTCTCACTAAAAATGTAAAACAGAAGTAGTGGAGTGACAAATAAAAAATACATTTAGATAAAAAAATTATGGCACCAATAAAGGTTTGTTTTACATACCCTGTCTTTTCCTCGGCGCTAGGGCTACCAACATGATTACCTCTTAATAAAACCGATTTCGAAAAAGGATGAGTTTTCGATTCTATTTTTTTAGCATATTAAGCGATCCCGTAGCCTGATTTTAATATATATTTCTTAGAGGAGTGATTGGTCTCGCTCCAATCATTCATCTAAGATATATTTTTTACTGTTTAAGACGACATCGCTAACTGATGACGCGAGAGCGTTTTTGTTCTTGCATACGTTTGGAAAACAATAAGATATAATTATATACATACATAAGTATATATATATACACATACATATAATCACGACGCTTACTTATCCCCGAATGGTTAGTCAGAGACTAGGTAATGAGGACCGCAAAAGCAGTCCTCTACCATAGTTCACTTTTTACCAAATAGCCACTGCACATGTGCTCAGCGTGACAGGTGGTGATCCCTATGCTGTTGGAAGTATGTGCAGTCTTTAGTCCGTTAGTCGCCTTTTACGACACCCAAGGGAAGAGAGGGGGTGGTAATATTCTTTCACCGCTACGCGTCACGGTTAAAAAAACTGATTTGAAAAGAAAATATTGTTTAAATACTATCACCGAGCAAACAACACTTTGTAAATTTGTAAAAGAATTTGGCAACCCTAGTCGGCACACCGAATTGATAATTTAACGACACATCTCGTGAGTTGATGCGTGAATCAAATGTTAGTGTCAGGTTCCCTGCGATTTGTTTGAGTTCTTGTGCCTACTGCCTATTTCAGACACATCATACGTTTTTAGCGCGTGTTATAGTTAGAACTTATTATCTTTAATATTGAAATTTTGCATTCACAATGCTACATATAGATAACGGATAAAATGTTTACTAGAAAAAAATCAAACTACTAGGAAAAATTCAACGAATCTTCTGGGGTCTCGGTAGCTCAGCGGTTAGAGCAGTAGACCGGCAATCCAAAGGTCGTGGGTTCGAATCTCACTCGGGCTTCCTAGAACTTATTAGTTAGTTAATATAGTTTTGTTTAATAACAATTGTCAACAACTGTAAAACCCGTACCGTGTCGCGTTGCGGTGAAAGAATACTATTAGAATACTAATAGTATTCTATTAGTTTTCTAATAGAATACTATTAGAAAACTAGAATTAGTTTTTCATTTATGGATGAAATATCATCGCATTACGATTTCAAGATGATGTCTCTTATATGGTGACCTCCAGAGCTGATGCACATTTGAGCACTATTTATGACATTTACCATAACTTGCCGTAACAATTCCTGCGACATGTTGCTTATTTCTTGATGACTGTTTTCTTTTAGGGCTGCGAGACTCTGCGGCTTATTCACATAAACCACAGATTTGAAATAACCCCAAAGAAAGAAGTCGGGACAGGTGAGATCGGTGATCTTGCAGGCCAGGGTAAATCGTCAAAACGAGAGATAACACGGCCTGGATAAGCGTCCCTCACTAAGGCCATAGAGTCGCGTGCTGTGTGTGCTGTGGCGCCGTCTTCTTGGAACCAGATATGCTCCAGCCCCAATTCAACCAAACTGGGTATCAAGAACTCACGTAACATGGTTCTGTAGCGCTCCCCAGTGACAGTTATCGCATTGTCTGCAGCGTCTTCGAAAAAAATAGGGTCCGATCACTCTATCAGCAAAGACGCCACACCATACTGTAACTTTTTGAGGGTGTAAAGGTGTTTCTTGAATAATGCGCGGATTTTCAGAGCCCCAGAAGCGAGTATTTTACTTATTTACATGCCCTGAGAGATGAAAATGCGCTTCGTCACTCGTAATCAATTTTGAAAAAAATCATCCTCTTCAAGGTTGAGGTTCATGACGCGCTGGCTGTACTCTAGACGAGCTCGGTGGTCAGTAGGCAACAGCTGATGAGTCATCTGAGTTTTATACGGAAACCTCTTCAAGTCTTTGACCAAAATACGCTGAAGAGTCCGCCTGGAAATTCTCAATTGCGAGGCACGTCGCCTTGTTGAAGTTTCTGGACACTCTTCCACATCTTGGCGCACAGCATCGATATTTTCGGCTGAACGGCCTGTTCTTGGTCTGCCAGACCTAGGTTTGTCCAATGTTGAGCCAGTTGCTTCGATGCGTGTCGCAAAGCGTCGAATTGTGCGACCAATCGGTGTTGGACGGTGGGGAAATCGTCGACGAAATTCACGTTGTGTTTTTGTCACAGATGAATTATTCCGTAAAAACATTGACACTATTATTCCACGTTCTTGGGGAGTAAAACTGTCCATGATTATTTTTAGTGAGTTTTACATTTATTTACTACGAAAGTTGAAACATCAAAAAGACAGGAGATGTCATATAAAAAAAATATAAGTGATTTCTATAGTGCCAGTACTTTTGCGCCACCCAGTACATATGACGAATTACGGGTCTAAGAAAACTCGGATGCGCATAGAGTAGGCCCTCAGAACGCATAGAGTAGGCCCTCAGAACCTTGCTCCAGCTATCAAGTGAAGTGTAGACGTTTGCCTGCATTATGGAAACAAGGCGGCCCGTATAACAGTTAGCTAGAACGTTATAAACTTATTTTTTTCCGCGACTTCCCTCACGTGTAATGCGGCCTGTCGCTCATACTTACAGTAAGAACTCTATCCTAAAGGCCCATTCGAAATGATTTTGAAATAATTGTTGAAATCGTTTCAGTAGTCAGAGTTTAAAAACTTACTTTTTAATAATATTAGTGTAGAAAAAACAAAAAATGACTAAGCGTCGAAGCTAGTAATGTTTATGAAGTTAGTTATCTGAATAACCCATGAACCCTAATAACGGGTATTACTGAAGTCAATGACATAAGCGTGAAATAAAGTCAATCTCGGCAGGCATATTTGCATCAAATATCGGAGTTGCCTACTAAAAAGTCAAAGTCAAGTCTTATTGACTTATTGACATAAAACTAACAAAATAATATTTAACTAAAATTCTGTTGAATCTAAACTACTGAATCTATCACAAGTTCGGATTTTAGAAGAGCCTTTAGACTGAGAAGAGCTGCAATATAACTCATTACAGGTGGCGGTTTTTCTCCATATTGGTTTACTACTGAAGAATAAACTGTTATTCTTCAGTAGTATAATAACATTGGTTATTTTGCAATAATGTGGGTGAACGTAGGTAAAGTATCAAGAGAGTTAAGAATCACTATTGATTTTAAACGAACGATACTTTCATTTAAGTATAATATATAAATATAGGTAAATTTCTAGCAGCCCGTCCGCGACTACGGCAGCGTGGACCCCGTACCCCGTGACGAATTTCAAAAAAATCTTACATAAAAACATTGTCCTGACAATTACAAACACACCAAAACAATAATTAGCCAAATAGGTGAAGCCGTTCTGAAGTGATGCGCGTACAAACATTTCGGCTATTGATTTTTATTAAAATAGATAGGTAGATTAAGTAGGTATGCTCATTACTAAATGCAGCTTTACGGTTTATTAGGCAACGCGTCATAATTATAACTCATCAAGCAGGTCCTATGTCTAATTTACGCCACCACCTGGTACTGACCTTACTGAGAAGCTTCAGAAGATTGTATTTGGTCATCCATCTAAATACTAGACACAGCAAAAGTGGCTTAGTCTTGCGATCATTAACCTGTCCTCGGCCTCAGCTAAGTACCCTGGAGTTCCTTTACTTTAATATTCATTCTGTGAATTTGTATATTTACTGCGGCATAAATAATTACTTACTGACGAAATAAAAAAGTTACTGTCATTTTTATTGTCACTTTGCTTTTAGAGGTTGCACTCAAAGATTGATTAGAACTTTGGATACATTCCTCTTCAATTAACACCTTTAATAGTCATTAAGCGTAATGTCTTACTTCGGACCATTATCGGAAATAAATAATAAAATTAAGTAGATAATGTTAGAACAAAGAATTGTCAGTTCGAGTCCGAATTACCGGTTTACCTGATTACATGTAAAAAATATACTCGCGGTTTAGAGGGATCTTCTTAGTATGTCTCATGTAGTTGACTCTTCAGCTACGATAGCGGGCCAACAATAAGACAAACAACAGTCACGGCATAATTCATACTGTGTTACAGACAAACAGATCTATTGGAGAGCCGATTCTATTTGCCTATTCTTGAAGGGTTTTCGCCGGTTACAAAAAAAAGATGTTATTAAAAAGTTGGGTTGATTCGACCAAACTGGAATAAGGTCTTATACCTAGATTAAGCGCCGAATTTGTATGTACTAATCTCGGAGTAAGTCTTATTCCAGTTTGGTCAAATCCACCAACAGCACCATTCCAACTTTATTTAAGACGGGCAAAGAGCGACCTCCAGAAGGCCTCTGACACATACGGGTTTAACAGATAGCGACCTCCAGGAGGTCGCTTGACACACAAGGGGATTGATGATCTGTACAACAACATAACAATAAAGTGGGGAACTAATACAAATATGTGTGTCGTCTCAGCGGTGTCCGATGCATGTGATACAGTAAACACACTTTTTCATTAGAAATTGAATGAACCAAGGTAATACAAACATTTTAAGGCAAAAAATGTCGCAACTGGGCCGTACTGCACGTACACACTTAAGTGGGAAGAGCAAGTATTTGTGGAATCAAGTGAAGCCACAGTTCCGACACAGTGTTTTTCATACATTCCCTATGAATGCCCCACTTGTCAGTGACAGATAAGGCTCTCGGTGTCAGTGCCGCCACCGGCAAATCACGGACGTTTTGACAAAATTCATAGAGAATGTATGAAAGAATATTTTTCACTGTGCCGGCCGGTACTGTGTCGGAACTGTGACGGAACTGTGACTTCACTGATTTGTGTGAAGCAACATTTATAAAGTACCTAAACTAGCTGTTTTCCCCTATCTGTGGTCCCGCACTATTTAGATTAAGAGTTTTTAATAAAATAAGTATATATTAACGAATATAATAAATTAATTAAGTACCTATTATTTAATATCGGCTAAACTCAGGGAAACTTATCAAAACATGTGCTATGGTCTTAATTGGCTAAAGCCGAAAATTAAAAAAAAAATCGAAAATTACGCGAAACGAAAAAAAGCTTCTGAAAAAATCAACCTCCAGGAAAAAACATCTATTAGGAAAATATTAGATTGGGAAATAATGCGGAAAAAAAATAACTTTTAGAAATCAACCTCTGGAAAAAACATCTATTAGGAAAATATTAGATTGGGAAATAATGCGGAAAAAAAATAACTTTTAGAAATCAACCTCTGGAAAAATAATATATCAGGAAACGATTCGATTGGGAAATTATGCGAATGGAAAAATCGCTTGCAGTAAAATTCGATTTTCGGAAAGTCATCCCCACACTCATGCGTTTAGTTACAAATAGTTGTTGTTTGCACTGTATCAAACACCTTACACCTTGTACATATAGGTCTGTCTGTCCTGTCTGAAAACCACAAAAACTACTGCGTTGGCTAGAGGTACATAATGCTAGCAAAGCATCGAATTCCGGTGCGTGCGAACCTACCTCTTATTCGTTGCAGCGCGCAAATATGTCATCGGCGCAAAACGTAGAGCAACTTATGTGATGTCGGGACGATAAACAATGTCGCAGTTCATATTTATTCAAAAGTCGTCGTCGAAACTATTAAGATCATCTCATGGATGTACAACATAAAAAAGTACACATACAGCTAGTTAAGTAACGAGCCTTGTAAATATAACTCTTACGGTGCACAGAATAAGGACTGTGGAGGTACAAGCTATACATTTTAGTCTTAGTACACGAACATTTCGAGAAGATATTATTAAAAACTCGTCATTGTTTTCTACTTGCAACAAGTGTACCAATTAGCGTTAACTAATTAACTGCTGTTTCTGAACGATAATTTTACAAATAATAATTAGGTAAAAAAAATGTGTTCATCGTGTGATCGGGAAATTGATTACGCCGCGGATAAAGTTAAAGTTGACAAGAACTAGACATTTTATTAATTAAAATAGCTATGAGGAAAGTCACAGATGCCTTTTGTTGTTATAATTGTTTATCTTTTGAACATTAAATGTATGTTTAACACCTTTTTATATAGACACCGTTCGCGGCTACCTGAATAATTAAATTATATATCTTTCTTGTACATAAACAAGTACTTACTTATTTATATATTATAATATAAGTTGTATATACCACCTTACGAATAACATTCAAGGCGATAATAATTGCTATGCAAGAAACTACATTAAACGTTCTTTAGGTCTATGTCGCTGGCAACAGTAAGCTCTCTGTCTCTGTGGTCTTTAAACCACCGATCTTCAGACCTAGAGGTCCCACGTCCGTAAATACATGAGCAACACTCATATTGTGGTATACTTAACTAGTAATTTTTACATACAGACATTCATATATTATAGTCACGACTATTATCCCCGAAGGGTTAGTCAGAGACTAGGCAATGAGGACTGCAAAGGCAGTCCTCTGCCATAGTCCACTTTTCACCATGTAGCGACTGCACATGTGCTCTGCATGACAAGTGGTGAGCCCATCGCCGCTCTATGCTGTTGGATGTATGTGCAGTCTTTAGTCCGTTAGTCGCCTTTGCGTCACCCAAGGGAAGAGAGGGGGTGGATAGTATTCTTTCACCGCTACGCGATACTATCACTCCAACGGGATAATTTTTCGAAAACTAAAATTATTTATTAATAACGTTGTGTTTGATTATCGTGTTACAGATATTTCTTTTTAACTTATGTTATAATTAACGTAAACAAACATAAACATATGGATGGATTACAAGAAATTCATCCTAGCTAATTTTTTTTTATTAAATTCCCGTTTCAGTGATGAGTGTTGTTACATATCCAAAATCGAATCACGCCAAGAGCCGTCACGTCCCGTTACTAGTATCGAGGTCCGTCCAATCGACAAACACAGATAATATTCGGACGGGCGGTGCATTAGCGGCCGCTCCTCAATCATTGCGGGAAGATACTGTACGTATTGGCCGTGTGAATAGACGTGATAACTTTATTTTTTGTGATACTCAGCCGCTAAACGAGCACACCCCAAGTAAAACAGAAGTAGAAGTAGATACATATGATCACGACTATTATCCCCGAAGGGTTGTTGGTTAGAGACTAGGCAAGGAGGACAACAAAAGCAGTCCTCAACCCTATAGTAGAGGACTGCTTTTGTTGTCCTTCTTGCCACCACTTTTCACCAAATAGCGAATGCACTAAACTAAAACTAAATCTATGATCTAAAACTAAAACGCTTTATACGATGTGTCTGGTCACCGGCGTCGGAGCTTAATGGTAGGTACTTGATGTATCAATCCTCATCCAAAGAGGAGCTCTTTGCTTGCTCAGACTTGCGATCTGGCCCGCTAAGTAACTTTCGCAATGCCGGTTCGTTGGATTGGTTAATGACCAACCAATTTATAAACATCTCGAACTCCTCCGTGCTTCAGAAGGCACGTTAAGCCGTTGGTCGCGTTTGTTGTCGTTCGTTAAAACCCACCAACCCGCATTGGGACAGCGTGGTGGGTTATGGCCCAATATCCCCACGTGCTATTGTCCACGTGGGAGGCCTGTGCCCAGCAGAGGGACGTTTATATGCTGATGATGATGACACAAACAATCCCATCAACAAATCACCCCCCATGTGAGATTTCTCTCCAACCCCAGTGGCTGAATTAAAACGCCGCAATGTAAAACAATACTGCTAGGCTGAAGAAATATGTATCGGCAAAGCCCAGCACGTTTTTTCTGTCTAACCGTTTCCAGCTTCGGTTTACTATCTGGCGAATAGGCAGTGAAATAAGCACAGAATACATAATAGTACAAGTAGGTACTTAATCTGAGTAAAAAATCGACCAAACTCAAAATTTTGTTGTTTTACTGTTTTCTACAATTTTTTTATGAAATTGACTTTTACTGAAGTATTGACTTATACAACTTATACAAGAGCATAGTTTTAAAACACAATGATTTTTAAACACCACTTAAAAATCGTCAATCTAATATATTATACCTTGCGTTGAAAGTTACCCTTATCCAATGATTTTAATTATAAATTCTGCACCAAAACGCTAGCGGCCGTTAGAGGAGGAGAGCCGAAGGTCGGGTTCTGTGTGGACTGGACGAAGTGGATCGACATGCGCTGATAATGAGGACGATTTGGGGGTTAAAGTTGCTCGCGTCCGTAGGTTTACCCTTGAGACCCTACACGTGATCCCTGGGTGGTGCTAAATGAGTAACACTGACTGAGTGGTAGAGCCACGCTGCGTTGCAGCACGCATTGGGCCGGCTCGCCCGGCGTAATACCACCCTCTCACGAATATTCGGCGTGAAATAACGGCACTTGGTGCTGTTGTGTTTCGTCCGACCAGTGAGGGTTCCGGAGGCCCCTTCCCCCCTCCCCCCCTCCCAACTAATATTCCTTCCTTAAACCTATTCCTCCCTTAAAGGCCGGCAACGCATCTGCGATTCCTCTGGTTTTGCGGGTGTCCATGGGCGGCGGTGATTACTTTCCATCAGGTGACCCGCCTGCTCGTTTGCCTCCCTCTTTTATAAAAAAAAAATAAAAAATGATAACGAATACATACATGAGCATCACCCCCTTTTCCTTAGGCAGGGACTGCAGCTTTCCAGTTCCTACGATCTTGACGCAGTTCTTGGTTTCGTAATGCTTAGTTACTCTTGTGGCACATCAACCCAAGTGAGTTTAATCCTCCAACACAAGAGATCGCCACTTTCTTCTGTCCTGGGGGGCTATTCTGCATCTCATTCAGCGCTGCCGCTGCGCTAAAAACTGACTCTGTCTCTTACATATTCATAGAATTGGAAAGAGACAGAGTCGAATCTCAGCGCTGTGTCAGCGCTGACTGAGATACAAAATTGGCCTTCTGTGCAGTCTCGCCCCAGCCGGCAGTCGTCGACGCCAAGTTCGCGCAGGTCTGCCAGCACTCGGCCTTGCCAGCGGTCTTTATTTTTGTTTCGTAATAATGATAAAGAATTCTTTCTTTATAAAAAAATCTAAAAATATGTAATGACCCAGTTATCTAATAGGTATATCAATGATAATACAAAGTGGCCATAATAACGAAATAGTTTTTTTATTAAGAATAATGTAGTATCAATACTCGGATATGATATATCCGTATTATATCCGAGTATTGATACAACGTTATTCACAATTATATATTTGTATGGTCAGGTGGGTAAGAGGAACATACTTTATTTTCATCCGCACATTATTTTAGTTCTAGCAATTATGGATAATCTGATTCGAATCTGGTTTAAGAGTCGTTTATCATTATTATCATCAGCCTATAAATGTCCCACTGCTGGGCACAGGTCTCCCACGTGGACATAGCACGTGGGGATATTGGGCCACAAGTCACCACGCTGGCCCAATGCGGGTTGGGGTGGTAAGAGTCGTTACTCTAATGTAAATATTTACAAAGATATGTTCAAAAATCTTCCAGATCAGGCTAACGTTTCTCTTTCCCCGAATTTGGGGTAAGAGGAACAACAAGCAAAGGACATTGTTGAAGTTAGCCTAAGAACCAACACAAACATGACATACATGATAATTCTTAGCTTATTTTTTACGACATATAACAGTAATTAGATTTTAGTGGACACTTTTAGATAAGTAACCATTATTAAAAAGAATTTTTGGACATTAACATTGAGTATCATTTTTTTACTATGGGTTGGGTAATTGAGAGTTCAGTGCATTCAGCCAGTGAATTAAAAGTTTGTGACCAAAATATTTATAATATGTACAAACAAACCTAATAATATTATGCATGCATGGCTGACTCGATATACTTAGTACCAAACACTCCAAGCAATATTATAATACGATACATCGCATTTTATTTCAAACTGAAAACGTTACTCGACTTAAAATTCTTTTGCTTCTCCAATGAGGAGAATTTTACTAACCTGCGGTGCTGTGTCACTCACTGACTGACGTTACTGTTGTCTGCTATACACAGTGTTGCCATATATACGGATTTGTCCGTAAAATAATGTCAATGTTCAAACCGGACAATGAATACACACGGATTTTTATACGGAGATTTCAGACTAATGCTTTTAATGAGTAATAACTTTTAATAAGTAGTACCTACTAATAGCTTTTATTATTCCTAAGAAATATGTTACATTTTATTCGATTCTGCGTAAAGTTATTCGAGCGAGTCTTATTTAATTTTCATAGATTTTTACAGAACTGAACCAGCAATTACTGCGAAGTAAAAATTATGACTTTGAGGATTCCCATTGAGATATATAGAAGTATTTTCTTGGTCGGCTAATATGAGAATGAGAGCCAGTGAGAGTTAACGGTGTGATTTAGTGTTAGTGCAAGCAAGACGTAAAACACTTTGTTATGAATCATTTGTGTCTGTCTGACATCCATATTGTTTTAGTGTGTTTTTGCCGGTAGTAATGATCTTATTACTTTCATTGATATAGTTATATATAGTTGTAAGTATGTACATACATACCTTAGAGTTTCAACTTAGACCTTATGATAAAATATTTTGAGTTTGTATTTTACATGTATATAACTTGTTTTGTGCATTACAATAAAATAAAACTTCCCATGCGGATTTCATACGGAATTTAGTAGTTATTACGGAATACTGGCTCTAAGATCTGGCAACACTGGTTGTGCAGTTTCTTTGGCAAATAAAACAAAACAGTGTAACATCACTTTTCAAATTCTCTCAAGAAGTCCGTGCGAGATCTCAGTAAAGTACCACATCTTTACCCACTACTGGGCCCAGGCCACGTGGACAATAGCACGTGGGGATATTGGGCCATAACCCACCACGCTGGCCCAATGCGGGTTGGTAGGTTTTTTTAACGACTGTCATCTTACGACAACAACCGGGACCAACGGACTTAACGTGCCTTCCGAAGCACGGAGGAGCTCGAGATGTTTTTAAGTTGGTCACCCATCCAGCGACCCGGCATTGCGAAAGTGGCTTACCGAGCAAGATCGCAAGCCGAACGCGCTAGCCGCTGCGCCATCGAGCTCCTTTATTCCTCCTATATTTAGCAATTAACGTTCATATTTATCATCACTCATCATTATCATCAGTTAGCATAATCAATGAACTCTAATAATACGACTGAAGGACTAGTATCCATAGTCAAGAAAAAAAAAGTTGGCGTTCTGGACTTCTTGGCGGGAAAGTGAAGCGTCATGTCTGCAGTTTTGTTTAATTTTCTATAATTTGTGTTTTGTCGAATATTAATGTGAAATAATGATGAATTATTTAAGTGTTAGTGAACGTGCATGAGTGTTGGCAAATAAAACAAAACAGTGCAACAACACTTCTCAAATTCTTTAATTAAACATAACCTCAAAATAATTATAAGGATTTCCTAATATTTAGGTTCTCAGGAGTGTCCGTCGAAAATCTTTGTTTTTACAGTTATTTACTTGCAATTTCGAACCTAGAAAAGAATATTTTATAATTGTTGGTTCTTAGGCTAACAATGTATGGGCGCATAACATTGTCCTTTCACACAATTACAAAGTATGCGATATATATTCGCTACTAACTTCATTACTGTAATTGCTGCAATCGAATTCGAGCCTTACTCTATTCAAATACCGATTATTTTGTAAAATAAATGGTGAATTGCATTTTCGGGTTAAGAGGAACATATGGGTTAAGTCGGGGGTGGCCAACCAATACAAAAGTAGAAGGTATTTTTTACCCGACTTTAACAAAGTAAAGAAAAGTTATGATATTAGCAGACAATTTTTCGCACATAATTGTTATTTCTACCGCTTATCTGTATTATGTTTGCCTATACAAGAAAATGATAGGAACGACGGGGGCAATACGTGGTTATCGTTTTCGTTATGGGTCTGTTAACACCCGGTATTCTAATTTAAAGGTTTGTGATCCCTGGCACGGGGTAATAGAAACATACTGTTTCTCTTTCCCCGCTAATACTGATTCTCTTATCCCAACAAGGTTCTTATAAGTTAGTATTTTTAAAGCAATAAAATTCGTATTAACCATGGTTTCTCGCCTAAAGAAAGTAATAAAAGGTCAAACTAACCTCTCTAAGGTACTATTTGCCTAAAAAAATCTATCTTTATCACCTTTTTAACAATCAAAAAAGCGAAACAGAGATGGCGCGTCCAACTCGTGATTTTACAACTGACAGCTGTCAGTATTTTTCGCGACTAAAGATATCTAATAGCGACATCTCACGGCAAATACCTGAACTATCAGGCTTAGACTGTTTTATCGACGGCGAGATATTATTGTTAACGTGAATTATTTAATAGTTATGGACTTTGTTCCTCTTCTCCTGTGGTTCCTCTTACCCCTCCTGACCATATATATAGGTAGGTACCTGTCCTGTACCTGTACCTGTATGTATACCTGTACCTGTCTGTACAGGTATTGGCCTCACAGTCACTTTGTCTCTTTCTAGAATGTAGTTAACCTTATAAGGGCTTTTCTCGGTCCATCTCTCTGTGTCTATAACTACAGTCCTAATAAAAATCACGCAACTTTTCCATTGAAACCGAACACTAATATTTTAGAATGTACGAAATCCACTATGGCGACGCGTCCATATGCAAATTTAAATAAATTAAAAACAAACACTTGAACCGGTTTCATTAAAACAGCTTAGGTACACACGCTAGCAGGTCGAACTATCCGAAACTGTCAAATTTCTTTTATCGATATTGATACCTATGCCCAAACGATACAATTCAAAATTAATTAAAGAAGTTTGACATTTTGTGGTAGATTGACTGGTGTGTGTACCTACTTACATGGGTAGCCTTATCGGCATTGAGTTTTACCGTTACGATCACGAAATTTTCATACAAAAACACCGTGAAATGTTTACCGGAAGGCCGATCTATAAAACTAAAGCCATTCTAGTAACAAAAACTTATGAATCCGTAAAGGTTGTGTTCCATCACCATAGACAACGTAAGTGTTGGAAGTGTTTTATTGTAATAAATATAATAATTTAACCTAATGTTAGTAAAATAGATGCAATTTTAATTTTTACTTATGTAATTTCTGAAATACATGATTTATTATTAATATTAATGTAATGCTAACAAAATAGTCTAATAGTCATTGCCTGTGAAGCCATCTAAGTCTACCTTTCGTCAAAAGTTTTTTTTATCCACCAAGGGTAAGAAAGCATTTCGCCTTAATCTCACCTGATGTTAGGCTATGATAAGGTCAACCTTATTTATCATGGTGGAAGCGCACTTCACCTTTCCTCAACTACTCGACACTCTCATTTTAAACTTTACTTTTTAACGAAACAGACGAGCGCCACCGATTATTAGAGTATCAATACCTCACAGACGGAAAATACGAAGCAATCTACTATATTAGCATTGTCTATGGCGATGAAATAGAACCTTTTTGGATTCTCACGCTTTTGTTAATTTAATGGCGGGGCATTTATCGATACGTTAGCGATGATAAAAAAGCTGACACGCGTAGCCCATAAAAAGCACGTACTTAGTAAATTGACTTAATGGCAAAAAAGTGCAACTTCTAGTCAGCGTTAATTTGCCACATAGGGAAGCCCCCTAACGTAGACGTTCTAATAATGCTGTTGGATGCGAATGGTTTTTTTATTGCCACAATTGTATCGTTAAACTATTAATTTTGTTATTCCAATATCCATGCTTTTTGCGACCTCGGCACTTCGCACGGAGCGAGTGTGCTTAGTATCACATCCAGCGGTGGAAATGTATGGAATGGAATTAGGTACTTAATTCTTTTGCCTTTATAATTATCAAAAACATTTTTTTCTTATCTTTTAACCAACCAGTACATGTGGTGGGTTATGGGCCCAATCCCTCCTTTTGCCTGTGTGTGGGAAGGCCCAGCAATGGAACGTTTATAGGTTGTTGAGATCAGTGATAGGAATAGGCAGACTGTATACCTAAAATTCATGACGGGACATAACATAGAGCTGTTAATACCACCACATTTGATACCTCCGGTAGGTATCACATTTGGTGGTATTAACATTGCGTATACCGGTATTTTTCGAAAAATCCGATTTCTTTTTCTATTTGGTACCAATGCAATGGTTGGAAGTGTTTAAAACTACACTTCATTTATTTATAACAATTAAAATTATATTAATACACCTATAATTAAACATTTCCAACCACTGATACTGAGTAGAATAAGAAATCCCGGAGTTAGAGGGTGGTTACGCCGGGCGAGCCGGCCCAATGCGTGCTGCAACGCAGCGTGGCTCTACACTCAATTCTCATACAAAACATAGGAAAATGACGTTTCATAGTCCCCTGTGTCCTCCTTCAGAACTAGATCAATTTTTATTACTTATTCAGCATCGGTTTAAGAAAGAGATTTTCTATATCAGTATGTTTGATTATTTTTTTAAACCTATACTTAATAAAACTGTTTACTAGAAAAACATTTTATCCCATGCCTTTATAGCGTTGTGAATGCAAAATTTCATTAATACTTAAAGGTATTTATAAGCAATTACATCTTTATCAATTGTTAAATACTTACAATAGTATTTCTTTCGACTGTGAGGGTAGGTAAACCTTCACAGAGACGTAATACCGCTGGCTTGCGGCGTAAATCATCAACTACTTACTGGAAAGAATCTTAGCGGTTAGAGCAGTGGACCGGCAATCCAAAGGTCATGGGTTCGAATCCTATTCGAGCTTTCCTGAGACTGGTTGTTTTTTTTCTAGTAAACATTCTATCAAAATTTCAATAATAAAGAGGGTTACTTAATGTTTCTGAAGACGCCATAAAACGGAGTAATTTCGCTAAACATACAGACGTAGAAAATCTATATCTTTATCCGATGCTGAATATAACATTAAAATTGGTGCAGCTCTGAAGGAGGAAACAGGGGACTACGAAACGTCGTTTTTCTGTGTTTCGTATGAGAATTTTGCATGCCACTTCAAAGCATGTAGTTAAAAAGACTATTTAAATCCATACATAGTATGGAAGTAACATAACATTCATATGAATCACGACTATTATCCCCGAAGGGTTAGTCAGAGACTGGGCAATGAAGAGAGCAAAAGCAGTCCTCTACCATAGTCCACTTTTAACCAAATAGCGACTGCACATCTGCTCAGCGTGAAAGGTGGTGAGCTCATCGCCGTTCTATGCTGTTGGAAGTTTGTGCAGGCCTTAGTCCGTTAGTCGCCCTTTACGACACCCAAGGGAAGAGAAGGGGTGGTAGTACCTATTCATTCACCGCTGCGCGACACGGTTTTAAGTAATTCTTATGAGGAGTCGCAGAACAAAACCAGTTAAATCCATTTTTGTAAATTTTACAGTAGAACGCAAAATGTGAATACCCTATATAACTATATGCACATTCTTTCAACTTTGGAAATGGTTTATTTGTAATGGGAGGTTATTGAAATATATTACATTTTGTAAAAGCTTCGTACCATATAATCGATAACAGAGTACCTACTACAAACTAGATATCCGGTTTTGATCCGTGGGGTTGAATTTATCCGGTTTTTTCCGCGACTAGTTGGATTTGTACCCATTTGATCCCAAGTTGAAAGTTGCTACAAAAACTAAAAGTCGTTAATGAAAAGCAAATAACGGTCAAATCACATTTTTACAAGAAAAACATCTTAATAACATGTATTTATCTGATTTTGTTTCGCAAAAATATTTGAAGTAGGTATATTATTTTCTTCAAAGGATTTAGTCAATTTTGTTGCGACAAAATGATACAAATATTTTTGTATCATTTTCCTATTGGATTTATCCGTTTAGGTACCGAGACGTCATTTGAAAAGCGATTTTAAAGGGGATTTAGCCGTTTGCGTACCACAAGATTTTCATGATCAATCACGGGCAATCGTTGAAAATTACGAATTTAAAAAGAAAACGGTTTGTGGTCGATGTGGAGTTAGTCGATTTTGTTCTGCGACTCCTCTTATATAAGGAAGTAATTCTTATATGATATAATTATTAAGCGATGTCATACAACATCTATAGACGGCATGTTTTATACCTAGCAATGATAAGGATTTCACGTAATGTAGCTGTGTTTATATCATCATTATAATTGTACACACATCGTTATCTGTGTGCCCTCAGCGATGACTCATAGGTACATTGATAGACTCGATAGACATAACTATGAGACTTTATGCTTTGCGCGTATTACGTTGTTACGAGCCTAAAATATTTTTATGTCTCCTCAAAAATGGAAAGCTGTGGGTGTCCGATATGATCTGTGGACATGTCAGGAAAGAAATTCCATTGTTAGGTGGCGTTTTGTACAAGTCATTTTCGACTGTATTGTCGAGGGCATACGGTCTTTGTGGTCTGGTGGAGTGCGGTGGTACTGGCAATTTGTATGCGGTGTGCTTTTTACGTCAATACGCGAGGTTAACTTGGCTGCCAACCTCCAGGCTTCCTACGTCTAAACGTGCAATAGTCTTATAAAACTGAGGAACAACCATTTTGTTTATTATGTTACGCCATTTGTTATGCTGGTCTATGGAGTGTTACCGCCACAGACCACATAACCTTAGACGTCGCTCTCACCGAGTTTTACTAAAACATTGAATCGACAATAGTCAGGGGGTGCGGAAGTGTCACTCTGGCTGTGATTGGATATTCTAAGGTCGAACTAGTGGCACGTGGCACATCATATTAATATAACTTCATTCGAATTAGCAATGGGTAGGAGTCGATAATGATATCGATATACTGTTTTCGTACTTAATGACCGGTCAGCATGGCATTTTATGTGAAACTTCACATTGTTATATTTGAATTTAGGTACCTAAATGCACCAGCGAATTCCGTCTTTCTCTTAAACCCGAATAAACGGTTGAGACGTTTTGTGTTTACCTACTGCAATAAGATACATTGTAACCGCCGGGTTGTTACATCATCTTTTACATGATTTAATTACGTATTTTTGTGTGAGTGTGATTATAGGCTTGCACTTGCATGCGACCGCTAACTAACACTAAACACGATACGGCCAATGATACGTAGTATAGTGTTCTTCAAGATACCTGCACTTCTTATTATCTTACATCCGCAATAGTGAGACCAAAGGTGACATTTTATGTTAAAAAATAGATTGATTATATTTACTACATATTATACTTACTTACTTACATATATTCATGTATTATCCCCGAAGGGGTGAGTCTGATACTTGGCAACGAGGATCGCAATAATATCAGTTATTTGATATTATGTATATTTTGAACTTTTTGGGAATAAAGCTTTTGCCCAGCAGGCTTTTAATTTATGGAAATAAATTATGGTTATGAATAAAATTTCCTCTTCGGTCTTAGACGTCTTGTAATATTAAACGAACGCTAGTAGATAAAATCTGTAGCCGATTTTATTCCGATACCTTGCAGTATTCGTACAAAGTTTTTGTTAAGAGGGTTTAAGCATTTCGATTTCCCATACAAACTTTCAAGTCGAAATTTTTAAAATCCCATGAGCAATTTTAATTAAACTTAGCATGCTAAAGTAAAATACAGATATATAAATCATCATCATCATCATCATCAGCCTATACTCGTCCACTGCTGGACATAGGCCTCTCCAAGAACAAGCCACTGAGCACGATCCGCGGCCACTCTCATCCAGCTCTTGCCAGCCACCTTGCGAAGATCGACGCTCCACCTTGTCTGAGGGCGTCCTACGCTACGCTTGCCGATACGCGGTGTCCACTCCAGAACTCGTCTACCCCAACGGTCATCGGTTCTGCGACTGATATGGCCGGCCCACTGCCACTTCAGCTTGCTAATCCGGTGGGCTATGTCGATTACCTTGGTTCTCTGCCGGATCACATCGTTTCGAATACGATCCCTCAGAGAAACACCGAGCATAGCCCTTTCCATAGCCCGCTGATCGACTTTAAACTTGTGAACCAATTCTACCGTCAGTGTCCACGTTTCGGCTCCGTAAGTCATGACGGGTAGGACGCACTGATTGAAGACTTTCGTCTTTAGAGATTGCGGAATTGGCGACGTAAAGACCCGACGTAGTTTCCCATATGCAGCCCAGCCCAGCTGTATCCTTCTGTTGGCCTCTTTCTCGAAGTTGTTTCTACCCATCTGTAAAATTTACCCGAGATAGACGTATTCTTTAACAACTTCGAGAGCACTGCCTTGTATTGCAATCGGTTCCGGGACGACACGTTCGTTGAACATAACCTTGGTTTTGTCCAGGTTCATCCGCAGACCGATGCGTCGAGAAGAATCAGCTAGTCCGTTAAGCATGTGTTGTAGCTCCTGCAACGTTTCGGCCATGATGACGATGTCGTCTGCAAATCGCAAGTGTGAGATTTATTCGCCGTTGATGTTGATGCCACGTCCTTTCCAGTCCAGCGTTTTAAACATATCCTCTAAGGCATTTGTGAATAGTTTTGGGGATATCACATCCCCCTGTCTCACACCTCGATGTAAGTGGATATGTTTTGTCTGCTGGTTCTATACTTGGACGGCCATGGTGGCGGCATTGTAGAGACACCTCAACACTTGGATATACCGCCGATCGACTTGGCATCGTTGCAGGGATTTGAGAACAGCCCAGGTCTCGATAGAGTCAAATGCCTTCTCATAGTCCACAAATGCAAGGCACAGGGGCCGATTATACTCTTCGGCCTTCTGTATAACCTGCCGCACTGTCAAGATGTGGTCTATGGTGCCGTATCCTCCACAAAACCCGGCCTGCTCCGAGGGCTGAAATTCGTCGAGTCTTCGCGCAAGGCGGTTTGTGATGACTCTTGAAAACAGCTTGTAGACGTGGCTCAGGAGCGAAATGGGTCGGTAGTTCTTCAAAAGGGTTTTGTCTCCTTTTTTGAAAAATAACACGACGATCACAACAAAAATAACACACGATATCTAAATAGTTTGTTGAAAACATTAAAAAAAAAAGGTTAATTAAACTAAGTTATTGCGATTTTAAACTTTCTATAGTGGACTTCAAATTGCAATAACTCAGCTAAATAAACGTTTTTTAAAAATGTTTTCAACAAACTATTTAGATCCCTGTATTTTACTTTAGCATGCAAAGTTTTATTAAAATTGACTAATTGGTTTTTAAAAATTTCGTCTTGGAAGTTTGTATGGGAAACCGAAATGCGTAACCCCCCTTAACATCTTGGTAGGTACTTGTATTCACATCGTTCACGGTAGTCGGAGCTCGGGGACCTGTAGGCAAGTTGGAAGTTAGTAGTTCGGTTACAGAACAGCTGTACACATACGGGCCTTCAAAACTTGTATATACTCCCAGTAGGGTAAAGCTACCGACGTCGGTTGTGGCAAATGGTCTTTTTAATTCTCTACGTGCTACATGTACTTGACCTTCTCTCACCTGATGATAAGTGACGATAAGGCCCAAGGTGGAAGCGCGCTTCACCCGGAATCCTCAACTGCTGAGAAGCTGTATATCTTATCTTAAAATTATCTGAACACAACAATGCTATAAACATTGTTGTTATGGCGACAAACTATAGATAAGATGGTGGTAGTTAGCCAGGCGGACTTAACTAGTCCTACCACCAACCAAAATTATTTTTATTTATAAAATTTCCTCTTCGATCTTAGACGTCTTGTAGTATTAAACGAACGCTAGTAGATAAAATCTGTAGCCGATTTTATTCCGATACCTTGCAGTATTCGTACAAAGTTTTCGTTAACAACTTGGTACCTACTTGTATTCACATCGTTCACGGTAGTCAAAGCTCGGGGATCTGTTACTTTAGGCTAGTTGACTTTTATAGAAGACTTTCTTGTTTTGGGGTTTTTTCATTTCCAAGTTACACAGAAACACAGTCGGGTTTTTTAGTTTTTTAAATGATTGTTTTATATTTTATTTGTTTTTAGTTTTATTGTTAAAGGAGTTTGTATTGTAACCTATATACACATGACACACAAATACTTTGAAACTAAAATCCATCTAGCCGTTCAGGCTACAGAGGGTGTCAAACATTTGAATTTGGCAAAAAAAATCCGCTATTTTGTTTTCTTTGATTTTGATATACCCAGTGTCACTCTCGCAGTAAATACGAATCTAAGCGACACCTCTCAAGCTAAAATCCATCGAGCCGTTCAGGCCGCAGAGCGTGCCAAACAATTATTATACAGACAAACATACAGACATACCTACATACTCTCGAAAAACATAACCCTCCTTCTGGCGCAGTCGGGTAAAAAGAGCCAGTGCAGCCAGCTAATATGATCTCTCTTACTCTTACAACACTACATTCAAAGGGGAGGCTGTTGAAGGCATTGCGGATGTCAGGGATACCGTCATCACCACTCATCCTTGAATGATAGATTATAAAATATATTTGTCTTTCATGAACTTGCGATGCAATTTCGATTTTGTTTCTGTTTTTTACGTAACTATACAGATTAATTGCAATGGAATTTGCAAGTGATAAGAAAGGTCAGGTCAGTGCGTCATTCGAAGATGTCGGGAGAAGGACCTTCTACAGAGCGCGAGCGCAATTACAAATTCACCAAACCAACATCATATAAAAGTTCTTGTAGTTCGTTGTAACTTTGATCGATGTTTTAGTAATAGCGTATTTTTTTTAAATTAATTAATTTATGACGTATTAAAAAAAATTACTTACTAGATCTCGTCCAAACCAATTTTCGGTGGAAGTTTACATAGAAATGTAGATCATATATTTTTTTTTAGTTTTATCATTCTCTTATTTTAGAAGTTACAGGGGTTAAGTTGGGTTAGTCAGAGCCTAGGCAAAAATTTAAACATGCTGTGCCCGTTTAAGGCCTTTTATTACCTTCTTCTAGGTTGAATATTTCAGTTATGGGGATCCCCAAAATTTCTTGTTTTTTTCTATTTTTGTGCGAAAATCTTAATGCAGTTCACAGAATACATCTACTTACCAAGTTTCAACAGTATAGTTCTTATAGTTTCGGAAGAAAGTGGCTGTGACATACGGACGGACAGACAGACAGACATGACGAATCCATTTTTTGCCATTTGGCTACGGAACCCTAAAAAGACGTCAAAAGTGTGGAGGTACAGTGAAGTTGGACACTAAAAGTGATTTCGTCCATAATTCAGTCGAGTCATATACCAATGTGTACCAGACTTTTCTAAAAATTATAGTGAGAGTTAAAACCTGTAATTATTCCCAAAGATTAAATATTGTCTTAAAATACACGATGACTTTAACCATGATTTAGGGTGGATTCGACCAAACTGGAATAAGACTTACTCCGAGATTAGTCTATACAAATTCGGTGCTTAATCTAGGTATAAGACCTTATTCCAGTTTGGTGGAATCCACCCTTAGAGCTTGTCATTTATTCCTGATCCTGAAATATCATTTCACGCTTTTTCTGCGATGGTACTTTTAAGCAATATTGACTTTTAATCGATATTATCAAGAAATCTAGAAATCGGGGGCCAGGGAGACGGGTCACTAAGAGTTCAGGGGCCACGTGGAATAACACCTGATGATGATGAAAGCTACCAAATAGCACTCAATACAAAAAAATACGCACTGCTACTAATTTGATAATATTATAATTATCGGTTAGTACACTTGTCTGTCAGTTGCCTGTAACATTGGAATTAAGATTACTCTAAGTGGGCACACTACATAAATACAATTTTTTTTATTCCGGAACTCATAATCACTAATTTCAAAATACCAATTTTTTTGTTTCTTCCGATAATGTAAATCGGAGAACTGAAAAAAATCGAATTTATGATATTCAGAATATTGATGTTCGTGATTTTAATTTCTCTGATATATAAAATATTCAAATTCGCAATAAAGTATTTCAGAGTTTTACGGTGTTCCCACTGCAAGTAAGTACCAAATATTTTTATGAGTTCAAAGAATAATACAAGATCTTTTCCGTTGGGCGTCGTAAAAGGCGACTAACGGACTAAGGACTTCTCCCACTTCCAGTAGCATAAAGCGGCGATGGGCTCACCACCTAACACGCTGAGCATATGTGCAGTTGTTAAGTATTTGGCGAAACGTGGGCTGTAGCAGTCACTGCTTTTGCGGTCTTACTGCCTAGTCTATGAGTAACCCTTTGGGGATGATAGTCGTTAGAGTATTATGTATGTGTCTGTCATGTGTGTGTACTCTAAGGTGGTTTTACCATAACTGGGCACACAAGTCGTGGTTTTACCCTAACTGGGCACACAAGTCGTGGTTTTACCCTAACTGGGCACACAAGTCGCGGTTTTACCCTAACTGGACACACAAGTCGCGGAATAGAAAAGTATTCTCGATGCAGTTTGCTGTTGCTTTGAAGCACCTACTTATTTTTAGTTTGAGCTCTGACTGCGGGATGTTTTCGATTCGATCGCGTTGACGATAACTAGGAGTTTCACGTGGTTTCACCCGAGTTTCTTTCGTAACAACACGTGTTGTGAGACTCCATTTTTATATCGATCTACTTGTAAGTACAAAGTGGAACAAATGAAATGTGTAAGTATGTGAATGTTGTAAAATTTGTAAAAAAATATTTTTAGACTAGAGGTACAGCTCTCTTCTTGTCTTGCACCGCTCGTTCTAGATTTACACTCTACAATATTGTAAGCATATAATAAGCTAACAACTTATATCCGAATAAAAATAATAACGCGGTCACTCACCGAAAAACAAGAGAAAGAATTTGACGGCTGTCCATCCTTTTTTATTTGTGAGGCAAAATTGCGAGGCAAAAGGATGTATATGAAGCTCACACTGCCTTAGCTGTTTATGAAACAGAACAAGACAAACCAAAATTGTACGTACAACCAGCTGACTATAAAACATTTGTTTCAAGTCGGTGCTTCGAAGAATTTATAATTAAAGTGAAATTTGTCTTCGGTGGCTTTGATATATTTTTGTAGTAAGTGTAAAGGGCGCGACTTGCACCTCAGGTAATGGCGTACGCCATCAATTCATTCCAATTTAGCCGGGCTGCGGCTAAAATTATGACGCTAAGAATAAATCCGTCGACAAATACCCCTACTATGGGTGTCTTGTACCGTTGTGGAGAAATTGGTGATGTGCTGTGTAGTATGTGACAGATTCGTAATAAAAGTTAGGAATAATGAAGTTCTTTTGTTTGAGCATAAATATGGAACCAGTAATAAATACTTCGTTACCTGTGTTACTAGAAAAATATGTCTAAAGATACACATGTCTAGAACAGATGCTCGCACTTTTTCGCCAACAGTTTAAAAAAGAGACACAACATTTTAAACGCAAGTTAATCATTAAACGAAAGATTTTTATTAATATTCCTACTAGCGGCCGGCTTTGTCCGCGTGAACACCCTATATCCCATGACAAATTTTCTTTCACACAAAAGATGTCCTGACAATTACGAACACAACAAAAATATAATCAGCCAAATCAGTCCAGCCGTTCTGAAGATTCCAGTAATTGATTTTTATTAATATAGATTATTATAAAATATTTATCATAATCTTCTTTTTCCTTCAAACATTTACCTACCAATTTATCGGCATCATGTTTTTTACGTCAATTTTCAAAATAAATTTTATTCAAGATTCCGATAGTGAGAAGTCCCATAACTCGATAATATACTATCGAGTTTTTATAGTTGGAGCGAGCACACCGCGCCGGATGGTTGCTCGGCGACGTCGTTAAGGCCGCCTCAAACGCACGCTCTAATTAATGGCACCAGCGCCATCTATCGGTGACGCCCAATCAATCTCGCGGGACACTCTGAAACTATTTGTCAGGTGACTCGCCAGGAATTTGGGGCTGGGGTGAGAAGTGAGAACGCCACGGAGAACCGGTGTAGGGGTAACGCGGTCGCTTCACAGATAACTGATGCTTAATTTTTGTAATTGGTATCTAAGTATTGAAAGAACAATTGTTTTGTTGATATTCTATGTCTAATGTCTACCAACAGGTTGTACTTAAGAGGCATTGATTGATTCATTTCGACTGAGATTTCTGCGTAAAATGGCCAACTTTGGCGTTCTTGATCTCAGAAACAAAAATACATTAACAATTTTGACTTAATGAATAGTGTAGAATAGCTATTGGCATAGTGCGTAGCGGGCTCGCTTTTTGTAAATTCTGCCTAACTTTTTAATTAAACCTAAAATTGCAGAGAAATATTTTCATAAAATGCTCGTAGGCACTTTTTTGAGCTCATCGATTTAACTACTGTTCTAAACAAATGTAATAAAAATTAGAATAATATCTCAAATAGTCTTATAGTGCCTAGCGGCCTCGGAACATTTAGATATCATTGATTTTATATAGAAAAAAAATCTCATTAAAAACCAAAAAACTTCGAAAATCGCTTTAAGTTAACTGTGAATTTCTCCTATCTACGATAATATTATTGAGCAAATTTTATACCAGAATAATTGTTACTTCATGAGGAATAAAGATTATATAAAGAATTTATTATCCTTTTTCTATAAAAACGATAAAAGCAACTGTAAAATTACTACAAAATGCGATGCGCCGGCCGTCCGAACTCAGCTTATTCTCGCAGAGTGGAGATTTGTAATATTATGTATGAATTTATTATCCTATTTCGATAAAAACGATAAATACAACTGCAAAATTACTACAAAATGCGAAGCGCCGGCCGTCCAAACTCAGCTTATTCTCGCAGAGTGGAGATTTGTAATATTATTGTATGAATTTATTATCCTATTTCGATAAAAACGATAAATACAACTGCAAAATTACTACAAAATGCGAAAATGGGCAACTTACGCAAAAATCACATTTGAGATGTAATAGGCCTCTTACCTATCGTTTGCTGAGATCATGGCGTGAGCAACTGTGCCTAAATATCGAAAAGTCAACGACAGTAGGAAACGTAGTAATTATTTTGTTAATAAATAATCTAATGTATTTGTTGTTTCGAGGGTAAGATACTAAGATGATATAGTATCAACATAAAATTGGTACTCACAATTTTATATTACGCAAGGTAAAGTAAAGGCAAGTAACTTTGCAATGGAATTCTGCACGATTACTTTTTGCTGCATAAAAAGCAAAATAAAAAACCGTGAAAATAACACTGAGAACATTAACAAGGTAACAATGGTCGGACCGTAAAAAATTAAGCATCTAACGAAAACAAACATAAATATCGGGTATCGAAATACAGATTTTCGGTATCAGTCGCCGCGCGCTGCACCGTTCGGTTGCGAACGCCGCCTTTTATTCGCGTGACATATTATAAACAAATAAAATGTGCCGCGGCCCATTGTGGTCCCGCCGTGACCGATGCGCGTTTGTGGCGTGAAACCATGTGAAACCAGAGGACATGCGCCGGTACCAATAAAAGCGGTATCGGTTTCGGTACCCACTCATTAATGCGATCCTTGTTACTGCAGCGGGTTAGAAGCTATTGTTTCCGTTTTAGTGTTTGGTAGCGAGGCATTTAAAATATTTAATTACATTCTTTGAGAAACTTATAATACTGGATTTGAATTTAGAATATTTTGTGGTTTGAACGTGTGGTTGCCGCGAGGAGTTTTGTCTTTTGTCTATCTTTAATTCTATCTAAATACTTCTAGTAAATAGTATAATATAAGACCTGTTGAAATTATAATATCTGATAATCACAGGGTTGGTCTATTATTGTTGGGTGGGTTTTGCGGATTGGGTTACATTCTAAGGTTACATTACTATCCAATCTGACACATGCTATTGTTCATTTGTGGAAGTGGGACGTTTACAAGCTGATAATAGCTATTCGATGATGCACGTCACAATCCTAACACATATTCTACATTCAGAAATAGATTTAGGTACATAACACGGCATTAACATGACATGAATAGGCTTGGAACTTGGAACATTATCTACATTTACCCTTAATATATAAAAAATATCCTCCGTAAGGCACAATAAGCCGTTAATCCTGGTCTTCCCGGTCGGGCCAGAGAGGTCGGTTACATACCAGTCTCCTCATTGACTATTGTTCATGTAAGAAGATGTAATAGAAAATTTTGGCAACGCGTCTGCGATTCCTCTGGTTTTGCGAGTGTCCATGGGCGGCGGTGATTACTCTCCGTCAGGTGACCCGCCTGCTCGTTTGCCTCCTTATTTTATAAAAAAAAACTGTTTATTTAATTCAAAAACAATTCAATAAAAACATCTTAGCTTAAAACAAGATTTGTATCATAATTCCTATGTAGTAAGCAGCACTTCACAGCAAAAAAATATTTTTTTTCCTTTTTTTTGTCAAAAGTCAAAACATTACATTCAAACATCAAAACTTTAAATATTGTGTTTTGTTATCTCGTAAACGTTGAACGCAGCACGATGAAATTTGAATTTCAACGTGGCTCCGCTAAACGCCTGTCCGTTTGCTAATTGCGAGTTTAATTGTACAACTCGTTAAAAAAAAACTTTTATAACTACAATTTTTATGAAAGTGACGTCAAAGGAGCGGGCTGGTGTGTCCGTTCTGTTCTGTTTGCGAGATGCCATCGTCCGCCAGAAACCCTCCGGGGAAGTTCGGTGACACGAGTACGACGCTTGTGGAATCTGTAAGTTTCTGGCCGCCCGCGCCCCTAAAAGCCAACAGCAATCTCTCTCCAAAAAATGAAAATTACAGCTCTTACGCCACATGCCCTTTGATTCCACTGGATCGCCAGCACCGCAGAACTATTATGGCAGACAAAGGTGTCGCCATCCTGTCAGATTCCATAAGCAGAATTATTATAACTTATTGTTTGTCACATTTATTTTGGCTACAAACAGCCGTGTACATTATCAATAAATATATTTATAAATATATTTATTAATAATGAAAAAAAAATACACGACTGTTTCTAGCCAAAATAAATAAATAAAAAAAAAAGAATTGGGCCAGAAGTTGCTTTACGCCCGAAATAATTAATAACGTACATAGAGCTTATAGTTTGTTTAGGATTCTAAATTCATTTTTTTTAATTAAAGTCCGGACAAAATACTTATAGGTCAAATTTCTCACTCAGTAGGCTAAAAATCTATAGAGAGGTTCTTAATTTCGGGCGTTAGGGGATTGCGATTAGTTGTTGCGAGGCTTTGATTGGAAATGAAATCATTTATTCGGTGTCACACGCATAAATACAATTTATAAAACAAAAATAAATGACTATTATGACACAGAAAAGGTTCTCGTAGCAATAAGCCTCTCGCTCTCCAGCCGTGCCGCATTATCGCGGCCATCTTGTGCAAACGCATGTTCCTTCCTAGCCGGCCGCGGCCGATGCGGAACTATCTAGATTTTTAAGTCTGAAAATAGTATTAAATATAACTCTCCGGCTAAGCACGCCGGGACGGCTTTGCGAAAGCTAACAGTGTAGGTGCCTGGGTTGGAATAATTTAGTTGAGGTTAATGTTTTGTTTTGGTGTGCGCTGGGCTGTCGTACGACGTAACGGGATAGCGATTTTCGATTGCTGTTCTTGGTTGTCTTTCGTGCTATTTATTTGTAAAAAAATATGTTCTTTATAATAATAACATTGATAAGTCGTTTGGTTTGGTTCCAACCCAAAGTAGACCCAACGAAAGTTTAAAAAACAACAGTGTCTTTTACATACAGAAAAGAAAGTATTTGAAATTAATGCATTCTTTAAAGAGGTTCCACTAAATCAAACTAATAAAAAATAAATAAATAACAAAACGCACAATCGCCATAATAATAAGTTAAGTTAGGTTAGGTAAATAACACATATTTAGACGGGATTTAACGCAAAACTACTTAGTAAAGGCATTCTACGCATACCTTTTTATACCCGACGTTTCGACCGAGTTGCACCGGCCGTGGTCACGGGTGGACTAAAAAATCAGTAAGTAACTACTACAGTAGTTTTGCGTTAAATCCCGTCTAAATATGTGTGCATAATGGAACGCGAAAGTTTAAAAGTGTATATTAGGTAAATAAGTTAGATATTATGTGGTTTTAAAAACTGTCTTCTAAATAATAAATAAATAAATAAATAAATCTTTCCTACAATCACACCAATTATCTAGCCCAAGAGAAGCTTCGAAGAAACTCGTTAAATGGTTACTAGACAACGGATAAACATACTTAAAATACTTAAATACATACTTATTATACATAGAAAACGCCCAGACCCGAGACAATTTAGGAAACAATAATTTCTAAATTGACCCGACCGGGGTTCGAACCCGGGACCTCAGAGATGGCGACACCATGAAAACCGGTGTGCAAACCACTCGACCAAGGAGGTCGTCTTAAGTTACATGTTATAAAAATATCGTGAGGCGTAACCGCGTAACTCCCTCAGGGAAATGGTAATGGTGATACATTGATTTCATAATCTCCTCTCTTTGACGGCACAATATATTATTTATAAATGCATTAAAAGTATCTAATCTCCTAGCTGTTTTCTCTACTAAAAAGTCTGAAGAAAACTTACAGAAATGAAACTATAAAACTTACTAAATTAAACTAAGTGAGTTGGCGCAGCGACGCAAAGTGAGTATTGGCCTCCGATAATAACTACACGTCATGTAAAATTTTAATTAAATTCTGGCCTGCCAAAATAAGTATCACACTTTTAAAATTTAATTTTTTTCTAAACTAGAAGTTAGAGATTTAAAATAAAAATCGTTTTATAGAAATTTTATCAGCTTTCTTTGAAACTATAGTAAATTATACAAAAGTCAAATTTTTAAGTCTTGTTGTCTTGTTTATCTTGTGTACTTTAAAAGTTATTTAAATTTTACAAGTGTGATACTTATTTTTGCAGGCCAGAATTTAATTTAAATTTTACATAACAATGTAAGTAATACAATTTTTTTACAGGCTAACAATGTTTTGTATAAACTTCGGTCATTGTATACATTTAGTAATATGAACGAAGCCTTGCACAGAACGACGACGACGGAAAAACTTTGTAGAAAATGATCAAATCACTCTACAACATATTTTTTGGCTGTTAGTCCCGGTTATTGTCGAAAGATGGATATCTCACAATGGCCCAGTAGTGGCCCTAGCCCTAGGTGCTTTTGTTCATGTGGAAAGGAAGGCCGGTGCCCAGCACTGGGACGTTTAGAGCTGATGATGATGATTAATTGCTAGTTAACCGGGTCCCGTATAGCGGTGAAAGAATACCACCAGCCCCTCTCTTCCCTTGGGTGTCGTAAAAGGCGACTAACGGACTAAAGACTGCACAAACATCCAACAGCATACAGCGGCGATGGGCTCACCACCTGTCACGTTGAGCACATGTGCAGTCTCTATTTGGTGAAAAGTGGACTATGGCCTCATTGCCTAGCCTCTGACTAACCCTTCGGGGATAATAATCGTGATTGGTGTATGTATATTATTATGTTAATCCGTAATAAAATGTATTTTAAATCGCAATCTCGACACATGCTGAGTGCCTTTTCAGTGTCACATGATATTGTTAATTCGAATTTTATGTTGCCTTTTTTGATGCTGAATAAATGTATTTCTATTCTATTCTATTTTGGGTGTTAAGTTCGCGTAAACTTCCAAAATAAATACAGTTTAAATAAACAAACCCAACACGTAGGCAAGTTAAGTCGGAGTCGCCTGCAAAGAGGTTATTAAAATCGCGATGTATCTGCACTACCTCCAGCGGGCTATAATGAAGTTATAGGGTCGTGGCGAGCCCGCACGACCGATGCTATCGCGAAGTTAGCTTCTCGATCGCCCTCCGAAGGTATTGGGCCAGTCGGGAAATTTGAATGGGTGACCGATGCCCTGCGATGGCCAGAACAAACGCTTGTGATGCGCCGCTCGTGGGAATACGGGTTTGCGCTCGTGGCTTTGTGTTTGAGTGTACTTACCTATGTTTCTCGGAACGCTGTTTAGATGTTATAGCTTAGCATTAGAGACCAACTAATCAGAAAATACAACTTTTATTTTATTTTATAAATACAAATAGTCTCTTGACATTGGTGTTGTTTAAATTTTCTACAAATAACAGAATAGGTACATATACTGAAAAAGCTGTGTTCTGAATCTACCTCGACTTCATTGCAGTAAATATTGTAGTAGGAAAAATAAAATATAATAACTTTTATGTAATATCGTATAGTAAATAAATACCATTGTAATTTATTTTTAAACAATCTCAGCAATACCTACCAATATTTATCCTAAAGGAAAAATGCATAAAATTATAGAAATTGCTATTTTTAGGTAGGTATTATTTAATTTTAGTCTGATAATAATTATGCCAGCAGTATTTTAAAAATATGCAATTATAATGGTGCATCATTTCATGTGAAAATATTATCATATACCTATTACATACTACCTACCTACTAGGTACTTCCATAAATTGAACGCAAGTAGCATTTAAACTATTGAACACTGATGATTTCCGTTATACAATTTATGAAACACTAAATGCGAGTAATTTTAAACACCAATATCCTTACTAATTGCATTAATTTTCCAATGATTAATGGGTAAAATACGGAACAATATTCGGTTTTAACGATACTCAACGTGGTGTAGTGATAATGATTTCACGTTAGCACAGAGGGTACGACCAATCATTATTTATGTGGCCTGCGATCGTCGATCACAAAACTAGATGCACAGTCGACGCTCTCAAAATTTCAACATAAAAGTACCTAGCGAGATGTTTAGGTAGGGTTGCCAGACTGTATCCAAAAGGAGGACATGTCCTCCTTTTCCATGTTCTGTCCTCCCGTCCTCCCTTGCCTACTGTAAGTCCTCCTTTTTGCTAAACCTCTAAGTGCTAAAGACATTGAATGTTTCTTAGAACTGCTCAAGATCTGCGAGTTTTATTTTTGTATAAGCGCACATAACGCAAATGTGGATAGAGTTTTTTCACTGATTACTAATACTCAGTGGAGCAAAAAGAGGAACAGACTAAGTGTGCAGTCAGTTAAGTCTTTAATTTTTGCTCAATACAACTTCAAAAACATGATATTTTCACAATTATTTGTTGAAAAACCAAGAACTACCTGCAAAAATATGATTAAAATAATACAAAAATTCGTTTAATTGTGAATGGTTCCTTTTTTACAGAGAATCCTCCTTTTCTGAAATCCATCTGCCCTCCTTGATCAAATTATCATATGGCAACCCTATGTTTAGGTCGCATTTCGCTTGGTAGTGTGCGAGCTTAGGGCCGGCGCTCACTGACGGCGTGGCACGGCATGGCACGGCAGGTCGTGCTGCGGCATCCCGCGGCGTTCCGTGACATGCTGTGGCATCCCGTGGCATGCCGTGGCATCCTGCTGAAAGCCCAGCCACTCTGGCATCAATCCGTTTTGCTACGCGCGGATTCGAAGTTAGTTGTGTCGTTATGGTTGACTGGGATTTATTTTAATAGTATTTCTAGCTGAAGATAAAGAGAGACAAATAAGAACTGCTAATTTTACGAAAAGACAATTCTGGGTGCATAATTTGTGGAGAACAAGATCTACGACCGGACTGCGCCCCATTACAACAAGTATCAACCATATTTCAACTAGCTTAGCAATCATAATTCCTAGACACAAAGTGAAGCAAACACGTCTCCCGGCATGCAATGGCGCGCCGCGGCAACCCGTGGAATGAATCGGCAGACACGTCATGCTGCAGCATCCCGCGGCGCGTTGCGTCATGCCGCAGCATCCCGTGGCAAGTCGCGTCATTTCGCGGCATCTTGGTATCAAAATAAATTAACATGAATTCTACACTCATTGAAATAAGATTCAAAATAACATGATTAGTGATAAAATCCTTTGCCATGACACGCCGTGCCGTGCCGGCAGTGATGCGCCGGCCCTTAGTCTCAAGTTCTCAACATGACGAATTGCTCCTTTAAAAATTGCAGTTCTGCCAAAAAACATGTAAACTCCCGATCAAAACTTTGTAAACAATTGTAACTCTCAATACAATGGAATAAGAGTCAAAGTGTATACATATTGCTGCTCGTGATTGTACATGTCGAAACTGCCAATATTCCGCTACGATTTAGTATGAGATTGTGTATCTTGTTTTAATACACCCTCATTTTTTATTCGTTTAATAGAAATGAATGAACCTCCCATACTATTGCAGTCAGCTGATCGGACAGTTTTAAATGGGAGGTCGAAATTTTTTTGTCACTTTTGCACATAGGTTTCTTGGGGGAAGTTGTTCAATTTCTTGGGTGGAACTCACCATAAATTTGATTAAAACGACTAAAACATGAGGGTGTATTAGTGTGCTAAATCAATTTGCGAGTGAGTCTCCCATTCTGCCCCCGAAAAAATATTCAGGCGAAGCGAATCAGCCTACAATTTTATTATGAAAATAATTGGTCGCACTCGTCTTACCTTAGGAATAATTGAAGTGCTTCTATCACAAAGCCTTATTAAGAAGTTTTTATTGGGTTTTAGAATTCCACGCCGCCGACCGGATGCCGCGCGCCGAGTGGCGTGCCACCACATTCTTGGGCTGTTCTAGTGGGATTGAAGTTGTAATGAGTGTAACGTGCCCTTTCATAAGTCCCCTTAGTATCAGACCGATGGTTACCACCGCCTGATTAAATTAGATTAAATTAAATTAGATTGAATTAGAATAAAATTAGATTTTGATAAATTTAAAATCCATATCAAGGAACAGCTTTATAAAAAAGCTTATTATAAAGTGTCAGATTACACAGAAGACAAAACAGCTTGGCTCTTAACTGAAATGCTCCAAGTACTGCATAAGCTATTTCTAATTGTCTATAAGTAATTAATTTATAGTACCGTATATTTTACATTCAAATTATGATTTTGTATTTTGTGACCTGGTAACGACATATCTTTTTTTTCTGTAAAGGTCGTTCTTAGAACAATAACTAAAGCATATTGGTCTGAGATGTCGTAGCTTCTGTGCGCTGTGGTTTCTTGCGCCCGTTCTTTGCCACAGTTAAAAAATGACGTCCTGAATGGGTGGTAGGTTAAAAATTTGGACGATTAAAAGTACTTACTAATTAAGTTTATTGAATAAATATATATTAAGTTTGAGTTTGACCTAAGAAGGGCAACCGGAACATAATTTTTGTATAGGGTTTTGTATGGAGTTTTATTGTTTTCTAAGGCTTACGCGAACCACTGACTTATGTGGTGGTGACGCAAATATTGCATAAAATAAAATGTAAACAAACGCGAGTTTCATACTTAAAAAGTGTTTCATTTCAAGGTATAGATAACACTTTCAAACTCAAAGAAATACATTAAAAGATAAGTTACAAATGTAGATGAATATAAAATAGGTTCTTTTGGTAGATAGATCGATGGAAGACGCTTTCATTAAATAACTTACCAAAGTAAAGCGTTTGCAATCATAATTCGCATTAATGTCGCACTTATGAATACAAAATTTTAATTCCTACGAGTTCATAAACAAAAATAATTTGATCACTAGCCCTAGGCCCTTGCCCACCAGTGGGACAGCATACATGTCTGTACTTTGATCGTCGTACATCGCTCATTATAACATTTAAAGTTCAAACTGGTAAGGCTACAATGTACAATCAGGCACAAAGTTAACATTACAGGTATGTGTCGTCCGAAGAGCTTTGCCCCCCTCGTAATAGAATCACAAATCACACACTGTCAAACGGGCAGTCGCATACTCGCGGTCCTGACTTTATCATTATTCAGAGAATGTGTTCAAGAGCTTGATCTAGATAAAAGGGGAAATTGGACCACAGTGGACGTCTCACTCGGCCCTATCTACCATCTCGGGCGACAGTTTTAATTACTGCGAAGGCCCGATCGCCTCCCACTTTTTCCGAATTGAACATTTTCTATGTAAATTAAACGTTTTGTTTTGGATAGTTGAAGTATTTACTTTTTATGTCCATTTTGTTAAAGTAATGTTTTAGGACACCTACCTACTTATTTTTGTTTAAGGGGATTCTTATGAACAGATGAGTTCACGGGGATCCCCCGGGGGATCGGGTTAGGGTATCCTAGTGCACGAAACCCTTATTTGTTTTAAGAATTTTAAAGCAAATTCTCTTTTTTTAGCCTCTAGCTCTCATTGATATTGATTAGTCCTCACTACATTGTCTCCTAACCTTCTACCATCCTAATCAATCAGTCTCATCTATTTTATACGCAGTACCTTTGCACAACATTTGGATTGTTTTCATTCTCTGTATCAATCACAGTTTCAAATTATGTTAGTAGCAAAGTTGTGTACATTACAGTCTGTTAGTGATAAGATAGCCAGTTCCTTTTTGGTTAAATATTGAGAGTGAAGTGCGTTTCTATTTTTAACATTATCGTCATTCTCATCAGGACATTTTCAATAACATCTAAATTAATAATAATAATTAATTATTAACCTCTCAGTATTGACAACGAAATGTCAAAAGATTTTGAAAGCAGGTGCGATGTGGTGGAAATTTAAATTCGCGGAAATGGAAAAATAAAAAAAAAAAATTGAATGTTAAATTTTGCGGTCACGATGCATAAAATATACCACAGAACCGAAATAATCGACCTTGTTCATACTAAAGTAGTCTCTAAGTGTATCGCAACACGGTACAAAGTCAAGTGTAGAGCGCGGCCAGCGCGGCCATATTGGCCGCTTGGGGTCTGACGGAATAGCGAGATTTTAGGTGCGGCCAAATATGGCCGCTTGAGGCTTGAGAGGTTAAAAAAAAAATATTGTTATTATTACCTACCTACCTTGGACAACAAAACTAACTAAACTGTAGTTTTCTATTAATAGTCACAACAATCAAATGTCAATCTGTGGCAAATGCTAGTTATTGAAGCTTCCCGGTGCCACTGCCTGATAACATAGGTACATAGTTAATGTATCTTCACTACTAGTTCTAGGAATCAGAAATTACCTCCATTTCTGATTGAACATTGTTTGCCAGCTTTAGCACGGAAGGCTTTCGAAATTATTGAAATTGAACTTGGGCATTTAATAATACTACTTGTTATTATTTTTTGTATTTAAAGATACTACATAATATAGAAAAGAGATTAGTAAAAGGTAATGGCCTAAAACGTTGATTTAAGCTCCTCATTGCTAAGCTGGAATTAAGTACTTCCCACTTTCGTTGAAAAATTAATAAATATAACTCAGGTAAAACTAAAATAATATGGAGGTGTATTTTTAACGTTATCTTTAGGTTTAGTATCATCAACATATAATTATAATATCAAAAACTAGCCTGCCGCCTGCGACTACGTCGACCCCGTGACGAGTTTCTAAAAACTTTCTTCCATGCCATTGAGCTATTATTACTACAAAAGCTCAATATTCCATGCAAACCTTGTCCTGCCTAACCATTACAAACACAATAAAATGGAATTAGCCAAATAGGTGTAGCCTAAAGTGTAGTAGTTCTGAAGTGACGCGCGTACAAACATTTCGGCAATAAAAGTCAAAGTCAAAATATATTTATTCAATAAACTCAATGAATAAGTAGTTTGAATCGACCAAATCTTTATTAACCTACCTACCAACCATAAGAACGGGCGCTAGAAACCACAGCGCACAGAAGCAACGATTTACAAAAAAATATATATATTATGTCGTTACCAGGTCATAAAATACAAAATATGAATGTGAATGTTAATAGTTTAATTAAATATGGTGCTTTATTAATTATAGACAATTAGAAATAGCAGTTGGAGTACTTGGAGCATTTTAGACCCAAGCAGTTTTGTCTTCTGTGTAATCTGACACTTTATAATAAGTTTTTTATAAAGCTTTTCTTTGATTTTATTTTAAATTTATCAAGATCTAATTTCTGAATATCATTTGGTACTTTGTTGTATAATCGTACAAAGAATTATTTATTTTATGGAGCCTAGTATAAGGTACTGCTAATTTATTCTTACTTCGTGTTTAATTATTTTTTTTTATATATCAGAAGGAGGCAAATGAGCAGACGGGTCACCTGATGGAGAGCAATCACCGCCGCCCATGGACACCCGCAAAACCAGAGGAGTCGCGGATGCGTTGCCGACCTTTAAGAAAGGAAGAGGGTTAAGGAAGGAATAGGAATTGTAGAGGGGGGGGGGGGGGGGGAGGGGCGTCCGGAACTATCACTGGCCGGACGAAACACAACAGCACCAAGTGCCATTATTTCACGCCGGATATTAGTAAGAGGGTGGTATTACTCCGGGCGAGCCGGCCCAATGCGTGCTGAGACGCAGCGTGACTCTACCACTCAGTCAGTGTTACTCATTTAGCACCACCCAGGGGTCACGTGTAGGGTCTCAAGGGTATACCTACGGACGCGAGTAACTTAAACCCCCAAAAAATTTGTGAATATAACAGTTTTTTGAAAAAATTTCAATATTTTTATGATAGTTTTTAATATCCAATGTATATTACTATAATTTCCCACTTTATCGACTTATCTAAAGTTACTTAGTCTACCTCTAAGAAACTTCCGTTGCTATCGTAATACTGTTTATTCCACTAACATTAGTTTAATTCGTACAACGTTATTAACAAAATGAGCGAGAAATGAGCTTTAGTCGTTAGTAGGTACGTATATTGCTTGCATTTCGCTATCGTAGCCATATAAAAAAATGAAAGCAGTCCCTATTAATTTTAACCGTACACCAAGGGATTCTATTAACACTAATGTATGCGTGGATCGAAGGTGTAATACCAGTAATGACACTGCTATTACACCTTCTCACATCGTATTACATCGAAAGAACGTTGCAAGCAAACTATTTGTTACAAAAAAACCCCATATAGTTCTTACAAGCGTGTCATTGACATTTTATTACCTAGGATATCTACATAGTTGCAATTTCACGACAGGAATCACGGTGTATACCATCTTTAGAGTCGCATGGTACCGTCATCAACATAAATAAAAGTTGGCTACGTAATTAACAGCTTTTATTTGTACGATAGTTAATTTATTTATGTTGCAATGTACACCGTAGTTTAGACTATAAAGTAAGAATAAAAATAAAATAAAATAAATTATGTAGGAATAATATCTGCCATTTTGAGATTTTAGACACGATGCTTTGTTAGCCCTTTGAGCATCGTAAAACCAGACAATTGAAATTCTATGGTTTCGTGACCGCCGGCGGTCGAATTATCCTTGACCGGTTAAATAAATATTATGACTATGTTTGGTGAATATTATGTAGGTGTTTTGCAGTATTTGGAAGCTGTGATCTTTGCCTACCCCTCGAGAATCGGTCTCAAGCATTTCCTAGAATAGTAATTCTCAATTAAAGCTAAGGTTTTGTGTCCGTGACTTCGTTTACTAAAATAGCAATTGGTACTAGTAACTGCATTGGTGACTTATGTAGTTATTTAGTGCACTTTAAGCAAGTCCGTATATTTTGGATGTGCTCTTATTTATCACATTAAATTTGGTAGTACAGTGAGTTTGATAGAATTTAACATTTAGGAAGTTTGATTGTACGGACATATTTATTTCAATGCCATAAAAGATTATTAATTATTATGTTTTATAGTTTAAAACTTTTGCCGGTGGCTGTATGAAATAGAAAAAAAAACGTTCCGCGTGTGCGATGCCGTTTTTTCTTTGATCTATTTATGGCTGTTATGTAAATGACTTTAAATGCTAGAAATATTTTTTATTTATTTATTTGTCATGTTTGAATATTTCACGTTATTCTATTGAATGCATTGAGTATATCCCTACCAGGAATGACTTAAAATGTTTCTGTTAAACCTTTTTGAATTACCTCTCTAAACCAACTGAATCTGTCTATACTAAAAAGGAGTGGAACATAGCTTAGATACTATTAATATCTGTTCTCTCTCCTCTCCGCTCCATTGGACAGGTAGCATGAAGGATATAAAGAACGCTATCTATAAGAAAAATCGCTAGGTATATGTGTTAAGCGTTTTTTAATCGAAACTCTCCCCTCTTCCTCAGGTTATACGGATCAAAACGGTGTGCGCGCTGCAACACCACAATATCCGCATCGGAGATGGTGATGCGGGCGCGCGACCTGGTGTTCCACGTGCACTGCTTCTCGTGCGCGCTCTGCAACGCCCCCCTTACTAAGGGGGATACCTTCGGCATTAGGGAATCGGCTGTATACTGCAGGTAACTTAACTCGGAATGATAAGCCTTTAGTGAAAAACTTGTCATTTTCTTATCTTAGTCCCCACTAACGTCACCCAGTCACCTACTGAGGTCATCCTCACACAGTAGCACGTCGACATATTGGGATATTTTGTGCAACTGGCATTACTACAGGGCAGATAACGTACCTAACCTGACTAAGGGAGAACGGAGGAGATAATGTACCCAACTTGACTAAGGGGGATACCTTCGGCATAAGAGACTCGGCTGATATTGCAGGTAAGTTAACCTTGAATATTAATGACTTTCGTGGAGGACTTGACATTAGTTCAAAGCAGATTATGTATCCAACCTGACGAAGAAAGACACCTTCTTTATTTAAAAGAAGAAGGCAAACAAGCAGGCGGGCCATCTGATGGAGAGCAATCACCGCCGCCCATGGACACCCGCAAAACCAGAAGAATCGCAGGCGCGTTGCCGTCCTTTCGTCCCTCAAACCCCAAGCGGTCGCATGAGACCGCACCTACAAAAACACACTTGACTTTGTACCGTGTTTTCATAGACTTACAGACTACTTTAGTATGAACAAGTTTGGTTATTTCGGTTCTGTGGTTCATCTTATGTATTGTTATCGCACAATATAGCATAGTCTATGCTCCATTCTGTCAAATTTGACGTTGACAGTTACTGTCAAAAAATTGTCAAAAAAATCCAAGAGTGGTAAGGAATAAGGTTCTCTGGAACCCTAAAACCTTAGGCCTATGGCACTCAAGGGGAGACACTTTCAGCATAAGGGACTCGGCTGTATACTGCAGGTAACTTAACTCTGAATGATAAGCCTTTAGTGGAGGACTTGACTTGTGGAGTCCAGAGCTGATAACCTAACCCTGCTCTCTGAAACTTTCACCGGACGTTGGGCGTTCGGGACTTGGCTGCATACTAGTAGCAGGTAACTTAACTCTGAATGTTTAGCTACTTTGGTGGAGGAATTTACATTAGTTCAGAGCAGAAAACCTAACCCTACACTCTGCAATACTCTCCTGACGAAAATACCTTTAGCACGCGGGACTTGGCTGTATACTGCAGGCTATTTAACCCTTATTGTTTTATAACTACTTCTTTGGTGGGGGACATGACATTCGCACACTGCAGAAAGATGGCGATGATTTGGTTTCTGGAACTTTAATACTTCCTTTATGACTGGGCGAAGTTATTATGTCAGAAAACAGATAAGGAGAGATTGGCAAGATAGTTGCAAGTGTAATAAATTTCGTCATAATTGTTAAATGCAGCATTATTACACTATATATAATTGCATACTTGACGTCTGCAAAAAAGTTTTATGTTATGCGAATATTTTAATCAAGTTATCAACCAACAATGAGGGACTACTATAAAACACTGTTTAACGTATCGTATGTATATTGTAACGTAAGCTGAATCATTATACTAATTTATTCCCGTAACAACTTTGTGTGATGTCGAACCTTGAGGAATTTATTGCGTTTAAAATTCACTGTAGGTATATTTAAATGTTATTTCTCTTTCTACCGTAGACGGCCCGGCACACAAATCAATCGCAAAATGTCACTGCTGTTTTAGCTGTATTACGCTAAGAATCTTGAAGAGTTATGTTGACCAATAGGACTTATTACTTTCAATATTTATTATTTACAACGTCAGATATATATTATAAAATACACACACATTTCATGGTCAGAATCAATGATATTATAAGTGTAGATACGTTGTCTGCCCTCCGTAATGACTAGAACAAACTCAGGTAATTGCCCGAGTTTCACTCAGTCACAGGTCAGTCAGTGTCACGTCAACACGATTTACACATTTTACACGATCGTTACCTTTATAAGTTTTTGATTTGTTGATTGGTTAAAATGCCTTCCTATGTATCCAGAAATTGTAAAAATTATACTGCAACCGTAAGAGACAATAAAAATGTTTTATTTCATTCGTAAGTATTGTAAATATAAATTTAAAATACAAATTTTCATTTAGTGATGACATTTGCCATGTTGCCAATCCGATACGCATGAGTGAGGAGCGTATACTATGTTTTCTGTAAGAGTGAAAGAGAAAAACAATGGCGGCCGAGATAGCGCATAAATTCTATGAGCTCATTGGTCAACTACCAAAAGTCAAAATATTGTCTATCTCTTTTTAACAATAGGCTAATGATATGATTTTCCCTTTCGATGTGTATTACGTCATAGAAACAATTTCGCCATTTTAAAATGCAATTCATTCACGTATAACTAGTCTATTTATAAAAGGTCATTAGTCAGAATACTTAGTATTATACTTATTTAAAAATCGTACAAGTTTTCTTATAAACTTCCCTGTAAGTAGCGAAGAGTAGTATCATAGACAAATAATTATATATCGTCCTTGGTAGTATCAATATTTGAGGTCATGTTTTGTCCATTGGCAGGCTGCATTACGAGACCATGCCGGAGTACGGGCCCCACATGGCGGTCCCGGGCCCGCCCCAGATGTGCCCAGGGCCGTACGCGGGTCCCCCGCCCGGGCCCCACTACCCCCCCTACGCCTCCCCCGAGTTCTCGAGAGTGGAAGCCAACGGACCCAAAGGACCCTTCTTCAACGGAGCCACCGCGCCCCCGCCCCGACAGAAAGGCCGACCCAGAAAAAAGAAGCCCAAAGACCAGGATATCATGACCGCGAACCTTGGTGAGTTGCGATTACAATACAGCGCCAGCGCGAATAAAGGTTTATCTTCTCACAATGTTAACTCCAGCACGGGCTACGAAGCACTTAAGAGGAAACACTACGTGGAAGTGGCATGTAAAATTCTCATACAAAACACAGAAAAACGACGTTTCGTAGTCCCCTGTTTCCTCCTTCAGAACTGGATCAATTTTTATTACTTTTTCAGCGGTTAAAGATAGAGATTTTTAATGTCTGTATGTTTGAATTTTTGCCTTCAAAATTTAGCGAAATCACTCCGTTTTAAGGTGTCTTCAGAAACATTAAATGGCTGGTTTAAAAAAAAATCAAACATACAGACATAGAAAATCTCTTTCTTTAACCGATGCTGAAAAAGTAATAAGAATTGGTCAGTTCTGAAGGAGGAAACAGGGGACTACGAAACATCCTTTTTCTGTGTTTTGTATGAGAATTTTGCATGCCACTTTCACGTAGTGTTTCCTCGTAACACCGTAAACCAACGCCAGCGTAGTACGAGCGTGCCAAAACGGCCTGTCGATGTCGCCGCGCGCCGCCATCTTGAGTTCACCAATCCAGTATCGATACGAGGCCGGGCCCGTTTTCGCCGACAAAACGGTTACAATTTTATTAACACATTAAAGTCAAAACCGCACTTACTTCACTGGATTATCAGTAGTGACTTCCCGTGTGTGTTTTAAAGTGAACTTTTTACTTTTTCGAGATATCGGAACCAGTCCGATTATCTGCCGACGCCGCCGTCGGCGGAGCGGTCGCGCGTACGAGTACGGAGCGCCTTCGACGGTATTTTTTCTCAAATTTGAAATTAGAACGTTGCGTGCTGGCCGCCGCGATAAACGGCGGGAACGAGCGGCCGCTCTGTAAATAACATCTGACAATCGCATTTTTTAAAACCGCCACCGCAAAGTGCAGACAACCACGAAATAATACGTTGAATTATGTGAAATCGAATCCGAGATAGTGCGAATGGGAGCAAGTTTTTTTGCGCTCATTACATACTTAATGGAGCAAAGGAATTAATTGAAACGCATAAAAATTGCTCGGTACACGGTTGAACAGCTGCTTAACTGAGTTATTAAAGGCCTCTCGCTATCGATGCCGGATAGCTGCTCGGAAGTTATTTATTTCTGGCGTGAACTTTTTTAAGGAGGGTTTGGTCTCCTTTCACAATGGCTGATTAGAGGCGTCGGTGGGGCGGTAAGGTTGAATCGTTGTGACTAAGAGCCGGCGTAATATCGTAGGAACTGGTTCTCACGTGCAGCCCGGCTTCGCGTGCCGCCCGTAATCCAAAGTTCATCATACTCGCCACATTTCAATGAACCGACATATCGCGGCTCCGCATAACTGCGAAACCCTTCGTGTTGCCTAAAAAAACAGTAGCCTAGAACGGAACGCTGGGGTTACAATGTAGTGTCGGAATGGCTAACAACGGCTTACGTAACAAGGTTTTCGACTTTTTACTAATTGAATATATACCTAACGAAGCAAAATTACTTTAGTGCGTTACGTCACTCATGAACAGTGACCTATATTTTTTAACAATAAATGTTGAATGATTAAAATCACTATCTTATCATAAGATAAGATAACTTGGTGGGACTTGCCGAGGCCTTGCTCCCTCGCAATCGGGATCTTTTGTGCAACCTCATCCTATCACTCCTACCTCCTCACTGAAAATGGCTGCCATAAGCTTGGCAATGTCCGCAAAAACGAAGAGCCTAAAGTCTTTTGGTTTGGTTAGAATAGATATATAAACCAATTGACATCACTAAATCATAATTCATAATACATACATTAAAAGCTTTTACGGCCGTAACTCAACCATAAACGTAGTCTGCCACAAGCATATACGGTTTTAATCAGGCCGCGTTAACGTCTTAAGCCCGTAAAAAGTCTTTAAGGTACGCTATCTCAAAGGGTTTCGCGGAATCTGTACGCTAGAGCGACCATGAATGTCCGCGCGAGCACCGAGCACTAAGTGCGCAGTTTTTTCCATCTGGCGTCAAGTAAAAACGCCAAGTTCTCGCACGATAAAACAGAAGTCAAACGCTTTTTGCTCTCCATTATGTTAATAGCGGTAACGATAGGGATGGGAGGCGGACGCGGGTGTCGAGACAACAGTCATTATGGAGTAATTGTTAATTTATGGTAGTACGTGCGCGGCGCATTAGCGATAGATGTGGCCGGCTGTTTGTTTATGGGTCTACAATTTGACGCATGTCAAATTGTATTGTTACATGTTAGACACTTCCCCTTTTTAAAGCGGCAATGTTTAGTTTTCTAATCAACCGTTTATCTACAACCTTATTTTTTCTTTGTACAAAAACAATTAAGGTTCCACCCATGAAACTGAAGAACTTTCCCCAAGAAACCTATGTGTAAAAATGACAAAAAAAATTCGATCTCCCATAGGTACTATTGTCGTCAGCTGATCGGACAGTTTTGAATTCCCATTCGAAATTTTTTGTCATTTTTGCACATATGTTTCTTGGGGAAAGTTGTTCAGTTTTATGGGTGGAACTTACCCTTAATTGTTTTTGTTAAAGAAAAAATAAGGTTGTATAATAATAAAGGTCATATACAGAAAGCAGTACTCCTTGAAACGGAATGTATCTATAGGTTCCTCACTCTGCAGCCCTAACCACCGCTCGATTGGGTCTCTCCTCGATGTTAAACTCGGCAGGCCCCACTAAGAAAAGCTATGACAAGATAAGATAACTGACTGCCTCATTAAAGCCCAGTCCTTAATTTTCCTGATTTTTTTAAACAGATTCACAATTTATTTAAACTGTTTTTGGCGCCGTTCAACATAAACAATTTAAATAAACTGTTTATACAACAAACAGATTACAAAACAAATTATGTACCTAACGTTTAAGGCACTTAAAGTTATGCGTTAGTAATATTACAGTATCGATTGTCAATTATCTGTAATAGATCTTGCCGATGAGCTGTTTTTCATGACACTTGCATTACTCGTGGTGTCGTAGTAAGTGATCTTTATATTACATTGCATTAGTGAGTGATACTCGATCCCAACATAATTTGCATAAATCGTAGGGCTATGCACGATTGCCGTGGATTCCACAACTCTTGTTTTGGTGAGATTTTTAAGATTTAAGTTAAAGTTAACCTTTATTTATTTATTTACTTTGGACCATCAACAGAGATACATGAATTCAAGCTTAAAAATATTATAATATTAGCATTATAGTTGCATGCAACTCTTATTATAGATGGCCACATCGTGCGCCTAAGATAAAATGGTTAACATTTGCAGATAACGCAAGTCTTGTCAACCTCTACTGAAGGTATTATTTACACAAAACAAAAAGAATATACAACTAACTCAACTTAACTATATGTATAACATTACTTATCAAAGAAAACTAAACAAATAGTTAACTGGTTGTCCTTTTTTATTCTTAACCTTTGCTGCTGATGGGCGAAGGCATCCCCCAAGTCCTTCTACCTATCTCTTTTCCTCACCACGTCCTCATGCCAGCATTGTATCTTATCTTATCTTAAAAGGGCCTCTTGCAGTTAAGCCTGGTTCGCATTGGGCTAGTAATTTAGTAGAGTGCCGAATACATAGGTGGACAATTAATCGTGTATTATTGGTATTATTAACCGTTAATTGTTCCTGAACGTGCACGAGTGTTGGCAAATAACAGTGCAAAGTCACGTTTCAAATTGTCTCAAGATTTCGCGGTTCAATTTTTATAAAATTCCACATCTTTAGGTGGGAGACTGTAGTGGTTAATCCCGCGAAATTAATTTTCTCTAGTATTTTAATTTTCATTCCTTTTTTCCCCCATTTTTTCTTTTTACCATGCGGAAATTCTCCCATAACATTTTGGCCCCATGCTCATAAATTTTTAGTCGATTTTCACACCAAACGATATTTTAACCAGTCCATTATATTTCCAGACACTTTTCTCGTCATTGGTAGAACTTTTAAAAAAACATTGTAATAAAGAAAGGATAGATTTGTTATTTCCTGTAGGTATTTAAACATTTTTTCCGCCGTGCATATAACATAACTTAAAAATAACTTCCAAAGATTTATTATAATAGACTGGTTAAAATATCGTTTGGTGTGAAAATCGACTAAGAATTTATGGGCATGGGGCCAAAATGTTATGGGAAAATTTCCGCATAGTAAAAAGAAAAAAATGGGAAAAAAAAGGAATGAAAATTAAAATACTAGAGAAAATTAATTTCGGGGGATTAACCGCTACAGTCAGTGACTTAAAGTTCCATACAAATTATGTCAAATTTCTTACTCTAGAAGGCAAAATAACAGTAACTTAGATATAAATGTTGACTATCAATTTCCTCCGTAAATGTACAAACCGCACCAAGCCATTAAAGAAAAAAACGAAAGAAAAGGTATTTAAATCGCAGTCCCTCCGTGGCCGCGTATTAAATCTGCGCCGGCGCACAGCTGCCGGCAGCATCGCGTGCCCGCTCCGTATTAATCTCAGGTAGAAATAGTTTTGCATGGCACTAAAGTGTTGATATAACTTCTCTAGCTATCCATTGTAACTTGCAGTGTTGAGGAGAGTACGTTACGCGTATTGCTAATGAATACGCACAAAAAATGAGCGACATGAGAGCCGAAAGCCAACTGTATTTAATTTTATAGTTTATAACGCTTGTGAGAAGTTATGAGATTTATGGATAACGGCCTGCTTTTATAAAGTTGGAATTGATAAAAACACCTTTATAGCAATCTCATAATTAGGTATACTGTTGTTTGGACTGTTTGTGTAGGTTGCGTGGTTTATTAGGAAACAAAACACAAATGACAAAATTATTAATAATTAAATAATTTTAATTTTATATTTTATGAATTCTTGGACCTATGTCTGTGTAATATTTTGAGGTTAGTTTTACGTTTTATCTGAATTTGTAGTTTACTGACGAATTTTATAAAATAAAACTGGAAAATAATTTTATTCTTAGTTAGTTTATGTCTATAACAGACTGGCACAATCTTTAACCTATACGCCTAAGGGTAATAAGAAGACAAAAAAGAAGTAAAATCAAATGTAAGAAACTGAAAAGAGGATTTTAATGTTACAAACCTGTTCCGCGGAGTACCTACATACCTACTTTACCCAATCTGTGCCCTCCAAAAAGGATAAGGTATTGGACCTTTTTAGACAGTTGAATCACGCCAACGGAACAGTAGCGGGCGCGCTCCGACCATAAACGGGCGGCCAATTATTTTTTTTACCCTGGCAATGTATCATTCATTACGCTCGCGGGGCGCTACCCCACGAAAGTTGACACCGAAATACGAGGTTCGATTCCCGTTTTATGTACACGCAATAAATCTCGCACAGGATAGGGGCGGGGCGTTTTTTTCGTAGGTACCTACATTTGTCGGCTGTTATGAGACCACGATAATTACTTTGGTTTCGAGCTATAGGGATAACGGCAATCATATTGTCTGCTACAGTTGCAATATAGCGGTGTTGTGTTGCCTAGCGCTTATCGAAACCTAAACTTTTACCGAGCTAATTTGAAAATTAATGTTGGTGTTTATTACTATAGACTAGAGAATGTGTCACTTTAACACTTGGCATAATGCAGACTTTTCATTTTTATTATGCAATTATGTTAGTACCTATGTGTTTTACGTAAAGGCGGTGCTTCGCGTACCTCCTTAAATGGTTTTATGCGGCTAAAGGCTTACACCTACCTAAAACTTAACAAAAAAATTTAGGTTTTCTTTTGTAATGTAGGTAAATAGGTGAGTACTTACTTATTTGTTTGAAGAAAGTAGGTAACACATAACTATTTTTTATAAGTAATTCTAGAATACTGTAATTCTATCTATCTTGTGACGTTGTCCTATGGAATTGGACGGTAACGGAAATACATAGTTAAAAATGAGTACCTACTAGGAAAAATAGTTTGGATGATTCAAAAATACTTTGAAAAAAGTTTATTTGCATGAAAACTATTTCGCTTTGACTTCCACTGTGAAGTTATACTTGTAGGTAATAAGGCTGCTGGGTATAAATTTTTGAAATACTTTTAGTTCATGTCTTTTACTGAAAGGTACACACTAAAAAAGGCACATTGACTGTTATTGAAAGTCAGTTGCCTTTTTATTAATGTTAACCTAACGCAGTAACTTTTAGAAAACGATGTTGCCCACTAAAATATAGGTAAATATTGCCTATTCAAAATAACGCGTCTTATAAGTAAGTAGAGATGCAAAAATGTGAAAGACATCTAAAACATCATTTTAATAACAATACTCAAGAAATAACATTGAGTTATAATGTACTACGTACTAGAGAAGACTTCTCAACTAGATTGTTTGTAACACGTGTTAGAGCCAGCTCGCTCCAACTGTAGTAGTCTGTAACAGTCTGTATTCTGTGTTATATTTTATTAAAATATGCCTTTATGTGTGCTAAGGTACTGTTTAAACAACTCAGGAAATACAAATAAATCCAAAGAAATCCTAACTAAATTATCGATGTAACATACATTTGACTAATTATTTTATCAAATTGCCGAAACATGAAGCGGCGGCCATGTTTTGGTAAAATGCATAGAGTAACAATATTTTCTGTTTTATTACAACTAGGTAAGCCTCGCACCAGGGTACAAGTATCATTGTAGCTGTGCACATTTATTATATGGGACGTCTTCTCTAGTTTATTTCACCTCAATGCGAAATAATCTCTTTTATTATTCATAAGTTTAATTGCATCAAACACAACTAGGTACACCGCACACCAACCGTTAAATAGAATACTGGCCAACTATATTTGACCATTATCAGCTGTGGTAGGTAAGTATATCATGGCAATTTTTTACGCTTGCGCCAGAAAAGGATGTCGCTCGCCTAGCTAGACACCTGTCGCGAGATGAAGCGATTAAACAGCCACGCCGCACTGGCCGGCGACACTATCGTGCTGGGACATGCGTGCGCCCGGTTTGGCCATTGAAGAATTATAGCTAGAGTAGACACTACCAAGCTATTTTATGTGCACTGAGTTGCGGCTCATGGGCTGTAAAAGTCAAAGTCAAATTCATTTATTCAATTTAGGCTAGGCAATAATTGAGCAACTTATGAATGTCGCTATGCCCTCTATGGGGCGGGAGCCTTGTACTGAGAAGAACCGGCAAGTAACTCAGCAAGGGCATTTCTTTTCACCCTTTCTTTTCCAGCGTCAATACAAATTGGAAAATGCCCTCCCTATCATAGAAGGACATTTTCCATTACAACATAAAAAACACATTTAAAACGATTACAAGACAACACATACAAAAGAATGTCCAATAAAAAATAAATAAATAAAAGTATTGCTCAATTTAAAATAAAATGAACAATGTCTTACAGTATCTAGCAAGAAAAAGAAAGACTATTTCTATTACAAATAAAAATAAGATTATACGCACCGCAATCGCTTAGAAGTGACAGGCGTTTGAAGCCCACGGAAAGCAACTCAGTGCGCAAAAAATCTCTTGGCGGTGTCATCTCTGGTGTTATACCTCAATGGGTTTGGCGCGCTTTTTGCCCGCCCGCCATTTTGCTCGGCGGGTTTTTTCGTGGTGCGCGTTTTCGGATGCCGCCCGCCGCCGCCACCACCGCCATGTTATTTCGTTGTTGCCGGTGTGGAAAATTACAAAAATTACATGGGCTAAATTATCGACAGCGTATTCCGGTAATCTCTGTTATCGGAATTCGGAAGATGATCGTTTATGTTGTTTTCGTGGCCCGCTAAACTGTGCACTATTTCGTTTTGTATTAATGAAAAACAAAATAATTTGACACTGTTAATTAGGAAGGAAGAGGAAGACCAAAGAAAAGATGGATGGATTGTGTGAGGGATGCCATGAATGAGAAGGGATTGGATGATTTGATGACGAATCACCGAGTTGTATGAAATAAAAATACATACAGCGCCCACAAATAACATGAGAACAGGGCAAGCGAATGATGAATTAGGTACCTACGTAATGTTAAAAGACTCGTGTAAAGCAAGCTTCGTAGTCCTATTAGATGGAAAAGCTTATGCGACAACTTATAGGGCAGATTTCTGTATTCTAAACTGATTCCATCTCTATGAAAAGTTTTACAGTGTATTAATACTTGCTTCCGTCTGCGAACTTTATCGAAATACGAACGGATAAAAAGGTCTTCGACGTGAGGCGGTAGCCGAATCAATAGATGCTTGGATTTTGAATATGGGAAAAATTATGGAGGTAGGGCTTGTTCAAGTTCACCTGGTTAGCTACTACCATCTTATCTAAGTCTGTCGCTGTAACAACAATGTTAACAGCATTGTTGTGTACCGTCAGTTAGGGATAAGATAGCGCTCTATCATCTAACGTCAGGCGGGACGCAGGCCAAGCGCTTACCCGCTGTCAAATAAAAAAACTTTCAAGGCAATATTACAAAACGTATTGGAAAAGTGCGATCGTCTATTTTAGAAATTGTCTATTTTTAGACTTATTTTTTGTTCCTAGTGAAATGTAATGTTATGCGTTGTTATCTGTTCGCTTACGCAAACTTTCATGTTCCTTTAACACAAAGCACTGTTGAGGAGCTCGATGGCGCAGCGGCTGGCGCGTTCGGCTTGCGATCTTGCTCGCTAAGCCTCTTTCGCAATGCCGGGTCGCTGGATAGGTGACCAAATTAAAAACATCTCGAGCTCCTCCGTGCTTCGTAAGGCACGTTAAGCCGTTGGTCCCGGTTGTTGTCGTAAGATGGCAGTCGTAAAATCCACCAACCCGCATTGGGCCAGCGTGGTGGGTTATGGTTATGGCCCAATATCTCCACGTGCTATTGTCCACGTGGGAGGCCTGTGCCCAGTAGTGGGACGTTAATAGGCTGATGATGACTGATGAACAATAATTGTATTTATTGGCTGCTACGTAACTTGACTTAGACTGTCTTGAAAGTTAGTATTTTCAATATCTTTTTACTAAATTTACAGAAGAGTAAGAAATAAGATAATCAAAAGCACGTGTTGTCGTCGCCAGCACCTCGACAATAATAAGTTTACGTTGATGACATTTTTATGCGGCCTGTCGTGCATTGCTGCCAGTTATGCTGCCAAACATCTGTTCGGTGGCATGTATCACTCTGTCTTGTTCTAATCGTATCAGAAAGAAAGCAAGCGATGAAACTGCAATTACTGATATTGTTTAAATGTTTAAAATTATTTACTCAATTATGATATAGTTAACAAACAGCGTAAAAATAAATAACGTATCTATAAAATGCCAACATATAGACTTCACAGATGGTAGTTAGCACTATAATAAAAAACGAAAGAAGTTTTATAAGTGGTCGTTAATGAAAGCGAAGAGGTTAATAGAACTAAAATGTACATAAACAAAACACAAGAAAAATAAAGCACATAAAGACTATAATAGCTAACAGTGAATTAAAAATAAAACAGCGATGTTCCTGAGCATTTCAAAGGGAAATATGTTAACACGAGAGAAGCAAACCAAAAATCGATCCATGAGGCACACTAGAACAGACTGACTAACTGACATGTTTGTGAACCCATTCGCGACAACAAACTTCCATATTATTAAATAGGATTCAAACAGTACAGTGATAGATTCAATACAACGCTTTGTTGTAATCAGTGTTAACAATATTAACTTTGGCTCCCAAATATATCTCCTCTTCTCCGTAAATGACGCAATGTAATGATTAGACAAACTAAAGGTTCGGGACAGTGAACCGGCGTGTTTCAAGAGCCCACGCGGCTCGGGTGTAAATAATGGTGCTAAAGAAGTATACAATAAAACTGTTAATAAACTATTCTTTCGAAATAATTTAGAAGGTCCATTTTATAGCTAATCAAACAATATGAAAAAACTTTAACAATCTTTACGTCCTACTTGTAATAATTTCCATTTTTATAAAATTTCATGTTAGCGGTTAATTAAATTGACACGGATTATAAATCCTTTAAAATAAACCACGAAAGTAATTTTTTACTTTTAGGTTTAACGCTAACTGTTTACCTACTGGGCCCTTATTCTGTAACGATTCCTTGTTTCCAAACCACGTCAATTCCTTAAAAAGTTACGATATCTTCCCAAAAACGTATGCGTTTGACGTTTGTGCGCGGTAAGGTTTAGGTGTAGAATGTATAGATTGCGATACAGAATCAGGGCCCTGGTCTTCATTACCCCAGTCCCCACCAAGGGTATGGACATACCTTAAGAACAATTCCTTTTTTGTTTTTCTTATGTTGCCAATGAAACCTATTTCTGCCCTTCTGGTTAAGTTATAAAAGCTGCGTTATAACCACATAACGCTACTATAAGTGATATTGGTAAACAAACAGTAGGCGTACGCCTGTTTGCTTTTTTATACAACAAATTCGAGCAACAAATCGACGTGTTCTTTGCATTAGTAATGTCGTTGTTGAGAATGCCGGTCTACGTTTCAAAATCAAAATAAAAAATTCTTTATTCAGTAAGCTTAAAATAAGCATTTTGAATCGTCTCAATTTAATTTTACTTCTATGGATGGGTGGATAGGCATAGGAACCCACCCACCCCACCCATTCAGGAAGTCTCTAAGCTGTGGAGAAGAACGGGCGCAAGAAACTCAAGAAACTCCACAGCTTTATAATAATATAGAAGTAACGACATTTACAAAACAATATGTCGTTACCAAATTATACAATTAATAATCATAAAACTATTTTATAATAAAAGAAATGATAAAAACAAAAGTGAATCTAAAAGTTTTACTCGGGCACTATGAACGCATTAGAACAATATGTGTGCGAAACTAGAGGAATGTTAATTCCATGCATTTTTGTCATTAATGTAATCGCTTACAGTGTAATAGCCCTTTTCTAAAAGTCTGTCCTTAACATGTGTCTTAAATTTGTCAAAGGGCAAAATTATAACATCGTTCGGGATTTTATTGTAAATTATGACACTTTGTCCCATAAATGATCCATAAACTTTCTGAAGTCGAAATTTAGGAATTACAAGTTTATACTTATTTCTAGTAAAGAGTTTAATGCAGACACCATTAATTTGTCATACTCATCATTCCTGCGTACATTCACTATAGATCGTATTTTACGCAAGCGAGAGCTACTATAAAAAATGAAACAAAAGTAAGTATTATCACTGGAACTAGGGCGATGCTAAACCTTATCCTTTTTCCGTAACTCAGTCTCCTATCTACGACACTTTGTACTTAGTCATTAATTTTTTACTGTCTACGTTTTGAAAGTTCCCTGTTTCCGAACGGTGACAATAAATTTCCCACTAACGGGCCACCAAAAAAAAAAAACGCTTCCTACTTCAATAACGGGAGTGAGGTAAATTGTAACTCGTAATGAAGTTGTCGCATCTGCTGGCGTCATGTGGCGTCACCTTTTTCCACGTTTGTTTTAACCTTTTTTCCCTTTTGCCTTCGGCATTTTTCTACCAGAGTTCGGACTCGTTGCGGGGCAGCTATAAATTTTGTATGGCTGCGTCTACTACGGACCGTGATTTATTTCCCGCCAAAATATGTGCCCTGTGTCACTTTTTTTTCACTTTTTTTCACTTTTTTTCGGTATCGGCCTGTACGAGTAGCGTCCGACGATCATACTGATAGTGCCAACGCGTTCCTTCGCCGACAGTAGTTGGTTTAAAAAAGCTCCTTTCTTTTTTTAAATTGAAACTGGAACAAAAAGTTATTTGGAGATGTCCAGTTTTAACCTCTTCTTTGTTTTAGTTTTCGATAAAAGATAGCTGTGTCACGATGCTGTGTGTATTTTTAAAGGGATATTTTCGTTTGTAATTTACGCGTGCGAGCTATTATTTTCTTGGTTTCGATGTAATGTTTTCAGCGTTGTAATGTCGTTTGATGTTAATGTTAATTTAGGCGTATGAAGTAAGCGTAAATTTAATTGAATGGAAGAGCGAATGATACGACATGATGTCGTTCGAAGTTCTCCTTGCACGAGTGACTGCTTGTACTGCTCCACAGTAATTATAATGATGTTTAAAGCAGGTCACGCATAAAAATAAGCAGAGCGATCCATTTTTGTACTAAGGAAAGGAAATACTGAAATATTAATACTTATTTACTGTCTGCGACGAATCTTAGAAGCTAATTGCGTTAGCTGACACAGATTTAAAAACACATTTGCAATTAGAATTTCTCGTACAATTGCAATTAGAATTTCTCGTATGAATAAAATAATTATCTTGGATCAAGTTTATGGTCCTGATATTTGTTCCTTCCGTACAATTTACAGATCACACATAGGTACAGCTACTTACTTTACTGTTATTGAAGCATTCCAGCGAAGTTTTTTCTATATATCTCATAGCGTGTTGATGTTAAGAGCTTTTATGCACAAAATACTCGTAGATGTAGTAATTTATATCAACCCCTTGAGCACCGTAAAACCAGACACAATTGAAAATCAATTGTTTCGTGACCGCCGGCGGTCTTATGATCCTTGACCTATTAAAGTCAGACTGCACATACATCCAAAGAGCGGCGATTGGCTCACCACCTGGCACGCTGAACACATGTGTAGTTGTTACTTGGTGAAAGACGGACTATGGCAGAGGACTGATTTTGCGGTCCTCATTGCATAGTCTCCGTCCAACCTTTACGGCACAATAGTCGTGATTGTATCTATGTCTGTAGTAGCTCAATGGGGGGAGGTATTTCGCGGTCGACCTTTTCCTAACTGGGCAGTTTAGGGGAGGAGAGTTCCTTATAAACCGATGTTGTCCCTGGCCTTGGTTTATGCGTAAGACACCATAATAAGCTAGTTTGAAATCGTGTTATGTGTTGTCTTTTCGATTTCAAGTTCACCACTAATGGTGAAGTGAAAACCGCACGCACCCCGCACCACAATAAATAATTAAAGAGGGCACTATGATGTAATAAGCCCGTGATAGACTCCCGTGATTAGGATATCTTCGTACGGAGTTCGTAAACTCGTTCCCAGCGCTACAACCTTTCCAGCTAATGTGATATCCATGTCGGTCCGTTTTGTACTCGCCGCTATCTCGGACCCGACATCTGTATCAGTGGCACACCGGTCCAATAGCTTTATTGAAGCTTTATTTATTACTCGGACTCCTCTCCGAGTAACGTTTTGTTTATGGTGCGCGGGAAAAATGACAGTTGTTTTTTTATGACAAAGGGGTAAGTAGTACGTAATGCCAAGTGACGGTGCAAGGATTAAGTTAAGATACCTCTCTGTACTATAAAAATAATCTTATTGGAAATATTTTATTTTGCTGATCAATATAAATTACTCACATGTCACGTATAATTAATTATTTCCATCTGATGATGAAAACCATCTTAGGCTGATGTCTATAAACGTGGCAACGCAAAAATAATAGCTTCAAATCAATAAAAACGCCGCACAAAACGTGATTTGATGTTTTATATAAGTTATTAAGTAACAATATATATTTCTTTTTAAGCTGCGTAAATTTTAGATTCCCCAAGCAAGCTCACGCAATAAAAACATATTAGTGTTCCCTTTGTTAGTACCAAGCATTTGTCGAACATCTTCTTATATCGCTCGTGTTCATTTTATAATAAGTTCAATATGGATACTGATATTCATAAGGGCACAATTGGTATTTTTAAACGTTGTTGCAGAGAGAATAACAATATTTTTTACAGATTTCTTCTTTTTTTACCTTTGTTAGAGGTTTAAAAAATATATATTTCACTAATGTTTAGTGAAATATATATTTTTTAATCTAACTAATTTTTTTAGTATTTATTAGTAGAAACTTTATTGATCTATGCACTGTTTTTATGTAATATCTTTAAGCTTCATTGTATTGTATGTTTTCCTAAATAAATAAATAAATAAAGCAGCTTACCTAGTAAGTACGCACAAGGGCAGGCGCCAACGTGCTTCTCTAATTTTCAAATATTTTCTAATAAAAGTTCGCACTACGCTTAACTCGAATTTAGCTTACAGTGCCCCTGCATTTTTAATACATTTACTTTTTGTTAGACGGACTCAAGCTTTGGTGCATAATTTAAATAATTTATTGATGATAAAAAATATGGTGACATATCAAATTACTAAATTAGTCGTTTGATTACTCTGAAAACGACAAACATACCGAGGATTTGACGGCTGGATCAGCCTTAGGTTTTCCTCTTCAATAAACTGCGCATTATACGTTTTGAGGACAAAGATACATAAAAAAATTGTATAGAAATTCTGCGTAACACTGTAATTATTTCTTCACTTTATAGGACACACTAAAATATAACTTTTGGCGTATGAGAGATTTACAATGCAGTTTTTCTTAACTTTTAATTCAACGACGTGGTTAATTATTTAATGTATCATAACTCCAATGTCGTTTAGTTTCATTACATACATACTGAGCTATAAAGGTACCTTGTATATAATATAATTAAAATGGTATTTTTTTTCTTAAAATATTATTATTAATGCGCTTTTAAAACAGAAAGTTATTGTCATGTTAACTTATCCGGGAAGCTGTGTTAGATATGTTACCAGGCCTTTCCACCAGAGGTAGAGGGAGAAAAGTACGTAGCCGTGCGCGAGGAAAAATCCACCAATAGAACGAATTCATTTTACACCGCCTTAGCGAGCAAGCGAACCTATTGGTTGATTATTTTCCTTACGCACCCCCTAGCTACCTTGCATAGCTCTGGTGAAAAGCAGCCTTAACATAGGCACATGAGAAAATCGTTGATCGAAAACTAAAATTAAACTGAATGGTGAATTGTTGGACCTTGTTGATTCAACAGTTTTCTTGGATTTAAACATACAGTGGAACCCTCATATTAGCATCCTTGCGGAGAGATTTACGTTTATTTATAACTATATTGTATTCGTGCATCAAATCATTTCTCATTTAAAAAAAATGCGATATACACAAAATAAATAATAGAAAGAAGTATAAACTTGTAATTCCTAAATTTCGACTTCAGAAAGTTTATGGATCATTCATGGGACTAGGTGTCGCATATAACAATAAAATCCCGAACGATGTTATAATCTTACCCTTTGACAAATAAATACACATGTTAAGGACAGACTTCTAGAAAAGGGCTATTACTCTGTAGCGACAATCAATGACAAAAATTCATGGAATTAACATTCCTCTAATTTCCCACACATACGATTATTGTTCTAATGCGTTCATAGTGCCCGAGTAAAACTTTTAGATTCACTATTGTTTTTATCCTTTCTTTTGTTATATAAGTAATTATTTTATGATATTTGATTGCATAATTTGGTAACGACATATTGTTTTGTAAATGTTGTTAATAATAATAATAAAAGCTTTTATTTCCCAACACTTCGTAACAGTTTGATAGTAAAAATAAGAATTTCGTTAGTATGGTTAACATATTATTATAATAAGAATAAGTTGTATTTTTAGTTTTGTTTTGTGTAGGGACCGCCTATAGCGGTGAAAGCAATCCAATGCTTTCCATCGTATTCTTTCTCTGGCTACTCTTGTCCTAAGTGTTCCGGCAACTGTAATTACGAGTATGTCATCTCTTTTGCGGCCTCCCTCTTTTTCTTTTGCTATCAATGGGGTACCACTTTATTACCTTCTTGGTCCATCTTTCGTCTTCAACTCTTTGTGTATGCCCAGCCCATTTCCATTTCAGTCGTAGTGTTTGCTTAATGACATCTTTAGCTTTAGTTTTCTTTCTTATTAGGTTGTTCTTTATTCTATCTTTTAGTTTTAAGCCAACGTAACTTCTTTCCATACCCCTTTGACATACTCTTAGTTTTTCTTTGTTAAAAGCCAAGTTTGGCACGCATATGCCAGGCAGGGAAGCAAACATATCTCCATTGTTTTGGTTTTTAATTGTGTAGGAAGTTTGCTTTTGAATATTTCTTTTAGCTACCAGTATTTTGTTCCACGTTCTCTTTATTCTCCTGTCTATTTATTTTTCTGTGCTTTACTTGAATAACACATGATGATAAATGTCGTTATTTCTATATTATTATAAAGCTGTGGAGTTTCTTGCACCCGTTCTTCTCCACAGCTAAAAGACGTCTTGAATGGGTGGGTGCCTACCCATCTATAGTAGTACTATTGAGTTTAGACGATTCAAAATGCTTATTATAAGTTTACTAAATAAATTAATTATGATTTTTTTTAAATCGGGCTAAAACACACCAAGGTAACTCAATGCGGGTTGGTGGGTCAGGAATCGTTCACAAGTTCCGTGGTAACAGGGAGACTATAACACCTAAGTAACGAAAAGTGTTTTATATTAAAAAAAAAAGTACATAAAATGTCCACTAAAACTTTGCGATGGAATCCGATTATACAAGTAGAAGCCGAGTATGAGGGTAATTTGATTTTTATTAATACGGGCGAATAAAAATATGCTCTAAAACGTGTGTGCCCATTATATGCCCGATAAGTTTTGTTTAGGCCACGCGGGGCGCCTCGCTAGTGACGGGGTAGCTATACATCGATGAAACATTTTTTATTTATTATTATTTTGTATTTATCATCAGCTTATAAAAAACGTCCTACTGTTGGGACATATGGACAAAACATCATATGAGGAGGTTCGGCTACATCGCCATGGCCCAATGAGAGTTGGTAAGAAATTCAGCAAGGCCATTGTTTTCTTGCTTTCCATGACAGCATCTTAAGTAGAAAAAAAACATACATTTTACCTTTATTTCAAATTGTGAACTAAGGATAAATCAGGTTTAAAGAAACAGTCGCAATGTGTTATTTATAATAAGGGTAGATAGAGACCGCATCAGTTTTGTACCATTTTTAACAAAATTTTAGTCGACTTTTTGGAATAACGGGAATCGCGTTTCTTACATTTCAATAACTATATACTTTTATTACTTACTAGTCAAATTCGGTAAATTAAATAAAACTATTTAAAAACCAACATTTAAGTATTTGTTAAACGAAAACAAAAAAGTACCTACGTCAGTATGTCAAAATCTTTTGCTCTTAATTTGTATGGGTTGTGTAACGTATCTGCGTTTTTTTTATAATCATAATATCATCATCCAGATCAGCCAGCGACAGCTACTCTGGCCTGGCCATGGGAAATATTATTGAGCTGAAAGTTCGTCTCTCCTCCTCTAACTATATATTTGGCAGCAAAAAACATGGTTATCATTCCGTTATCATTTTTTGGAATGCTACTGACCATGGTACTTAAAATGGTTTAATTTTATTACTATCTAACTCGAACATGTCAACATCCTTATTGGCGGCAATTACTTAAGTTTTATTAAATAAATATCTCTTCTTATGAGCACGTTACTAGCTCATAAACATTTTATATTTTGTCGTCATCTGAATAGCCGTTGATATCTATCGAAGCCGTATAACTCAGCGTTTTAAGGAGTAATAATGTCTGAAATATGGTACCCCGGTGGTTCGCGCCGCTCGCAGTCACCGGGGCCCGGTAGCGCCCCCTGCCGCGGTGCTATGCGATACAACACATATGCCGACCAAATTATTAATTTCTCTTTTTAAACTACGACATGGAATGCTAACGATTCCAAAAATCTTTTTTTTTATTACCAAACCGTTCACACAGGTCGCGTTTCTCAATCGTCATTGCGTTCTTTATGAAACAGCTCTCTTTACCTACGTTTTCGCAGCGTCACTAGTAACATAATACTGGCCACAAAAAAAAGTAGCGGCCACCGGACGAAGCGCTATCGTGTAGGAAATCTCGACTTTTTGCTGACCTTAAAACATGAATGGTGTGTACGATTTATGAGATCACAATGATCTTTTTATAACCCACCGCTTTTTTTCGACAGCGTTTTTTCAAAGACCCGTGCGTTATCTCCCTACACTTTGTGTCTCAATCTATTAATAATGTCTTCTTTTATCGGACGCGACGTTTTGTGTTGCGATCCGTGATGCGATAACGCGGTATTCCGGAACATCTCTAGCCCCAAAGTTGACCGTATTTAAAAAAACCGAGTCTACACATGGGTATTTATTTTTTGCTAAATGTGACGTTGATTCATTGATGGTTTAGCGTAGATCTTAATTAAATAAGGTTTGTTAAGTAAAAATGTGAATTTTCGCATGCAAATCCTTTTGTAAGACGGTATCATGGTTTGTGTGCACGAACGCTCGGGGCGACAGCGTAACCGCCATTTTAGTGAGAGCCCTCCGTGGCCGCGGCTGGGGTCTTGTTCCGGGCGACGAAAGGTCATTTTACCTTGCTCGTAGGGTCCCTGTAAGTTTGTGTTGGTTTTATCTAAGGCAGCAGGCGCGTAAATCATGTCGAGCAAACACGAGACGTCCGTCAGCGGCGGATCGCGGCCGCGATCGGTGTGAGACCGCCTTTATTAAAATAAAGGGTTCATCTATAGGCAAATTCTGAGTTCACGGTTCACGATCCCTTTTTAAACCTAACGGTGGATAATGTATAAAGTACCTATTCACTCTTTAAACATGTTTATATTTTATATTTGTGTAGATATATTATGGGCCAGCCAAACTTATCCAATCCTTTCCTAAAATGAAATTAATATACAAATGCAGAAAATGTTTTGATATGAAACACTTTTGTTTTTTACAAACTTTTATATAATATGCATATTATTTGAAACTGACAAAAATTAAATTTTTTAATTAAAATAACCGGTATTGGATCCACATGGTGCTTTAACCTAATCTCTTATTTACAATCACACACGAATATAGAGTCTAAAAAGGTTTTGTATGTAGAGGTGGTACACATAGTGCAATAAAGGAAAATATTACGATTCCATAACTTGCGGCTTTCGTATATTTGGCATTGTTGTGGCTGAGTGCGGACCGTAAATCTGTTCTCGCCGTTTCCCGTTATGATTCGCCGCCCGCCGTAACGTGGTCGTAACGTGGCCGTGACGTGGCCGTGACGTGGCCGCGACGTAACCGCGACGTGGCCGCGTCGTAGCCGCGTCGTAGCCGCAACGGGGACGACACGACGACGACTTCTTTGAATTTCTTTTATTCACCTGTAGAAGGAGAAGAAACCATTTATTGATCTGCATACAACATAAAAATAACAACAAAAAATTTTAGAAAGGGTTCGTATCAAATGGTCAAAAACGCAAGTGATCTTTGGCATCAAGTCACCTAAAAATCATTTGGGTAAATTTGCAGATAGTTGAATGCGTAATCGGTCTTTGAAACAACTCGTCGCAAAATTATTCCGTCTACTGTCATATTATCAATTCGTCTTAAATGCATGTGGTCTAAATAGCTGGTCGCCGACAAAACAATTCGTCTCAAATACATGACTGTGATCTAAATTGCTGGTCGCCTAAGCAACTCGTCTTAAATCCAACGAGTGTTCTATCTTATGTGACCTGTTAATTCCAGATAACAAACCTCTTTTGAGTGTTAAACGCTGCATAAAACTTCTGACGAGTTGCTTAATTAAACTTAAACTTTTTCTACAATCACACCAATTATCTAGCCCAAGAGAAGCTTCGAAGAAACTCGTAAAATATACTTATTATAACGGATAAACATACTTATTATACATAGAAAAATTTACTAATTACTTTTTAACCTATTTGCAAATTCGTCTAGATGAACTCAACATGTCGGATAAACCACTTGTCCGGTTGATTTTAGACGAGTTGCTTCATAGACCGATTACGTATTCGATGATTTTTAGGTGAGTTCATGCCGTAGACCACTTGCGTTTTGACCATTAGATACTAACCCAAAAAATGCCTACATCCAGATACTTTCCCACTGCTGGGCCATGGCCTCCATCATTGAAACCAAGCCATCGTCTTAATTGATGGATAAGATGAATTGGTTGGTGATCAACAAGCAATTGAACGATTGCCGTTTGGTGTAACTTTGCCGAAAAGTCTGAGTTGCGTTGAAAACTTCTGTTTATTACGTAATAGGTATTAATTTAAATACCCAACAATTTTTAACCTCCTCGTACAACATTTTTAAACGGGTTTTCCGCCTATGGTCAAACGTGCGATTCGTCAATGTATCCTTTTTGTCAAAGGTCAAATTCAGTTTGTCAAAAGTGCGATTCGTCAAAATATAACCCAAAAAAGTGTTTTGACATAACAAGAAAGAACCAGTCTTTAATCTCAAGAGGAACTTCTTGCCGGGAAAGTAAAGAGCCGTGTTTGCAGGTTCGTTTCGTTTTCGATAATGGTGGATTATTAACCGTTAAGTGTTCGTGAACGTGCACGAGTGTCGGCAATAAAACAAAACAGTGCAACGTCACTTTTTAAATTCTCCCAAGAAGTTCGCGTGAGGTCTCAGTAAAGTTCCAATACCAAATATTTTTTGGATTTGCTAGGACTATCTATTAACATTCGACATTATATCATCACTCATTATCAACTCGTACTATGTCAACTAGATAAACATTATACTTACTCGGATTATCCGAATCTAGTTCCATCTCATAGGAACCTATCAACATTTTCTTAATATTTAGTCAATGAAATATGTCTTACCTACCTAAACTTACTATACATTTGAAATTTGCTAATATGCAAATCGCACCAAACAATAAGAAATACTTGAAATCCCAAATAAATCTAGGACTAGTATTCCATTAATGTAGTACCTAGGTAGGTACGCTGCGCTGTCATAGGTAAGGTTTATAATCTCATGTAGTACCTATACCTATGTACGCTGCGCTGTCATAAGTAAGATTTATAATCTCGCAGTCGGTTTCAATCAATTCAACTGTTTCGCAATCAGAAATGTCCCGGCTGAATGGCACAAAAGATCAAAAATCCCGGCAAAACAAAAAACGAGCGTGCGGGGGCGCGGCGGCGGGCGCGGCGGGCGTCGCGTCGGCATTTTAATTTTTCTCGCTCACTAATGCGACAGTTTCTTTCGTTCCGACGTCTGCGCGGGAACAATTAGCCCATTGGTAATTATGCAAGGACTCGTTGAAGCGTTATACGCGGTCGCGGCAGTGGCGCGCTCGATTCGCGTAAAACGCGCCGCTCGGCCGCGCCAATCGCGCTAATGTTGATTTTTAATAGCGCGTAAAGCACACATTTTGTATTGCAGTTACGTGGCTGCGCTCGTGTAATATTATTAATTTTTAAACAACATTCAGTTGGGAGTGAAACGTTTACGTAATCACACATTACATTTTTTCTGTTGAATTTCTAAACAGTGTTTTTGTCAAGTTATTTGAAATATTTTAACTTTACCATCTTTCAGGTAGTACCTACTCGTAGAAACATATAAAGCGATATTGTGTTGATTCTTAAGACACTTGACCCTTTTAAAAACTCTTCGCATATACATTCGCAGATGTCATTCCATGCAGGCATTTAGCCAGCTTTAAATGTTTTCTCTATAAAAAAGTGGATGTGCCAAATAAATAATTGAACACAACAGTCGCCGAAAATGGAAACAGTTTAAAATTGAACCAAAAAAGTTTTGTAAAATTTACTACTATGAAACGTACATTTCTCCACGTGCAACGCAAGAAGTACGACCGGTGCACCAGCAGTGCCTGTGCACGTTCCGTCATCGCAATCACCTTTTTCCACGACGACCATTACCCAGCCAGCTTCCAGAAAAGGAATAATTTGTGCACAAAATTCCCCGAACATAATGCGAGCTTATTTTTCGTAACGGTAGCATAATTTTCGCGGTATCTACCTGGGAGTTATCTTTATTGCAATTTGAACTCGTAAAAAGGTACAATAACAATTCCAGTAATTACGTACATATATGTAAATATTTGCATTATCTCAAGTCGTATCGGTCCGAATGAGCTAATTAATTTCATGCGACCGATAAAACTGAAAACCATAAATTCTCGTCGGTAGCATATTGTATTCGTATCTGTGATAATGGGAAGTTTGGCGCGTTCGTGTACTACAAGTATTGTTCAGATACAATATTAGGTTCTTCGTCACGTCTTTTGACAGAAGTTTAAACGTTACTGTGTCTATCGTTAACATTTACAATGAGGTATCGTGTTACACTTTAATTTAAATTAATTTGTGAGAAGATAAACCATAAATCGTGTGATAAAATGCAATTTTGAAAAGCGAATTGGCGATGCGATATTGTTTTCATGCGGTAATATGCTCGCCCCTCATTGGCTGTAATTATCTTCTTTGGTTTCAAATATAAATCGGTGTTAATTATAGGCCGTTTGAAAATTCGCTGTGCGTCTCTTCCATAAATAAAAAAATATGTTGCATAAAAGTGTTCTTACCCACTGTTATAAAATTCATTGTTATTTCACTCACTTGTTTATGATAGAGTTACAAACATGGTTACATTATGTAAGTACTCTATCTAATCTAATTGCTAATCCTATTGCATAAAAAATGTTTTTGCTTCTCACTTTGTATACAGTCAGCGTCGTATTGATACGTGCATCAAACAACTCAAGAAACAGGCAGTCTAATACTCATAGTGTAAATAAATAAATAAAAAAATGCGTGAAAGAAGTATTTCATTGTGTATTAAAATACCTGTGCTAACTATATCAAATTAAAATTGCTTTCTATATTATATAATGTGCTTTAAATCAATATGACTCCGACTGTGCCTACAAATAAATCTATTATTATATTTCTTGCTCAGTCTGGTTAGTTATTCGGAATGTCCTTGGTATGTCCATATTTTACAAATGATTTTCAAAGCGCATATCTGACGTTCGGTCTCGATGACAAATGGCGTGCTGTCAGAACCGGCGCGACAAACGTCACTCTGACAGGTGACAAATCGACCGCAACTTACACCAAACTAACCCCTAGTATGAAATATTAGTGAATGGAACTAGATTTCGATACTGGTTTTGCCAAGCGCCTTGTTAGTTATTTTAATTCATACAATTGTTTAATGGTCACAGCGTTTTTTTTCTCAAGCTTTGGTTAGTTAAATCATAAGACTTATCGGACCCATTAAAACCAATAAAAGTTGATATAGAGACCGAGAGCATTGTCATCTCTGCAAATCTAGTTCCATCCACTTTGCACCGGTTCCAGGGGTATCTATTTAGCATTTAGCAGCATGACTGTTCTTCCCTCCTCCCAGATTTGAACTCTGAGTACATGGAGATGGGGTTCCGGGGCGCGGGGGGCCTCGGCGGTACCTCGCGCACCAAGCGCATGCGCACCAGCTTCAAGCACCACCAGCTGCGCACCATGAAGTCCTACTTCGCGATCAACCACAACCCCGACGCGAAAGACCTGAAGCAGCTCAGCCAGAAGACGGGCCTGCCGAAGCGAGTGCTGCAGGTAATAAAAGAAAATGGCCGCCGCCGGTGCGGTCCGAAACACGCTCACTACACTTGAGTGTGAGCGTGTCTCGGACCGCATGGTATGATATTATCTTTATTTTAGAAAATAGGTTTGCCACGTACCACTAATAAATAGAGGTTACTGTATCTACATTTTTTAAAGTTTATCCGTCATCTCCCACTATAAAAACATAGTGACCACAGTGACACATTTGTAACCTCTGAGTATATGTGTCGGCATTTAATTGCGCCAAAACGGTACACAGGAGCTAATGCGAATTTAATGTAACGATATCGCATCGCTTACACTGTCCCTTTATCAGTGTTTTGCACAGCGAACTGGTTCTTTTGCGCTGAGCCGTGTCGGAACGCCACAGGGATGCGCCTGAAGGAAGCTGCTATGCCAACTACAAGCGTACGCACTCTCTGCATCTTCTAACTTGCTGCGACGACTGACGCTCGTGAATGTCTATCAGTTTATGTCACGAACGACAATCGCAAATCGTACCTCTGTGGCGCTCCCATGACTCAGTGTTGCGATTTATTATGACAAAAAAAATATGCAACAGCTTGATGTGCTCTGTTGCGTGATTTTTATTGCTTGTTTTACATTATTTTGAAGTGCCCTTAAAATATTCAAATGAAAATATTTATAACGAATTCGAAACGGTCCGCTTGCCTCTTATTTATGTATCACATGTATTCTTTTGTGGTGTTTTTAATTCGTTTGCAATATTTTATGGGCTATTCTGATTGTTATTGTTCGAGATTTTTTATGTGGCGGACGAATAATGTTTTTTTTTATGATCCTTTATGTCACTTTTGTAGAAAAAGAAAACGCCAAAGGGGTAAGATATTGAAAATTATCTCTAGAGGGTTTACTGCACGTCTAAGAGCCGGAGACAGATTTCATAAGCTGGAACGAGTAAATTCAATAAGACAAAACACATTTGAATACTTATTTCTTTAGTTTTTGTTCTTGCTTTCATCGTATAGAGTTCAAAGTATTATACCACTGCCTGTAAGTGTATAAGAATACTCGTACTACCTACTTTATATTAATAAAAAATAATCTTATAATCTTACCTACTGAAAGTCATGGGGACTGGATGGAATATCATTAATCAATCATCAACTTTGTTACTGGTGACATGCCACAGTTGAAACAATATTCCTCAAAACATTAGAAGAAAGAAGGAGAAAAAGATAAATAAATTCATTTATTGACTTTCACTTAACATAGGAAGAACCACAAAAAATATACCGATAAATTAAGACAATCGAAAACTTACTTATACATAGGTACATAAATTCACTTATGACTATGTATTATTCTCTGCCCTGTTATTAATAAACGTTGATTAAAGTTACACTTGGATTAAATTGACGCTGTCTCTTCTGTCTTCTCAAAAACGAGACAGAGTCAATTTAAACCGAGGTGTAACATTTGGCGAATTTTTATTAATAAGACGGTAAGGGTTAGTCTGAGACTAGAAATCAGTCCTCTGCCATAGTCCACGATTCACCAAAAAGCAACTGCACACGTGGAGTGCCCATCGCCGCTGTTTGCTGTGTGATGTATTTAAGACACCCAAGTTAAGAGATGGGATGGTAGTATTCTGAGCCACCTTCACACAGCTCACACAGCACCAGCAGCTAATAGACAAAAAAAACAAAAGAACAAACGTCAGTGGTAATTATTTGTACTCGTACCTTACGTATCTTTCGCTACGTAACTACGCTAAGAAAAAAAAGTGTGTCAGACCAGAATCAAAGCAAATGGTAATCTTTGGTGACGCCTCCAGGAAGTTTGCATGTTGTAGATGTCATTGTCATCATCATCATTATCGTCATCATCAGCCAGAATACGTCCACTGCTGGACAAAGGCCTCCCCCAAGGAGCTCCACCACGACCGGTCTTGTGCTGCTTGCATCCAGCGGCTACCCGCGGCCTTCACCAGATCGTCGGACCACCTTGTTGGAGGCCTGCCCACACTGCGTCTTCCGGTGCGCGGTCGCCACTCGAGAACCGTTCTGCCCCAACGGCCTTCGGTTCTACGGGCGATGTGCCCTGCCCATTGCCACTTGAGCTTGGCGACTCTTTGGGCTATGTCGGTTACTTTAGTTCGTCTACGAATCTCCTCATTTCTGATTCGACCACGTAGAGAAACCCCGAGCATAGCCGTCTCCATTGCTCTTTGCGTGACTTTGAGCCTGCTGATTAGGCCCATAGTGAGCGACCACGTTTCGATGTCATTGTAGTGCAAGATAATTAATGAATTAGGGTAACAAGAGATTCAAAAAGTAGAGCCACCATTTTAGCTAGCATTACTGAAACTTTCAAAAAGTTCTAATATGAAAGTGGTGAAGTCAACCAATAACAAATTTATGGTTTGTTAATATTATTTTGTTAATATTGTTTGTTGTAAAAAAAAGTATAGACCATTCCCTGACTATTACAAGGCTTGAATAAATAGACACTCTCTAGGTACAGCGTGTTTACGGAGCGGACCGAGATCTCAGCTTAACATCAGGCGAGTTTAAACGTTCACAAAGCAGTATTTTCACCATAGACAATGGTCGCCACGTGGTGCAAGTAATTAGAGAACAAAGAGGCTTTGACCGCGCCATAGACTATATTAAAAGGGCCGCTCGGCAAACAAATTAGGGCAAAACACTCTAAAAAGTGTAGAGGCAGCCGAAATGTGCACAAGCCATTAGACAGCGGCTGGTGATGCGTGCCGCCGAACTTTAAAGCCCAAGAAAGCGTATATAACTGTGGAGCTGTCTTTGTAAACACACCTTACGATATTCTTTTCTGCGTGATATAAAAATGAGGTCCGCTAAAAAAGAAACCTACTTTCTTTGTTAAAATTTGTAGATTAAAAAAAAAATACTCAAAGTTACCTGTTACGAAATTTGAAGAAATTATTTTATGGCAACATTATTGTATCCGCTGGCCGGATAGCGCGCGCCGCTCGAACCCCCCCGACCAATTACACGGAACCGCGGAGGACCCCCGTTCCCCCGCCGTATATTGATTGAGATTTTTTTCGGCAAAAAGCCTCCGCGGTCCGAGTCGCCATTTTGCGCTCGATAAGGACTTTTTCGTTTTTCAAGGAGCAAACTTTAGGCGTGCGCTCCTTCGAGAATAGGGGTTTTTCGTTTTTTTGGCTTGGTCTGTATCACTGCCGGTAACCGCTAAGTGATTGCGGGCGATACAATTAAAAAACAAGTACAAAATATTTATGTCCTTTACATAAAAATCATTGTGGTTGATTTGCCGTTAGCTTTGAATTTGTATTCGAGTAGAATTTTTACTTAGAATAGAGTCACTTTGAAAAATATTAATTAGCGTTTTTTCTAACCAAACATAGTAAATCATTACATTTAAAATCACAGCTATGAAAGCAAGCTCGCATCGATCGCTATTTCGCAAAAGAATTTATAAAAAGTGTCAATATCAGTCATAACATTTTAATCTAGGACTTAACGAACTGCCGTTTTAAGAAATGCGAATCTAAACACATAATATTGGTAGGAAGCCATCCTACACGTTATTAAATTGCCTCGAAACCGCGCATTGTCTAAAGAAATATAAGCGCAGAACTTTTCAGTCGCCCGTCGCCCGCAAACAGCCCGTGGCTATAATAAAAAGATTCGTGTCTTGCACCTTTCGGCTTAAGCCCGCTAATTGCTTGCCACTTCCAATTTGAACCTTATGACGTTGCGCGTAAGAGCTAACGGAACAAAAAGGAGCCGAGTAGACCAACATAGAGCGGTTTGTGGTACGGTTTACCGAAAATATGTAAGCCTGTTACGCTTTTAATCAATATCTGCGCAGGAATTATGTAAATAGACGTTTTTTCTGGTTTGTTTTGTTATTGTTGAGTAACTGTAGGGCTTTAGTAACTGAAATCAGGGATGAGTTTAGTGTGAGGAGCACTCGCAGGAACACCGGTCACTGCTTATCATCGTGCAAATTATATATAGCTATAAACACTGACCTCAGCTAGGTACGGCCGCTGTTGGTGCGAGTACTCCGACAGACTATGTTGATTTTGTTTTTTAATAAAAATTGTATAATTTAATTTCGAACTCTCCAAGGCACATAAACCCACGAGGTTTTTGCTGAGGATCGATGATGTAAAAAATTGTATTTTAAATGTTTTATACAATAAATAAAAAAAAGTAACACAGAATAAGAACATCATCGTCATTCTGTTTACGTCCCACTGCTGGGCGTAGACCTCCCTACACCCACCAAGCTGGCCCAATGCGGGTTGGTGTGTTAGTATAAAAGCGTAATATAAAGATAAGAAATCAAATATTGTGTGTGAACATGCATCCGAAATAATCCGAATACTCGGAAAAGTTATGAATTCTCTTTCAGGAAGGATGGAAACCGAATCTTCAGATACTAAGCCTTCTGACAAACTACTAATATGAGGTTTATATATTAAGTTCAATATAAAATGTTAAGAATTCTGAATATTATTGTTTATTAGCAACATTTTATTGCACCAACTCAGGCACACCTATTTTTTTAAAGGTCATTAGTTATTTTATTATTTACTAGCGGCCGCTCGCGGTTTCACCCGCGTGGTTCCCGTTCCCGTGGGAATATTGGGATAAAAAGTATCCCATGTGTTAATCCAGGTTATAAACTATCTGTATGCCGAATTTCATCCAAATCCATTCAGTAGTTTTTACGTGAAAGAGTAAGAAACATCCATCCATACTTACAAACTTTCGCGTTTATAATATTAGTAGGATTATTTAGTAGTTTATGTGCTGTGGTAGCGGCTCATTAAAAGAATACTACCAACCCATCCCTTCCCTTGGCTATCGTAAAGGGCGACTAACGGACTAAGTACTGCACGTAACAGCATAAAGCGGCGATGGTCTTACCATCGCTGCGCACATCAGCAGTGGTTATATAAGTATTTGGTGGGACTTCTTGGCGGGAAAGTGAAGCGTCATGTCTGCAGTTTTGTTTTATTTTCTATAATTTGAGTTTTGTCGAATATTAATGTGAAATAATGGTGGTTTATTTACTGTTAAGTGTTCGTGAACGTGCATAAGTGTTAGCAAATAAAACAAAACAGTGCAACATCACTTTTCCAATTCTCTCAAGAAGTCCGTGTGAGACCTTAATAAAGTGCCACAGATTTATTGAGTCTCGAGGGGTTTGGGGGAAAATCATTTACCATTATATGTTCATTATCACTCATTATCATCCACATAATGTGAAGAAAATAATTTTTACTATTAAAAACTTGACACTGGCTAAATGTGCTGATCGCACGAAGCCATTATATAAGAGAAAAAAAGTATTTGGTGTGCCATGGATTGTGACAGTCGCGGTGCACTGATTTTGCGGTCCTCAATAAATAGTTTCTAACCTAACCTAACCTAACCTAACCCTTTGGGAGATAATAGTTGTTAGAGTATTGTATATGTGTATGATAGTTATTTTAATTTATAATCATACATACAATCACACTATATAATACTTATATTATAATATTATAAAGCGAAATTTTGTGAGTGTGTCTGTTTGTTACTTTTCACGTAAAAACTACTGAATGGATTTGGATGAAATTCGGCATACAGATAGTTTATAACCTGAATTAACAAATAGGATACTTTTTAATCCCGATATTCTCACGGGAACGGGAACCACGCGGGTGAAACCGCGAGTGGCCGCTAGTCATTAATATAATCACATTAATCACGACTATTATCCCCGAAGGGTTACTCAGAGGCTAGGCAATGAGACAGCAAAAGCAGTCTCTACCGTAGTCCACTTTTACCAAATAGCGACCATATGTGCTCAGCGTGACAGGTGGTGAGCCCATCGCTCTATGCTGATGGATGTGTCTGCAGTGTTTAGTCCGTTAGTCGCCTTTTACGACACCCAAGGGAAGAGAAAGGGTGGTAGTATTCTTTCACCGGAATTTATATTCAATAACAAGAAAAAGGATTATAATTCAGTGTAAAAATTAAACATCGATATAAAAATAGAGTTTGATTAAGTTTGTAAACTGCATAATACTACCAGTAACCACCGCTAGTCTAGCCTACACGCGACCATTATAAAATTAGTGATAGATTACTCAAACTCATAATATAAATGTTTTAAATTTTTGCCTTCAGGCTTCTTAAATCCTTTACCGTATCCGACACGGTAAAATCTGCATGAAGACATTTATTTCGTAATTATGGTAATCAAATTTAAATAATATTTAAACACTTTGTTTTAATATAATAATTAGAGTCGTACCGAAATTGAGCGCGGTGTTGTGATAAGAGGTGCGTTTGAAAAAAAACTGTATATATTTGGCCATTACCGGAATTTTAAATATTGTACCGTTTGATGAGACTGCTTCAAACGTTACTACTAATAGCCGACATTAATATTATAATCAATCTTTTGTTTTTCCTACTAGAGTTAGAACATTTATACAATTTGTATAGATCTAAACTCGATTCTTAATTCCGACCGTAAGCCTTCACTACATTTGCGTTTATAGATAATTATTATCGTCTATAATCATAGATTTTTACAAAACAATACTTTTGTTTCCACTGTATGTCATTGTGAAAGTCATAATGTACTTCATCACTTAATTGTTTGGCTGATACATGGACGTAATACATAATTTGTTTAATACGTCTATCGGCTAATAAAACTTGTTAGGAAAAAAAAAACAAAAACTCTACATAAGGCTCTGCAGATTGCAGTACCTACGCCAAAACAAGAAGAAACAGTTCTATAATTTTCAATTAGCATAATTTATTTTTTAATAAGTGAAATCTTTGGTGTGTTCCAGAAAGAAAAAAATCACGGACGAAAAGCGATGCACAAAATAAACAGAACAGGTGGTCTGTCCGTCTAATTGCCCGCGCGGCGATATATGCAGCGCGCGCATTTAAACTAACCGCGCCATAACTCACTCCCCGCGTCCGCAATCACATGATTTGTCACACACCATCCTCCTTTTTTTCAAGACGAAAAATGTCGTTATGTCCCGTAATTAACAGATTTAAAACAGCTTCCTTTGTCCCTCCTGCTCACCATCCTATACCAGCATCACGCAGCTCTATCAAAGAACGCATACCAAATTAATTATTGACGCATCTATTAATAAATCGTTTTCATGGCTCGCTATAAAGATACTTCTTAACGGCACACAAATTACGGAGACGCGCCAACCCCCGCAATTAGTATCGCATGGTCACACCTCGACATTTGGTCGGATATAATTTTACTTTCTAAGCACAATTTGTGACAATAATAACTCGTTCCCCGCACACGAATGTCGGCTATATTCCGCTCGGTTAAAGTGTGAATTAGAATCGTGCTGCGGCGAGATCACAATCAAATGCTTTAATAATTAGTAAGGCAACGTTCTTGGACGCTCGGTTGGGTAGATAATTTCCGCCGCGCGTTCAAACGCCTATCATTTGTCATTCGGTCTCGCGAACTCGCGCTCACAGGACGTGTCGGCTCCCTCCTAATTTATTCAAATATTATTTATTTAAGGAAAACGGGACTATTAATCACATCTCTTCAGTTTTTATTTACACAAGCGGAATGTTTGAGGGTCTTTGATCGCGGTTTGTTTAGACATTTATTAGGATCTCCTTACGCGGCGCTTTTCACGCTTAGTTACTGAACGTTTTCTGTTTGAACTTTGCTTAATGAAATGGAGTGTTTGTGTTGCCGAGTTTCGGCATCGACGTCTGATGCAACGATGTGAACGCCGAAAAGTTCCATTAATTGGAGGGAAAATCCTGTGACACATTGCTTGTTACAATGAGGAGCACAATAATTGAGTATATAAACAAAAAGTCGGCGCACGCCACGCACGGTGAGACTGTAATCGCACACGACAAATTTCCTTTATCAATCATTTAGTGTGTGTGCGAAAGGCGTTAGTGGTATAATCCTCCTTATGCCTTTGGCTAAGGGTCGTTTTCTCAGTGCCCGCCGAGGGGCTTCAATTCCGTTGCGATACAAAATGATAGTGATTAGTCTGCGGCCCTCGTTTGTTCTAGCCGGGTGCGCGGGCGCGGTGTGAAAGTCGTTAGTGTAAAGTAGCAGTGAATTGAGACGTTGAAAACCTTTGAGCCCTTCCTCTTTAGTGCCGCATTTGATGAAGCAAACCGTGTAATTATTGGCACTTTTGAAAGTTTGAATAGTTATTCATTTTATTGTAACTTTATCTAGTCAAGTTTCGCCGTTGAGAATAGTTGAATTGATAGATTGCAGTTTAATGAATTGTAGAGATAAAAATATGTCTGATTGATTTAACTGGTTTTGGCTTCTTCGTTTTTGTATTTTTTTGTTTATTATTTATTTGATTAAAATAGAAGCAAACAGTGCCGTCTTTTATTCAACTTTGCGTATCACAAAAAATCTGTTTAAACACTTTCATTGTTCAGCCGATGTTGTTCTTCTTCTTCTTCTTCTTCTTTTCCAGGTGATCAAGTAAGGACCTTTTAGGTTTTATGAGTCTTCTTATGATTTCCCCAACAGTTACTGAATAAAAACATTCTATAGTTTTAAATTTTCTTATGTAAGTACTTATTGAATTCCTATATTACCACTTGTACATTTAAAAAAAACCACCTTCATTTATAACGATATCGAAAATTCTCTATCATCATCTGTGATGTGCCCAGCCGTTATCGCACTATGTTTTCCTTGGTACATTTGTAAGATGCGATTGTCACTCCGTCAACGTTCGAGTTCGCTACGGGCCGGACTTTCGGATGGTATCACTATGACGAATAGTGCAGCCTGTCGCAGCGATCGATAGCACTTGCACAGAAGTCAGGTTAGGGAGTAATCAATTACGTCATCAGATTTTAAAGTATGCTCCCGCGCTTTTGACTGTGAACATGCTGAAAGGAGTTTTATGTGATTCTATGTGGAACAAATGAAAAGAGGTTTTTTGGTTACATCCTCAGAATAATAACTAAATCGTGGAACAGTTCGAAAGAGGTTTAATGTGATTATCTATGGAATAGTTTTATAGAGGTTTTATGTGACATAGCGCAATCTGTTGTTGGTTGGATTTTTGTCAGAGGCATTCATTTTTCTAGGATGAGCTTAGAGAATATTAGTCTGATAAAAATACATAAGGGTTAGCTTAAATAGTTATGGGTTTTATGATTGGCGGCATGGTGGCATATGACAAAGTTCTAAAGAAGTAAGTACCTACCTACTTTAGATCTTTGTTACAGGCATTTTCTATCTCTAATATGATCTTTATAAAATTAAATAATGTTTATAGCCAGTTATAATTATTGTGGCGTTATTGTGGCAAAAACTTATCTGTTGTTTGATCTTAGTGCAGTTATATAAAAGTAATTTCTGTTTGACATAAGTAAACATTTAACAGGGCACTTCATTTAATAGAAATGGGAATATTGTGTATCTACGGTGTCTCTTTTAACTGCGTTTTATATACAAATATTCACTTTTTATAGTAATGTACGGTGCGGTGTCACTTATTAAACGTATTAGCATTAATTGGTGTTGATATCAACATCCACATTGTGACAGTAGATAAATTAATAGGCATCACAATTACATCAAGAAATATGCAGCTCACAAGCTTTCACTTATTGGAATAGAGTTGCTTCTGGACATTATTATACTGTCTACCTGTCGGATAATAATGTTCGCATCAACTACGAGCGTGATTAACAAGCGATCCTTAATTAAAATAATTGAGAGTTGTGCGCGCACACCCGCTGAAAAATTGCCGTGGCGTTTCTTGACGTTCGTTTTGTGGGCCGACTATATGTCTTGTGGCAAATTGAGACGTAACATGTACGATGCTAGAATACATTTTGGAGTGACGCTAAGTGCTGTGACGTTGAAAACAAATGACTGTCGCGATGGCCGCTTCAGCGTCGCCTCCGGAATGGAGGCGCGCGGTGCAAGTCTGGAGCGTTCGACAGAAAGGTTTTGCTTAGGTATATTATGTTTTTCATATTAAAACGGGATTAAACGCAAAACTACTTAATAGAGGCATCCTACGCTGCCATTTTTATGTTTTTTTGCGTTAAATCCCGTTTAAATATGAGTGCATAATTAAACGCTAAAGTTTAAAAGTGAATATTATGTCTTTTTCAGTTTTGTTACCTTCTTTATGTAGTTACTTATTACCTTTATTTGTTAACGGCCAGTTACGCCATTGTCAATATTTTATTACTTACTTTAGCTCAAAAAGAATAACCTAACTAAAGAGGTTTTTAGTACTTATACCTATCACGTAATAATTTCTTTAATTATATATTTTAATATCTTTTTTATAACTGTACCTAGTGTTTTAGTTTCGGGAAACAACATGGTTAACAATCATGATGAAATTTTACTCTAGAGCACATGAATCTTTCCACACGGAATTCATGAAGGTAAAGATGTGTTTAGTTATTTATCATAAACGTAAACTTCTATTAATACTAATAAAATTTAAACTAAAACTACAATTTGTACAAGTAAATATAATGGCAAATTAGTTAGTTCGGCAAGTTCGTTGGTACTGCTTTTAACCTGTACAAATTGTTGGAAGTAAATTTCGATCGAATTGTTAAGTCGAAGTCAAAGTCATGGACCGAATATCTTTATTCAATATTGTTTTTTAAACTTTACTTTTAACATATTTTTTAATCCTGACGTTTAGATATTTTGAGACGTTTCATCATCACCAGCCTGAAGACGTCCACTGCTGAACATAGGCCTCCCCCTTTGACCTCCATCCTGACCGACAACTCGCCACTCGCATCCACCGGTTGCCTGCGACTCTCACGATGTCGTCGGTCCACCTAGTGGGAGGCCTACCAACACTGCGTCTTCCAGTGCGTGGTCTCCACTCGAGAACCTTTCTTCCCCAACGGTTGTCGGTTCGTCGAGCGATGTGGCCTGCCCATTGCCACTTCAGCTTGCAAATCTTACGAGCTATGTCGGCAACTCCGGTTCTTTGGCGAATATCCTCGTTTCGGATTCTATCGCGCAAAGAAACTCCGAGCATAGCTCTCTCCATTGCTCGCTGTGTGACTCTGAGCTTTTCTAAAAGGCCAACAGTTAAGGACCACGTTTCGGTGCCATATGTCATCACCGGCAACACACATTGGTTAAAGACCTTTGTCTTTAGGCACTGCGGAATCTTCGATGCAAAGATATCTCGTAATTTCCCGAACGCTGCCCATCCGAGTTGGATTCTCCGGGCGACCTCTTTGTCGAGGTTGGACCTACCTAACTGGACAATCTGTCCTAAGTAGGTGTAGTGGTCGACAACTTCGATAGTATCGCTCCCAACAATTACCGGTACGGGTTCAACATGGACATTCGACATGATCTTCGTCTTGTCCATGTTCATTTTAAGACCCACCTGTTGGGATACGATATTGAGGTCGCTGAGCATGGTGTTGAGGTTCTCCAGCGACTCCGCCATTATGACTATATCATCGGCAAAACGAAGGTGAGTGATGTATTCGCCATTAATGTTGATGCCGAATCCGTTCCAATTCAAGAGCTTGAAAACGTCCTCCAACGCATTTGTGAACAGTTTCGGAGATATGACGTCTCCCTGTCTCACACCTTTCTGCAATTGGATTGGTTTCGTACTCTCGTCTTGTAATCGGATCGACATAGTAGCGTTTCTATACAAACATTTCAACACTTCGATATACCTATAGTCGATATGGCAACGCTGGAGGGACTGCATCACAGCCCAGGTTTCGATAGAATCGAAGGCTTTCTCGTAGTCCACAAACGCTAAACATAAGGGCCGATTATACTCCTCAGTCTTCTGTATAATCTGGCGGAGCGTATGTATGTGGTCTATGGTACTAAAGCCTTTTCGGAAACCGGCTTGTTCGGGAGGCTGGAAGTCGTCAAACCTGCGTTCGAGACGGTTCGTAATGACTCTCGAAAACAGCTTGTACACATGGCTCAGGAGTGAGATGGGTCTATAATTCTTCAATAAGGTGTTATCGCCTTTCTTGAAGAAGAGCACCACCGCACTCCTGTGCCATGCTTCTGGCGTAGTACCTTCGAGCATGACGGAATTAAACAACTTCTGGAGGACTACGAGTATCGGTTTTCCACCCGCTCGCAGAAGTTCAGTGGTAATTCCGTCATCACCCGGCGCCTTGTTGTTTTTAAGCTGTTTAAGAGCCATACTAATCTCATACAGGCTGATGTCAGGGATATCTTCGGTATAGTGTCGGGTTAACTTAGCTCTGGTGTCCTGAGCTGTACCAACAGCGGGCTCTTGTGTTGAGGTGTACAAGTGTCCATAAAACCTCTCGAGCTCTCTCAGAATCTCCGGCTTCGACGAAATGACACTGCCGTCCTCGATCTTCAGCTTAGTCATTTGGCTCTGACCAATAGACGAATTCTTTGCGAACACTTTGGCGCCTTGGTTCCGCGCAATTGCGTCCCTAATGCATTTAGCACTATAGGAGCGCAGGTCGTGTCGCACAGATTTCGAGATTCGTCTATTGAGTTTGCCATATTCCGACATATCAGCTGAAGATTGCAGTATCATTTCTTTCCGGTCTTCCATTAACTTAATGGTTCCGTCTGAGAGCTTTTGAGGCTTTTTCCGGCGTGGGGTCTTAAAGAACTTAGACCCCACAGCTTGGACAGTTTCCACAAGCCCGCTGCTGATCTCGTCCACAGTTTCGCACTCGGCTAGGCACTGGAAGCGATTTTGGAGTTCGAGTTGAAAGTGTTCCGGGCTCTGGATCTGGGCAGGGCCAGGACGGAGTGTGGACTTCACCAGACGTGACCTCTCGAGCTTGATGTTGATATTCAGTGTGCCTCTAACAATCCGGTGATCGCTACCGGTTTTCACCCTACTGATCACGGAGACATCACTGAATATACGCTTCTTGGTCGTCATGATGAAGTCGATCTCATTTCTGGTTGAACCATCGGGGCTTATCCACGTCCACTTCCTGGTTGGTCGCTTCCGGAAGAAAGAGTTCATCAAAAAGAGTTCCTCCTTCTCCATAAAGTCGACCAACCGTTGGCCCCTTTGGTTCCGCTGTCCATATCCATATTGCCCCACTCTCAACTCATCGCCGTTCCTTGTGCCTACCTTTGCATTGAAGTCCCCCATAACAACGGTGAAGTACGTTTCGGAGGAATGTATGGCTTCAGATATCTCCTCATACAGAGCCTCTACTTCTTCGTCAGGGTGTGTCGAGGTTGGTGCATATACCTGTATGACCTTCAGCGAATACCGATCGGTGATTCTGAGTATAAGGTACGCAACTCTACCTGACACACTATCGACCTTGATAACGTTGTTAACAAGGGACTTGTGGACGAGAAACCCAACACCACCCTGGGATTTTCGTTCTCCTTCCCGGAAGAAGAGCATGTTGCCAGAATCAAGGACTACCATATCCTGCCCCTCTCGTCGGATTTCTGATAGTCCCATGATGTCCCACCGCAATCTGCTCAATTCTTCCTCCAGCTCTACAATCTTTGTATCGGTCCTCAACGTGCGGATGTTGTGTGTTGCCAGGGCCAAGGTTCGTTGGTGGGTGTGTGGGTAGCCGAGCAACTGCCGGTGATTCTTCGCACCCCCTGCTCCTCCGTTACCTGACCAGCTACCCGTTGGGCCAGGGATAAAGGAGCTGCCGGGGACTGGGGGCCGTGGGCAAATATTGTCTGTCATGGGGGGGGGGGGGGGGGTTTGCCATAATCCCCACGCTTGGCAGGCGGCTTGGGGATCGCAGCGGGTCACCGTTTAGCTAGAGGACGCTGCGGCCCGTCCTCCGGTGGCTGGTCGTAGTTTTAGGACATACCCGGGTCCACGTTTACATAGACGCAAACTTACGTAATAGATAAGCACTTTTGTTCAAAAACCTTATATTACCTACAAAAGCTGCTGTTACACCTATTACATAAAAAAAACTTCTTTTGTACCTACCTAAAGAAACCCAAAAGGCAGGATTCTCAACAATGTTGGATTTGTTAGCCGTAGGTCCAATACACAGTTCGTCCAAATTGTATTTCAACGCTCATTTCGTCCGACTGTATGTAGTCCAACACGCATTTCGTCCAACATCTATTTGTCCAACACGTATTTGGTCCAATATACATTTTGTCCAACAAGCATTTCGTCTAAAAGGCATTTCGTCCAACGTGTATTACGTCAATACGTATTTGGTTCAACACGCTTTTATTTATATAAATTAATCAATATATTCGTTTTGTTTTGATATTATATATTTATTATACATAGGTACCCCTTTTTAAACAAAAATATGAGTCTAGCTATCACGGTTCATGAGATACAGCCTGGTGACAGACAGACAGACTGACAGCGTAGTCTTAATCGTACAATACGCGCATTTATTATCACTTGATGACTATTATCCACAGCTGATTTTTTTTCTAGCATTTACAAACTCCGCATGAACAGCTGGACTGAATAGTTTTGTCGACAATTGGAATATTAAATTAGTACGTCCGTTTAAGCTCATCATGGAATTAACATTAGTTATAAAAAGATTTGTTTTACAAAACTCATACTATTATTATACTCTTAGTGTTACTTACATCATAAATGTTGGCTAAGGTATTAAAAGGTGACATCGTAAGATAAATTAGCAAGTTCAGTCTAATGGTTTCCAACAAATAACCGCTCATAATAAGTGTCTACTTTGTACCTTATTATCCGACAACCTATTCAGTTATTTTGTGCAATTGGCCAACCGGAATTGGACACGGTGACGTCATCACCCCGTACCACGACACGCAGCACGTTATTTACCTACTATCACTCATCCCACCGCAATAAAATGGCAGACGCAGATAGAATCATAAAACTATTAGATATTGAATAGTATTGCTTTTATGGCCCTCCGCGTTTATGGCGGCCCGATGTTTATAGAATACAGCATTGTAACGTGGCGAGTTTACAACACGAATAATACTTTATGACACATGATTAACATTTCTTGGCGTCTGTCCGTTGATATGAATATAATAATAAAAAAAAGCCGCCGTTATAAAATAATCGCGCGGAGGTGTCAATATAAATAATGTCGGCGCGTTTCACAGCGTAGCTGGATATGTTTATTATGAAACTGCTTAGTTTTTGTTTATATTTCTCGTCGAACGGTTTCCTTATCAGCCAAATGTGTCATTCTTAATGTTGGTGTTTGAGAACACCGGCCGCCGGCACCGGCAGCGCGGCAGCGGCGCGGGCGCATCATCAATCCTGCTCCCGCGCAACCTCTAAACCTCGGCAGCAGCAAACTGAGTCTCCGTCGGGAAACGAAACGCTCCGTGCTCCCATTTCGTTATCGAGAGATGCCGAGAAAGAAACCCTCGTCTAAATTTGGCATTAGGCAACATCCTTCGCAGCCATGGCGCGGGGGCGTGGCCTGCGCCCGCCCGCGCGCCATTGGTCGCGCGCCGTGGGAACCGTGCTTCCAATCTTTGAATATAGCGCGCCTCCGAACCCTATTATTGAATCTATAGACGCAAGAATAGCATATACGTTTCTCGGCTGTCGATGCGCAGGCATACGGATTCGAGTGCGAGGCGCGCCTCATTTAAGTTTAATGCGAATTTTTTGTGTAATTGCAACAGCTTGAAGGAATGTCGCGCGCGCGGGTCGCGAGCCGGCGCGTCACGGTCGCCGGCGCCCGCCGGGTAATCTCGCTAATTACAGATAAAATCTCCACCTCGGAACGCAACCCACAATGGCAGATCCGCGGAACGCTCTCACGTGCCCCACAAAAGCGATGCACAAATGCGCTAAAGAAAAGAGTGGAGCTTCCGCGTCCAGGCAGCCGCCGCGCCGGGGAAATTCAAACATTGCGCACCGTCACGGCGCGGCGGCTGCTCCGACTCGAAACCTTTTTTCTTCAACCTCCTTTTTGTAGCAAAGCGAGTTTGGCGGACGACATTCGAAATTTAAATGGTCCGTATCCCTTCAGCTCAACGTAGGCTGGTGGAGTTCGTTCGTACTGCTCGTATCATTTATATTCCTGCGAGTATTCAATTTCGAGAAGCTCCCGATTCAAGATTCCAACAAAACAACCGGTGTCTTTTGTTTTCTGTGCAAGCTGGCGACATTCTGGCGAGATTTAATAAAGTATAAGAGGAGTAACGTCGTGTTTTGTTTGCAGGTGTGGTTCCAGAACGCGCGCGCGAAGTGGCGGCGCATGGTGACCAAGCAGGAGAGCAAGATGGCGGACAAGTGCTCCCCGGACGCCGCGCTCGAGCTGGACATGTACCACGGGCCGATGGGCTCCATCCAGTCGCTGCCGGCGCACAGCCCCCCCTACTCGGTGATGGGGGGGCCGCCCAGCCCCAACTCGATGGACTGCCCGTAGCAGCGATTCTGCGCCTTATGAGCGCCCTTATGCTGAACTATTGTGCGTCCAGTAGTCATGATACTGTAGTTAATGTTTCGGACTTGGTAACGATTCGTGTCTGAGTGGAACACACGTGGCAGTGAACGAACATGTGCGGTTCGCCACGGAACATGTTTTCGGAGCGTCGTGACGCCAGTTGTCTCTTATATTATTAATTGGTAAGATCTGATTGTTGAATCTCAATGGTTGTTAATCGTCAGTTGATAATGGTTTTCTGCGTATTGATGTCTGTATCCGTCCGTTCACAAATCGGGTGCAGTAATGTACATACCTAATGCTGTTTGTTTCATACCCACGTATGACGGATTAGAAATATGTCGTTTAATTCAATCGAATCGTTTATATAATCAAATATGTTAGAATTACCTACTGTATATCTTGGTTCCACGAACCAAAACTATGAAGAAAGTTTTTTTTATTAATATATTACAATTTTATTTATTGAACATTAATATTTAATTTAAATGTGTAAGTTTAGCCGTAAGCGCCGTAAGGTAAATGTGAAAAATTTCCATAGAATAAATTATTAGGTTAAACTGTAGGTTGTTAGAACAAAAGTGTAACATTGGCCGGTTCTAAAAAGAATGTCAACATTATTTTGGGTTCTTCGAAAATAATCATTATTTTGTTCTTTTTTTATAATTTTGATTAAATAAAACTTTTAAGTAGTTTTAAGAATTACCTAAGTTTATCATACACCCGGCACAGTACACGCGCTGTTAGTTCCTCTTTGTATAGATATAAAGTACATTTACTAAGTAATCCAATGTAACTTAAAGTAGCAATGTGAAGGGTACGTAATCGTATCGATACACTCGACTATGTAACAAATAAATTACTATGTAAATAATTGGAGAAAGATAAACCTAAATTCTCTTATTTCAAAACGTGCGGACTAAAGTTAAAACTGGCATAAAGCGTCTCATTTCTGTTGATACCTGTAGAAAGATAGAGGCGGCATTAGTTTAAACCAGGTTTTAATTTAGTCCACGTTTCGCAATAACAGGGTATAAGTATGTTATAAATAAGCTTACTTCTTACATCGCGCCAGTAGTATCCTTGTTTACAAACATTTGAAATGTGTCTATTTCCACATGAATCCGTTTTGAAAGATTTTTTCAAAGATCTTTTCAAAGATTCATCAAGAAAATGGCGAAATTTTTTTCGACAAAATGGATGTAATCATTTGTAATTAATTACAGAGGCTTCACAACATTAACAATGTAAATTTCATGAAATGTAATATGTAACATCGAATTCTCTGGTAGACAATTCATCAATGTCACTAAAAATTATAACGATCTGTTAATAAAAATATTCCATTTTAATTTAGCTCACTTTTATTTCATTCTTTCATACCAACGAAAGCATGTTTTTATTTATTTATCTGTATTTAGAATACAAACAAGGCTATAACTTAAAATATATAGTCATCATCAGCAGTCTAAAATCATCCCACATGGGCAACAGAATATGGGGCGCTGGCCCAAAGCTAGCTGAAAAAATGAATTATTCCCCAAAGATACACTTTCCCCGTAGAGACACTTTAAATAAGACTACGCTTTTATTACCCAGAGATACACTTTTCCCGTAGAGACACTTTTAATAAGACTACGCTTTTATTCCCCAGAGATACACTTTCCCCGTAGAGACATATTTTAATAAGACTACGCTTTTATTCCCCAGAGATACACTTTCCCCGTAGAGACACTTTTAATAAAACTACGCTTTTATTCCCCAGAGATACACTTTCCCCGTAGAGACACTTTTAATAAAACTACGCTTTTATTCCCCAGAGATACACTTTCCCCGTAGAGACACTTTTAATAAAACTACGCTTTTATTCCCCAGAGATACACTTTCGACTTGAATACTTACTTACATAGAAAAGTGTTTTAGACAAAAAGGAAAACTAAATAAATCAAAATCAAACAAAACTAAAGCTCCTATATTCCCCAGAGATACACTTACGGATTGAACACCTAAATAGAAAATTGTACTTACATACTTATTTAAAGCTCTGACATTCATCTGCGTGAATAATTTTACTCATATTTACAATCGATGACTGGTAGTAGTTTTTTTTTTATAAAGGAAGGAGGCAAACGAGCAGACTGGTCACCTGATGGAGAGTAATCACCGTCGCCCATGGACACCCGCAAAACCAGAGGAATCGCAGGCACGTTGCCGTCCTTTAAGGAAGGAATAGGAATTGTGAGAGGAGGGGGGGGGGGGGGGATGGGCCTCCGGAACCCTCACTGACCGGCGAAACACAACAGCACCAAGTGCCATTATTTACGCCGGATATTCGTGGGAGGGTGGTATCACCCCGGGCGAGCCGGCCCAATGCGTGCTGCAACGCAGCGTGGCTCTACCACTCAGTCAGTGTCACTCATTTAGCACCACCCAGGGGTCACGTGTAGGGTCTCAAGGGTAAACCTACGGACGCGAGTAACTTTAACCCCCAAAGGTGAAAAAGGTGGCACAGAACAGACCCAGGTGGAAGCTTATGGAGGCCAACTCACTGCGCCAAAATGGTTAAAAAAAAATATTTTTTACAATTAACCGTGTCGCGTAGAGGTGAAGAATACTACCACCCCCTCTCTTCTCTTGGGAGTAGAAAAAGGCGACTAACGGACTAAAGACTGCACATACCTCCAACAGCATAGAGCGGCGATGGGTTCACGATCTATCGCGCCGTGCACATGTGCAGTCGCTATTTGGTGAAAAGTGGACTATGGTAGAGGACTGCTTTTGCTGTCATCATCGCCTTAGTCTGAGACTAATCATTCGGGGATAACAGTCGTGACTAAATGTTATTACAATACGTATTTAAATAGGAACCACAACGTTTTTTGCTGCCTACACTGGTTGTGGTTACGCTGCAATGGACGAAAGCGGTCAACAGCAATATTTGTGTAGGTAGAAAGAGCCTTACCTTTGTACCAAATTTGTACATGTGTTCCTACCTAGCACGGCCCCCCGAGCTAGCTGAGCAGTGCTTCAGATGCTCAATGTACCTCTAGAATTTATCAACAGAATTCAATGTACCTCAACCGTTTTGACAGAAATTACGATAAAATGCCTGATCTTCCCAGCTGGGCCCTCGGCTGTATAACGCTCGAAATACATAAAAAAATATACTAATCTAATGTACCTCCCGATTTATGTATTAAATTCCAGAAATCCTAATTAGAACAGAAGATATTCAGCTTTAAAGTTTTGTCTTCCTAGCGGGGCCCATAGCTCTAACTAGGTACCTACTTTGTCCAATAAAGATTGAAATGAATAAATACTGTTTTTTAAGGTTTAAGCGAGCACTACACATTGAATTGAAACAATTTTACGGATTAAAACTCGCGTTTAATTTATTTGGTACATTACATAGTTTTATTTATTTTCTTGACGTTTCGAACCCTTTACAGGGTGTCCCTGTGAATTAAACACGAGATCCGTAAAAAGTGTTTAATTCAATAAATATATACTTACTTCTAACCCTTCGTGTATGTTTCACTACCGACGCTTCTATGTCTATCGAAGAAAATATAAAGGCGCGTACTCACAAGAACATAAGTTGCGATCGGTGTCCTTGCGTCTGTTATCGGACACATGTATCTGAAATATATTTTGCTTATTTTTACTTTAGATTATAATGAGCAGTTCTGAATGTCGCTTCGCCATGCGCCATTTCAGTTTGTAACACGTCGCGTCGGTGTGAGACCTCGTCATAAGAAGAGCCGGTGCAAGAATATTCTACTTTATTAACTTGTAAGTATATCAGTGGATACGGAATAATAAACCGCCCGCATCAGTCCACTGCAGCTTAACAAGGGGGTGGCGGAATGAATGCCACTGCGCCCAATTTTCGACTGTCGTAATCCTATTTGGATACGATATACTTAGTCTAAGATCCGAGTATAGAACGACCTTCACCGGGGAGGTTAATGGATGAAAAGTATTTTATATCAAATTTAATATGTTAAATACTATATCGGGAGTAGGTTGGCTGAAAAATTTCAGTCCAGTACATTTAACCAGACGGTTGCAAATTACTAATATTGACTTGCCTTTTTATACCTTCCTACCCAATGAAAGGAAAAAAATTGTCAAGTACCTTTAATGATAATTTAATATTAAAAATATATTTTGTTTTACATTGCACTGGTTTGGTGTGTGTGTGTTTGTAATGAGCTTATCTTTATATAAACATAAATTTTATTTATTTAACCAGACGGTTGCAAATTACTAATATTGACTTGCCTTTTTACACCTTCCTACCCAATGAAAGGAAAAAATTGTCAACGTTACGTTTGCATATTCTATAGGCTTCATAGTTTCGATTGGTACCTATGTAATTTATCTATTATCTAAACAAGTGCAATATTAAAAAAATATGTATTTTTAAATATTTAATTAATCATATACTGGACTGAAATTTTTCAGCCAACCTACTCGCAAAATATTTTTTAACACATTAAATTTGATATAAAATACTTTTCATCCATTAACCGGCTCGGTGACGGTCGTTGTATACTCGGATCCTCTACTAATAGGTTGTTGTTGAATTCAATAAAGGGATATTTATTTTTAATAACTTTTTGGCACACCACATAAATATTAACCAATTTACAATTTTGCGGTGGGTTGTATTTTTTTTTACTTATTAATTTGATTGATTTCAATAATGGAGGCCTTTGCTCTGCTGTGGGACAGCACAGTGGCTGCACTTTACTTTATATATCAAAATTCATTGCCACCACTATTTTTTAAATATAATATGGAGGCAAACGAGGAGGTGGGTCACCTGATGGAGAGCAATCACCGCCGCCCATGGACACCAGCAAAACCAGAGGAGTCGCAGATGCGTTGCCAACCTTTTAAAGGAATAAGGTTATAAGGTGGAATAGGAATTGTGAGAGGGGGAAGGAGCCTCCGGAACTCTCACTGGCCGGACGAAACACAAAACAGCACCGAGTTCCATTATTTCACGCCGGATATTCGTGGGAGGGTGGTATTACCCCGGGTGAGCCGGCCAAATGCGTGCTGCAACGCAGCGTGGCTCTACTACTCAGCCAGTGTCACTCATTTAGCACCACCCAGGGGTCACGTGTAGGGTCTCAAGGGTAAACCTACGGACGCGAGTAACTTTAACCCCCAAATAACCCCCAAACTAATATCGGTTTGAACTAATAAAGTTTGCAGTTTGAACTATTACACACACACTGTCTGACTGACGGGTAGTGTCTATTACCTATCTATCTTTTGTCTGCTAGAGTTTGACAAAGTTATTACAGTTTTTAATAGTACATTATGATATGAGTGTGGTAAGATGAAAATTACAGCCGAGGCGATATTGCTAGCCCGAGCCGTAGGCGAGGGCTACAAGAAAGCAGAGGCTGTAATTATCAAAGCGCACGTATGCCATACGACGTTTTATAACATATTTGTGAGGAAAAAAAATATTCCGAAAATGACTGCGTTTTTTTGTTGTTTTTCTAGTGCATGAATCTTTGGTAAGCCAACATATATTTTTCTTTGTCCAACAGCATAGAGCGTAGATGGGCTCATCAAAATAATACCACCAACCCCTCTCTTCCCTTGGATGTCGTAAAAGGCGACTAACGGACTAAAGACTGCACATACATCCAACAGCATAGAGCGGCGATGGGTTCATCAAAATAATACTACCAACCCCTCTCTTCCCTTGGGTGTCGTAAAAGGCGACTAACGGACTAAAGATTGGCACATACATCCAACAGCATAGAGCGGCGATGGGCTCATCAAAATAATACTACCAACCCCGCTCTTCCCTTGGGTGTCGTAAAAGGAGACTAACGGACTAAATACTGCACATACATCCAACAGCATAGAGCGGCGATGGGCTCATCAAAATAATACTACCAACCCCTCTCTTCCCTTGGGTGTCGTAAAAGGTACTAACGGGCTAAAGGCCTATGTTGTCCATAGATTCAAATGATAACTAATTTTTAAATTACATTACCGCACTAGTGTGAAACTTATTACATTACGATGCTGAAATCGGTGTAATAAGAGCTACTTTACGAGCAAATGTGTTATAAATAAAATTTCTAACTAAGGTAAAGCAATAGATAGATAGATTATTAATTTCGAGTGTAATACAATTTGCATAGAATTTGAATGATGCCGAAAACTGTTGCGATACGTATGTGCAAGCGTGGACGCTCCTTAAGCGCCCTATCATCGTTCAACCTTAAGCTTGATATGCGGTTGCGTTTCATAAAACTTTAAGGTCTGCTTTCGCTTGCAACAATATACTGACAGTCCCTAAATCAACCTTACCGACAACCTTCAGTCACAGGAAATGGCGTTCAAAAGTGATTGAACAGTTTTTTTGTTGGACTATTAATTATCTTGTTATTGAATCTAATTACATTATTACCGAAATAGGAACATATTTCTTTCTATTTTGTAAGGTTGTATCAGCGGTTGTAACTTGTATTGTAATATGATTTTTTATTATTGAATATCGTAGGAGCTCATGGCATTTGTCTCATAACTTAAGGCTGAAGATATACTCGTATTCGTAGAAGTCCACTATAGCATTATGGTCCGTCCTTGACACTCGCTAATTGTACAAACCGCACCAAGTCATTAAACAAAAAACGCATTTTTTTTCAATATCGTGTTAGAACGGCGAGTAAAAGTTTCACTCGGTAATTACTCGTAGATCGTAAGTAGTTGAGCATTACAGGTGAAGTGATTTTCCAACACCACCCATCCTGTGACCCGGTATTACATGAGTTGCTTTACTGGCAAGATCACAAACCAATCGCCTCAGCCGCTGCGCTATCGAGCTAATCACATCACTCGTTTTTGTTTACTGAAATATCGACTTTAAAGAACAGATTTTACAACTTTGTTTAAAGTAGTCAAAATTTTATTTGGTTCCCTAATGTTATAAAAAAGTATTATAGGAGTATACTAGGGCCAATTTGTCATTTATTTTGATAATTCTTTGAGCAAATATCACTGTCACTGGGTAGGTATATTACTATTTAAAAAAAACACACTAATTGTTAGTGCTTTTCTGGTGTAGGTATCTCTCTCAAGAAAAAGTAAAAATTCAAGTGAGTGAATAGGGTCAAGTAGGTACTTATATTGTATCATCATCATTAAAAGCCTCTAAACGTCAACGTCAGTGAGACGTCACTGCTAGCCTTCTCACATAGACAACAGCACATTAAAAAATTGGGCCACAACCCACCACTCCGGCCCAACGCGGGTTGGTGGGCTCGTACCTAAATCCGGTAGCTTTATTAACCTCACGATCTGTCACACGCGGCCGGTGACAGCGCGCAAGTTATGTTGTTTTAATTAAAACAATAAATAAAGCAGCTGCGTCAATGGGTGGTCCGGGGCCTTCCAAATTCCAGCCTTTATCAGTACTTGGAACATCTTGGGCACGCCGCATAGGCGTTGAACGACGTTTTTTTTGTATACGTGATCCAATTTGGTCGGTAGGTATTATGGGTGTATCGGTGAGCTTGTTTGCCGGCCATTTTACAGTTGTGCGTGAATAATTAATTTTCTAATGACTATATTAATTATTGGGTAGGAACGGGTGTTACGTAAATGTGTTTCGCTTTGGCTCGATAGTAGCGAGGAGGTATGAGTAAGTGCTGTTGGCTTTTATCTCTATTTTGTAACTTAAAATATTAAGACACATTTTATGAACAATATAAAGAAAAATTTACCGCACAAGTTACTACCCAAAAAAAGTTAAGTAACCTTAAAACTAAAAACAACTACAAATAAAAGATTTCCTCCAATTGTTGGCACATGGGTATGGTGTCAAGAATGCTAAAGCGGTTTAGTCCGTTTTTAGAATAGGAATTAAAAACTGAGAATGGGTTTACAAGGTTTATTCCTATTCTTTAAACAAACAATAGCTCAGGGAGGGGTTCGCTCACTTTGTCCGCTTGAGTAGGACGTAAAAGATTTAGCTTTAGGCTAATTTTTTGGCATCGACGGCGTGCTACCCGGAACCTGGAACCGGCGGACTCAGTCTGCGCGCAGGGACGAAAGCGAATTCGTGTACGCTAGGCAGGCTGGTCTCGCACAGGAACTAGCAGGCAGGTAGCACGAATAGGCCCAGGGGAGTGACTCCGGTGCAAGGACGACGGAATCCACAAAGAAAAAGGAATGAACTTAGTTTCACTAAGTCCCGGCCACTGCGTGGTCCGTTATAGTACAAGGTTCAAATTTCAAAGTTATTTATTCAATTTAGGCCACAATAATTGAGCACTCATGAATGTCACTGTGCCATCGGTTCGTAAGTCTAACTATGGGGCTCCGCCTTGTACTGAGAAGAACCGGCAAGAAACTCAGCAAGGGCATTTCTCTTCTCCCTTTCTTTTACAGCGTCAATACAAATCGGAAAATGCCCTCCCTATCATAGAAGGACATTTTTCATTAGAAGATAAAAAAAAAACTTTTAGTACGATTGTAACACAACACAACAATATACAAAAGAATATCTAAAAAATAAAAAACAGATAAGTACCCCTCAATTTAAAATAAACTATACAACGTCTTAAAGTACCTATGAAAAAAAGACTATTAAGTACTACCAATAAAAATATGATTGCAAGAGCAGACCAGCCTCGACAGGCGGCACCCATTCACGAGTATGGATGAATATATGTGAATCAGCTATTGCTTCGCTCAACCATGTTTTATGGAACGTAACGACCCGACGCACATGCCACCACCGCAGAGACACTTTGAGAGAGCATTCCACACTCGAGCAACTCCCAACAAAAGCAAGAAAACATATAGACAACGTTACATGCAACATAAATGAGTAGGTACCTATTGTCTGTAAGACACTGCTGCTAAAGGCTATCATACCAGCGAAAAATTAATTAGATGTAAAGAAAATTAACTAAGAAAATATAATGTGAATATTTTATTACAGCCAGGCTGTTTTGTCTTCTAAATATTCCTTTACTGTAAAATAACATTAAATACCTTTCTTAAGTAAACAAGTTTATACAAGATTTTTAAACTTATCTAAAGGTAATTCTAGTACAGTACTTGGTATTTTATTATATTAGTGCATACCTTGTCCCAAGAAAGATCCGAGAACCTTCTGTCACCTAAACAGTGGCATTACTAGTTTTCACTTACTTCCAGTATTGAAATTGTGTACATCACCGTGTTTAAAAAATGAGTTAATATTGCAACGCACAAAAACTACACAATTATAAATAATATATTGAGATGCAACAGTAAGAAAACCTTACTCTACCCTACTTCCTTAAAAATATTTCTCAAAGAAGTTCGTGATCCCAGTCTATAAATGGTTCTTATTGCTCTTTTCTGTAAAATAAATACAGTTTTAACATCAGCCGCTGTTCACCAGAAAAGGACGCCATACGACATGACACTGAAAATAACTAAATTAAACTAGCAGATTCAACATCGGTTAATTGTCTTATTTTTCTAATCCCGTAAGCTGCAGAACTGAGTTTGCCGGCCAAATTCGATATACTCGTACCCATGCGGGTTCCATTGTAGTTTTGAGTCAAGGGTTATCCCTAGGAAAACTGTCGAGTCTACCAAATTTAATTTATCACTATTCATTCTAACATCGCATCGGTTTGTTCGGTCTTGACATTTGGTAGTGTAAATTTAATACATTTCGCTTTTTATCGTTTAGCTGTAAATTGTTAAGCTAATATTGAACCTGGCTCAATTACGGAGTGAAATTGACTTTACAAGATCGTTAGGAAATTGCAACAAAAGATTTTACAAGTACCAATATTGTAATTAAAATGATGTACTAAAAAAATAAAAATAATTAATTTTGTTTGTAGGTGCCAGGGTTCTTGCACCGGAGTCACTTCCCTGGGCCTATTCGTGCTGCCTGCCTGCTAGTTCTTGTGCGAGACCAGCCTGCCTAGCGTACACGACTTCGCTTTGTAGTAATGCAAGCCTATCACACATTAAAAAAAGCAGTGTTTTTCGAGAAGCACGGGTAGCACGCCGTCGAGCGACGCCGAAGATTAGTCTAAAGCTTAGTCTTTTACGTCCTACTCGAGCGGACAGAGTGAGCGATCTCTAGAACGCCTCCCTGAGCTATTGTTTGTTTAAAGAATAGGAATAAACCTTGTAAACTTATTCGCAGTTTTTATTTCCTATGCTGTAAAGGGACTAAATCGCTTCAGTGGCGCCCAACGTGGGGCGTAGTATGATCATTTGATTTGATTTGATAATATGGAATGAAAACAATGGCAAAGTTCTGGTCTTAAATAAAGTAGGTACAGCCTTGGCAGATTTGCATGTTTGTTACTTAAATACATTGATAGATATGTGTACAAAGAGCCTGTTATGGCTTTGCAATAAACAACGGAGAAGGTATATGGTGTCATAATGGTTACTTGTTTTAATAACAGATGGAGTTGTACCGTTGCCGTTGTAATGGTGGTATCGAAGTGGTAATTTATTTTGCATATACGGGCAGGCCTGGCGCACTCCGCACTTAAGGTATGAGACTATGAAACTACAAGTAGCCGACCGGACGGACGACCGCGAACACCCTGCAGTCGTTAGAAGAGTTAAGAGCTACGCGATAGTACGCGATAGAAAGAGAGGCAACTTCTAGGTGAATTTAACTGAATGGCACTTTATTGTGTCTTAGCAAGAGTCGCTATTTATTTAAATGACTTAGCGGAGTGAATCTTCTGTACTTGTACTATTATGTATTTTTCGATACGGGGTGTTTGGTAATTGGTACATAGGTAAAAACCCCGAAACTGGTCCGTCTTATTAAGTGTAAATAAATTTGTATTTTAGCAACTCTGAAAGTGCGTAAAAAATTCAGTCTCTTCACAGCACAGAGGTTGTTTTAAAAACTGAAACTCAGGAATAAACTTTTTGTAAGGTGCTTTAGTATAACCCTATATTTTTTTTAAGTGTATACACTGCCATAAGCGCCACTGTATCTAAATCGGTTCGGGAACCGTAAGTTTAACCGTAAGTAAAGTTTTTATTAGACAATATAAATACTAGCTGCCCTACCCTGTAGGTCACGTGATAGGTTAGAAATTTAAGACAATCGCGAAGCGCAGCGTAGCGAATGTCTTGAACTTCGAGGTTATTTTTTTATTAGATAACAGAAATCTAACTCCATACAAAAATATCTTTTGAATATTATGTCTTCTAACATTATGGCGAATAAAAAACATGTTACGGTTCCCGAACCGATTGAGATACAATGCCGCTTGTGGCACTAGCACACTTTGTACTAGGATGCCGCAATTTTACGGCATCGTAACCGGTCGTACTATGTTGCCGCTTGTGGCACTCTAAACACTCTCTACACTTTGTACTAGGATGCCGTAACTACGGCATCGTAACCGATCGTACTAGAATGCCGCTTGTGGCACTCTATCTACAGCCATATTTTCCATAGAGTACTAACGATTCAGGACCTCTTCTAGATGTGCAGAAAAATGAGTACAAGAAACTCCAGTGTCTATTGCATGGCTCCAGATATTTATAATAAAATACCCAAGTGCTGCAAAGAATTACCTCTATTGAAATTTAAACATAAACTTCGAATTTTATTAGCAGATAGAGCATATTATAGAGTAAGTGAATTCCTGAATGAGAAACAATTTATAATTGATTAGTTATCTTATTAATATAATAAATTAGAATTTATAATAATTTAATTATGTTTAACATATTTTTGCATGCCTATAGTGGTAAAATATGGCTGAATCAATTTAATTTTTTTGTACCACCAATTATGTACCCATATTTGCAAATAAATATATCTTTATCTTTATCCAAGTTTGATAGCGTTCCGATGGTAAGTACTGGCAGTGTGAACTTCATCATATAATCGCGACTATTATCCCCGAAGGGTTAGTCAGAGACTAGGCAATGAGGACCGCAAAAGCAGTCCTTTGCTACAGTCCACATTTCACTAAATAGCGACTGTTCATGTGCTCAGCGTCACAGGTGGTGAGCCCATCGCCGCTCTATGCTGTTGGATGTATGTGCAGACTTTAGTCCGTAAGTCCCCTGTCACGACAACCAAGAGAAGAGAGCTGGTGGTAGTTTCTTTCACCGATACGCGACACGGCATACTGACGTTTAAATTTTCAACTATTATGTAAGTGACGTTGTTCACAGCATAAAGGTATAAGTGCAGGAGCTTCCTAATAATTTAATTCGCGAGGCGTCGGACTATGAGCCGGCGCCCGCGAACAAGCCCCATTATCGTAGGCCGAAAAATATTCTTTCGGACCCTCCCAATCAGTTATCAGTCGATCTCAATCGCCTATTAGAGGCACTAGATTTTTAGTCGCACTAGACTTATAGTCGCACTTACATTGCGAGCCTTCCGCTTGCGCAGCCTCACTGCAGACATAGCGCGTCCTAATAGAGGGCGCGCAGTTTTATTCTAAAGCGCGTTACGCTCATGTTTATTGAGTAGCGCTTGCGTCGTCCCCCCCCACGGGGCGATCGTATCATATGAAGCCTATATGAATCTCTCCAGGTTCATGGCAAGTTCATGGGGGTGTTTAGTCAGTAGGAGTCTGACATAACTTCGCCAGCCGCCTGGTGTCGTACTCATGTAGAGTTCACCTCCTCCCTCCTCTCAGTATCCGGGAGGGTGTCTGCTTCACAGGCGAAAAAAAAAAAAAAATGGGTGGATTTGACCAAACTGGAATAAGACTTACTCCGACATTAGTCTATACAAATTCGGCGTTTAAACTAGGTATAAGACCTTATTCCAGTTTGGTCGAATCCACCCTTAGTGTTGTAATTAGTAAAATTGGTAATTATGCTTACATCACTGATCTACGCCAAGTTATGAACTGTTTTTAAAAATGCGTGCTTATTGTACATTGAAAACACTCAGAACCGAAATCAATTTAGAAAAACAGTACCTATGTTTTGAACCCGGGACCTCAGAAATGGCGACACGACCACGGCGGTCGTCGCAATATAAGTGTTAATGAAATTGCTCAAAACCTGAAATTATTTTGTCCTGAATTCTTATGAAATTAAGTACAAGGCATAAAAGCATAGTCTGTGCTTGTTGATCTACATCCAGTCGTTACGTCTCCTTTAACGTGTAATGCATGCACACGAATTAATTGTCTTTTATTTAATAATTATCAATTCCATACGTTGATATTTAAAAATAATTGCAAGCAGTACAGGGCACAAACGGAACCAACGCCGCTGTTAATCGACGCTGCCCTATCGTTTACAAATGATCCACTTAAGACGCGCGCCGGCTTAAAAGGCGAGAAAATATAATTAATTCACTAATTAACACCATTTATACTTGTCGAATGCAATTGCTGTCGACATTTTAAACTTCTTTAGACGATGTGTTGCTGGAATACCTATGTGTTCTCTTCTCTTTATTAATCACTGCTGTTTATATAACTAAAGATAGGGAATTAACTTATTTCAGTACTATATATAAGGTGACTGCTAGAAACCGCAAGAAACTTCTAGGGCTGGTCAGGTCAAGTGTTTTAAACATGACAAATGAGGTCTCATTGCAGAGTAACGTAGGTACTTATCGCCCAGCTGACGCGAACGGGTCAACGGACGGTCGGCCGGCCAGCCGGGCCGGGCCGTTGCCCGCGCGTTGTAAATAATTGTTATTATTTATTGTTTTACATTTTATTGTTCTTATGTTATTGCTTTACAATAAATTAGATACTTAAAGACTATCCAATTAAAATTTACAAAATGAATTATTTAATTAAAAACAAAAAATCAGGATTTCCTTTTTTGTCATTTTTGTCATATTTAAAACACTTGACCTGACCAGCCCTTAAAGTTTCTTGCGGTTTCTAGCAGTCACCGTATATACTATATAAATGTAACTTATCTAAAATATAAATAGAACAAAACTATGAATAAAACAAATATTCCAACTGAAGGAAACGGTTTAATTAAATAATGCAGGTATTTGCTTCCGGAGGCCCCAACAATGCCGTATTACTCAGGATATCTTTCTGGAAAATCCGTAGTCGGAAATTTTCATTGCGTTTTATATTAAAATAGAAACCCATTACGTTACGTTACGTTGTCGCGGGCGGTCAACCAACACTAATCAATCTCATCATGCTAATAAACGGTTAAATTATAATAGATTCTGTAACACAAGTGCCAAAGTCCATACTGGTAGTACATACTAGCAGCCGCTCGCGACTTCGTTCGCGTGAATATACCTGTGATGGTTCCGTTTATAACTATTATACATATACATTTTTTCATACACAAATATACAAATTGCATAGAAAACATCCTACTTTTAACCAAGGATTTTCCAGAGGGGACCCTGAGTCATCACTAAAACTCAATACAGCATTGTTGAGGGCTCTGCAGACAAGATGACGAACACACGTATTCCGTGAAGGTTTTACCTCCTTGGCTAATTCAAGCTACAAAAGTTTCATCGCAAACGAATGGTATAAGTTACGTATGCGGGACCAACAAAAGAACATTCATTTTCAAATATATAAGATGATATACAGGTAGGTAACTGACTAATATGAAATTCGATGGAACAATTTAATTCGCTTCCAAGAATATTGTTTATATAAATAAAGCGGCTGGCCCGAAAAGCAGGCGTACCGTTATATGACTTTTCGTAGTCATCCTTCTCTTACGCGTGGCCTCGAAAAGCCGCTGTCTCTATCCCCCTTAAATGGGACTACCGGATTGCAGATTCCTTGGATCGTGTGACCAGTTTTTGCGCCGCCAAGACCGGGATGTCAAATTCGATGGGTCTCGGTAAGGAATTCACGAATGCGTCAGGCGGCCGCCTATATATGTATGTATGTCTAGAGCGTTGCGTATGTATGAGGGATGTTGCTTATGTAACTGGACGGACTGGTTCCACTCTTATGGCGATCGTGTAAAAGCTACCAAGTGTTATAGCTATATTATTGTTGGGCGGTGGCGGCAACAAAGTTTCTTGCACAACGGGAAGTGGTTATACTGTGTGAACGTATATCGCAGCCCATACAAACTTCAAATTCATTATTTTTGATTCCTACTTAAGCTAGTTTGAAGATGCGGCGATGGGCTCACCACCTGTCAAGCTGAGCACATGTGCAGTCGGTATTTGGTGAAATGTGGACTATGGTAGGGAACTGCTTTTGCTTTTGCGTAATAATAAAAAAAATCAAAAAGGCTGTGATTACTGTTAACCTATCCGGGAACGGCCGTGATGAATGTAATGTAAGTTTAACGTAATAAGAAAGCTGCCACAAAAAAAACCTTTTAAATCCAAGTTACTACACCAATACCTTGAATCTAATTGCTGTACGAAGATTTAAAAAAAAATAATCCGAAAGTTCTACTCCAAAAATACGTAAATGCAAAAATATGTATTTCGGCGTTCAAATAGAATTTAAGCACGCGATGTTAAAACAGGGAGTTCAACAGAAGCATCATATCCAATTAGGTAGTTGTACCAATTATCGCAGATATATTAATTTATAAACTGACTCTGTTCAACTGTTAATTGGATTAATGGAATAACGTTAAATTCGAAGTGATTTAGTTCGACGCCACGCGCTGGGGGAAATGTGTAGCGTAATAAAATTAAAATCACAGTCTTTTTGTTTAAAACACCTCGATTTATTTAGATACGTTTTTTATTAACTGATGATAAGTATTTGTGATGAAAAGGCGTAAGTTTATTTTCATTGATGATGATGATTAAGATTTAGGAGAGCAATACAAAATTAAAAAAAAACATTTCGAGCTTTACCTAAAGACACGTAAAGCCGATGGTCCTGCCATTAAAACCAACCAACCTCCAACCCGTTATAGCACAATCTTCCCGTGTATAACTGCTGTGTTTGTGGAAAGACCTGTGCCCAGCAGTGAGATGGTTATAGCTTGACGATGATGATGATAAGACCGAAGGTAACAGCTCCCCACACATTGAATCCTAGTCTACTGAGAAAGTAGCTATCCCACTCACTCGGAACACATCCATGTTGCAAACTGTAGCAGTTCATACTTTAGTACCGCTGCAGCACAAATTGAGCTGTCTTGCCCGGCGTAATCCCCCCCCCCCCCCTCACAATTCCTACTCCTCAAAGGTCCTACTCCTACCTCAAGGCCGACAAAGTCAGAAGATACTATATTCAATAAACTCAATTAATAAGTACTGTGAATCGTTCCAATCTTTTTTAACCTACCACGAAATAATGACGTCCTGAATAGGTATTCAGGACGTCATTATTAACTGTTTTTTTTAACTGTGGCAAAGAACGGGCTCAAGAAACCACAGCGTACAGAAGCAACGACATTTAGAAAAAAAATGTCGTTAAGGTCATAAAATACAAAATATGAATTTGAATGTAAACTATGTAAATGGTACTCTATATAAATGAATTATAGACAATTAGAAATAGCTGTTGGAGTACTTGGAGAATTTCAGAGCCAAGCTGTTTTGTCTTCTGTGTAATCTGACACTTTATAATAAGTTTTTTGCTAAGCTTTTCTTTAATTTTGATTTTAAATTTATCAATATCTTCTGAATCTTCAAGTTATTCATGGACGGCGGTTATTACTTCCCATCAGGTGGCAGGCCAGCTCTTTGCCATCTTTTCACATAAAAAAAGCCGTGTAACACCGACTACTACGACTACGTGACTCAAAGCGAGTATGCCATGGAACTTAAGTGTTACCTAAGCTATTTCTGCGGCGACCTCTACATTAGTAGTTTTGTTCTTTTTACGCTTCTCCAGCCCTCCTCCAACCAGCCCGGTCGCCAGTGAATCTGGTTCAGATCGGCCCTGCGACCGCTTTGATGTCGTCGGACCAACGAGCAGGCGGTATTCACCCTATTGGTATACCGATGATCCGAGTTCCCGTCCTTGGTTTTCAGAGTAAAACGCAATTACTCCCATTTGCTCCATCTCTTATCATCACGGCGCACACTAGTAGTAAGTAGTCCATATTGCAGATTTGATAAGAGTGTCGTAAGTTTTCGATAAACCATCGGATGATTATCAGGAAGTAGTAAAAAAGACCAAAAAAAACGGCCTGTAAACATCATCTCTTAGAAAAAAAGGATGTAGAATTATTAATATCTCGTATGAGAATAGATTGAACGTAAGCACTATTAATATAAATCATAATTTCGATTCCTTATAAGCGTGCCGTTGGAAAATAGGCACTATCACAAGGGCGTAGAGTAGTGAATGCCGCGGTAAGGTGGTGCACAGGATCTCATTTGGTGCGGTTTTCACAATAAATCAGGCGCAAACGCAATGTACCGTGTCTTTTTGAGCGTCGGGGCGTCGGGTTCGCCGTGTCAAACGATATTTTGGACAGATACAAATGTAGCCAACCTTTTTTTTTCGACTAGAGCGCACAGCAGTGCAATTCTGTAATAGCTTGATCCAAAACTCGGTCCTGAATCAAAAGTGAGTCAAATCCACATTCACTAAATTTGACTTTACGCAAACGTCATAAAGGTCACTCTTGTTCGGAACGAGAGGGTCGGAGTGAGAGGCGAGTTTACGATCGACATTTTTAACGCCTCTTCTTTCAGGAAATTAAGTACATAAGGGTAATGCGTCAACAGTGGCAGAATGTAGAGTTCTTGTTCATGGATGAGATATCTTTGGTTCCCTTTGGTAACCCTTTGGCGGCATAAACGTTATGCTCTTGTGCGACCTCATGCAGCTTCCGCCAGGAAGTTAGTATTAGTATTTGTTAACAAGAAAGTCTTTCCTGTTCCAGCGCCCCACGCTTTTACAATTAAATATTATAATTAAAAGCACATAGTTTACACTTCAGCCCAGAAATAGAGACAACTTGAACGATCCATAATTTATTTTTTGTTTTTACGTGCATTTATAAAAGCGTGTTTTTCTAGTTTTTTTTAAACTATCAATTTATTTTATACTCCTTGGTCTAGCCTTGAAACCTGATCGTGTTCAAAGTCCATTACGTGGCCTTTCTCACAAGTGCAAATACGACTATGATACGATATTCTATCATGGAATGGAATGCCAGTGCCTATCTTCCGGCTTCATCGTCAGACCTTGAAACCTAATCCTGGTCAAAGTTTAATTAACTTTTCTAAGAAATCCAAAATAGCTTTTCCATCATAAAGTTCCAGTTCATATCTTCCGGCTCCATCATCAGATCAGTTCGACAGTACCATATTATTGTATTGCCATCAGAACTACATACAGCTGCCAATTTTCATTACGCTACGACCCTTGGAAGATGGTTAAATTAGTTACCTTTGATTCCATTACATAGTTTGTTACATACAGGTCGACCTAATAAAAGCGTGTTAAAAAGGCCCAGTCTCTCTCGTTGTTTGATGAAGATGATGATGATGATGGTGAAGAGATGAGACTGCTGATACGCGACGATGATCAAATGATGTATTTCAATAACATTGTATAATACAGTGTAGAGCTACTGTTCAAAGGAAATGTTTTCCTACGAAACATGTTAAAGCAACATTTTCGCAGCAACTTCGTCTCAATAAAGGAAATTCTCCGTAAATCTCCTATTGTATACAATCAAGAGTACATTGTTATAAGGAATTTTCTCGTAACAATAAGTATTATCTAGTTACTGATTATAATAAGAGTGTATTGTTAAAAGTATTATCCTTGTAAAAACAAGAATTTTCAGCTTACTGTTTAATGAGATCTAATTATTTTGTGATAGCAACGTTATAGGTTTTGTTATCTATTTATTTATCTTATAGCAATAGAAAATACGTACAAATACCCTTACGGTACTGTATTTGAAAGATGTGGAGCCAAATTTAAGTTATAAATAATTTTATAGGTAACGTAAAGTCAAAGCTTAAAGCGTAAGCGTAAAAGCCAAGCTTTACCTCACCTAATGAGAAGTGACGATAAGGCCAAATGTGGAAGTGCACTTTAGTTCCAACTGAGGATCTATAGCTACCTCATCCTAAAATGTCGGAACACAACAACTACAAACGCTGTTGTAATGTTATGTCCGGCTAACATATAAATAAGGTAAAGTAAAGTTTTTTTAAATGTCTGTAAAATTGTGTTTTTAAGTAAGGTGAAGGGGTTTGATGTATACAGCTGTTTAATTCCAAGTTTTATTATGTTTTTATTTTTGTAATTGTTTTTTTCCCGTACACGTTGCCCATCGCAGCATCCGACGGAAGATCAGCGCTGACCACAAGGCCAGCATTTTGCGAGTCGGAATCCGTCGTGGGACATTCTCTGTATGTTTGTCTATTTTTGTCTGTATTAACTGAACTGTTTTGTCTTAAATAAATATTTTTTCTTACTAAAAAACATAAGCATCAAGCACTGACAAATTTCGACGGGTGAAAACCAGACCTCGGTAGCCAAGTGGTTAAGGCAGCCGCCCGGAATGCGGAATGTGCGTGGTTCGATTCCCACCTGAGGTAGTCGTCTTTTTTCAGTGCTTATAAAATTTTACTTAAGTATATTTAAGCGTTAATAAAATATTTTTTCTTTCTTCTTTCATTCTAAAGTAAAGTACAGCCTGTACACTGTCCCACTGATGGGCCAAGGCCACGCCAAATCAAGTCATCGATACGATTCTTCAATTTTTGCTAAATGCGGTGATCACAAGCCCGGGCTATGCATCGGAAAAATCCGCAACACTTTTTCCGACCTGGAAGTTGAACCAGGGACCTCCTGATATCGAACCGAGCGCTTGACCACTACACACCGTCCGTTACTTTTTAAATTATATCATAATTATGATTTAACAGTGTCGCGTGGCGGTGAAAGAATACTACCACCCCCTCTCTTCCCTTGGGTGTCGTAAAAGAGGACTAAAAACCTAAGGACGGCACATACATCTAACAGCATAGAGCGGTCGCTATTTGGTGAAAAGTTGACTATGGTAGGGGACTGCTTTTGCCGTCCTCATTGCCTGGTCTCTGGCTAATCCTTCGGGGATATTAGTCGTGATTATTTGTGTATGTATGTTTTTGTATACGTAGCGAGACGCGATGATGGCCGGTGGAGCAGAGCCCTAGGACTGGCTGCCGCGGACACACAAGCGAAGCGCCGGCAGACCACCGACCTGCTACCCTATCGGCTAAAAAATATGAATATGGACATGGGCTTCATTTGACATTTGAAGCCCATATTTTGTCCTTATATGGGCATATTATGGGCTTCAAATGTCAAATGAAGCCCATGTTCATATTCATATTTTTTAGCTGATAGACCCCCTGGCCCCTTACTCTTGAAACCGATCGCTATTGGATCGGATTGGTATTGTGAATTCTCGTACTCCTAAGTTACGACGCCAGAGCTAATATCGGTTCATATTACGTGGATATTGAGTGAAGAAATACAAAACTCAATGCCATTTAGTTCACCCAAAATGAATCCAAATTAGCGCTGGTGTCGTAACTTAAAAATACGAAAATTCACAATACCAATCCGAGTCTAGTCAAGTCAAATTATTTATTCAATGTAAACTTTTACAGGCACTTATTGACGTCAACACTAATAATAATAAAAAAACAGTTAACTAACTTATAGTTAAGACTTAACAACTAATCTAACGAGCTATTATAGTCTGTGCCAGACAAATCCGATCCAATAGTGATCTGTTTCAAGAGTAAGGGGGCTGATAAGTTAGAAACAATGAGCTGAACGCAGAAAAAACCTGGATGCGATCGGCTTAAAACAGGAGGGAACGGCATAACATGAAGGAGGCTTGAATCTGGCAGTGGGTGGATACGTACTAAAATGACGAATGATGATGGTGTTTTTTCAAGTAATTTATTACTTTCGCCTATGACACCTAAACCGCATACGAAAAACAATTTAGTACGCATAGCAAGAGACGTTTCCCTTTGCCCCGGCAGTGGCGGCGGCTTCTGTCAAAACGTGGCGCCCGCGGCAAAAACAGAAATAGGTCGCGCCCGCCCGCCGCATCCGGGGCCAAATGGGCCGTGACCTGGGGCAAAAAGGGAACGGGGCAAAAAGGGAACTACTGTTCCGGCTCGCGGCGTGCGTACACATGACGTTCGGGATAACGTGAGCTTTTACGTGTAGTAAAACGTAGATACTAAAAACGTAGTAAAGTAAAATCAAGCACTTATTCGACATATTAAGCATTATTCGGAATGAAATGAAATTATATATTTATGTGGGACAAAGAGTTCAAACAGGTAGATATAAATATAGAAAAAATGTCGAAAGATAATCCCAAAACGGTTCTGACTCAGCTAAATGCTGGCCTTACGGTCACGCTGATCTTCCGGCGGACTACGTTTCAACTTAGTTTCTAAACTTAATATTACTGTACGCAGCTACAAAGAATAGAACCCTGAATTTATAGTTCGTAGTAGCGGGGAAAGTATACTACCACCTCCTCTCTTCCTTTGGATAGTCTTTAGTCCGCTAGTCGCGTTTTACGACTAACGGACTAAATACTGCTTTTGCTGACCTCATTGTCTAGTCTCTGACTAACCCTCTCCGGGGTGAAAAGTCTGTTTTATGTAATTTAATCCATCCGAAATGCAAAACCTTGTATTGGTATGGGTTATCATCATCATCAGACTATTCACGTCCCACTGCTGGGCACAGGCCTTGTGTGGCCACGTGGGAAGGTTGGGTCATAATCCACCGTGCTGCTGGCAAAATGCGGGTTTGTGGGTTTCATCGAATTCCATTTTAACCCTTAGCCAGGCAGTGATTTTATAGCGACAACCATATTTTAAACTTTATTCCCTGAACATAAGTAAGGTCGAAAACCGATGAAAACTTTTAACATGCTGTGCCTGTTAAGAGTTAAGCAACAACCGTTACCAACGGCTTTACTTGCTTTCAGAAGGACGGAGGAGCTCAGAAAGTTTTTTTTAGATCGGGTCACCCCCATTCAGTTACTCGGTATTTCGGATGTTGCATAACTAGTAAGATCGCAAACCGAACGGCTTCCATCGAGCTTCTAGAATTCTCGAGATTAGATTACGTCTGTTGTATGACAGAGCTACGGGGATTTCTCGTATTCAACGCGACCATGTATCCACTTGTTAGTCAACACTCGGATCCTAACAGTGCTACAAATATTATTGTCACAGTGACGGACTTACCCACCAAGAAATAAATATTGGGAAAAAATTAGTACCTAATATGAAAAAAACTTTTTTTCTCAGTTCCATAGAGCCATTGACAGATAGACAGCACCGACCAACACTCCATAACAGATACGTTTCGTTGCGCGGGCTGGCACCGTTGTCTTTTTAAATTTCATCGGGGCGCCGATAAAATCTAAATCATAATATTTTGGAGGGCCGGCGACACCGCACGTCTGGTCCGTTCAATGAATCAAACATAATTGATAAGTCCGCCCTGAGATCGGCGCGATGACGTCGCCCCGCTGTCACTCGTACACTGGTTTTTTGTCACGTGAGGCTTTTTTTGTCACGTGGTCCCGTAGTTTTTTTCGTTAGACTAAATATTGTCCTTTTTTGTGGTCAGTGAATGGGCGAGCTTTGGTCCCTTCGGCTTTGGGTGGTTTCTCTCGATGAGGTGTGTTAGGGTATGCTCAAATGTACGGGGTGTTTGTTTAATAAGTAATTCTATTATAAATAATTAAGTGTAAAGTTTATCTATGATGACATTTAAAAAATAATTGTAGTGAATGAGGGAAGATGCTTTCTGTAGTAAGGAGCTCTTGTTAACAATGGCGGTCACCCATCTAACGTTGTGCCCAATTGCGATTTGTTTAGTATTAATGATAGTAAAGCCAGGACGGGGTATCCTAAATAGCTTTTATAATTTTTTTTATCACATAATAATTTACAGACGAGACGTAAGTATCGATTATTATTACAACATACTTACTTAATTACAAAAATTCTTGGAAAACGTGATTTGGTAATTAAGATACAAGTACGTTTACTAGATTTTTTTTAAGCCGACGACGTTTTTGAGCTTTGTTAAATCAGACGCTGTAATAAAAAAATTAATGTGTACATGTAAGTATTCAGGACATAATTTATTGGATTTTAATTTCTTTGGACAACCTACAAGTAATACCTAAGTACATAGTTCGTTTTTCACTGTTGGGCAAAGAACTTCATCAATGAAATCAAGTCACCGACAATTGCAGGCTATAATGGTTTTTACTCACTACGCATTAAAAAATCCAAACATTCTTTGCCTGACTTGGTAATGGACTCCAGAATAGCGGACCGAGGCGCTTGATCATTCAACCTCCTAGGCGATAACGAGTTAGTGTACAATGTGATAGGGGTAGTACTTCTAACCCGTTAAGGCTAAGTACTACATCTAAATTCATCGACAAAAAAAATAATATTGGGGGTCCTACCCCCTCCCCCTATAATTTATGGCCATTTTTACTTTTTAAGGTTTCATACGTCGGAGAAACATGAAAAAATGGCAAACGGTAGCTAATGACACTGGCTAATTAATAAATTACTTTGTTTCGTATGTTTGAGATTATTTTGGTAAGAAAAAAATCATTACTTAATTATTTTGTGATTTAAAATTACTTTTTATAAGTCCATATTATTTTTTTTGTCGATTAATTTAGTTGTAGTACTTAGCCATAACAGGTTAGAAATACCACCCCTATTACATTGTATACGTAAGTAGGTATGTGACGTAGTTTGGGATAGGATTCTGTCTATAACCTTAATGTGTTTCAATTATTCATTTTTTCACCAGTCAGCCTAGTATCATAGTTTCGGGATCGGTACTGCGGGAGTAAAAAATATATAATTTTTTAAAACTCAATTCAACTGATCTATTTTGACAAATCGCTCAATACCTTATTTTAATAATAATTTAACCCGCTCTTAACAGTTTATTACTTTAAAGTCTCTAAAAATCAGACAGTAAATACTTGATAATAACACTACATTTACGATAACCGTCCCAAATTAGGTACATAAGCTGTTCTAGATGCGTGACCGGTCGGCCTATTGACAAACAACTGAATATCGCACAATCTCCTCGCACACAGCAGGGAGGGCTGGAGGGATCCCTCAATTAATTTAATATGATCGGGTGACTCGGACACGCGTGTAATCACTGCATTATTAGCACGCCCTCAGACTCAGGAAGGCATGGAGAGCTGAGTGTACACGGGAGGGGAATTCGTCCGGTGCCGTGGCGTAAAAAACGGTCGGTAGCGTTTGTCGAAAATCTTTAATAAATGAAATAATTATTTATTCATAAAACAGTACATGTTGGTTGGTGGTAATTTTATAATTTTAAACGTCCATTTTGCCAAAGGCAGGGAATGTGAATATGAAATATGACAGTAAAATACTCGATAATTATTGTAATAAAGAGATATTCCTAATAAAATGTACTGGCTAATTTATTGACTTTGCCTAATAGATGGGAAATGGAGATATTTAGTTGGATAAACAATAAAACATGATAAGAAATAAACGGTCACATTACTCTTAATTCTATGGAATATGGTTCTACCGCGCCTAAATCGACATCAAACCTCGGAATAATAAAGGTATGGTAACAACTATAAGATAAAGTGTTAATGTTATTGTCATAGTGTCATTATTGTTTCCAAGAGTCAGGAACGCACTTTTTGCCTTTAGATTTTTTTGATTTTTTTCATGCTTCCACGTGAACCATAAATAATATTGGTGTGTTGATAATTGTATAAAAAATATTTTTAAAAATACTTTGAACTTGTTTTAAAGAAGTAAAGTGTTGAATAAAGTGAAGAATATTCATAAGTTTTAAAAGGATGTATCATTAGTATCTTAACCCAAAAAGATAAGAATATTCGTAAATCAATTAGGACGTGTAATCTGTTTAGATGATCGAAGCAAGTAATCTATCAAACAATTTTGAATGTTTCTAAATAAGCATCTTGAGTTTTTATTTCGCATTATACTTCCGTGTGTACCCAAAAATTAGCGATCGAAACGGGATCGTACGAAAGTGCACCTTACTGCGTAGCCGTTACCTCCATTTTACAACAGCGACTGCATCACAATAGTGTCTTTTGCCCCGACACGTGGCAAGCCCTACCATCCATTGTTGGGGTCAAAAAACACGCCGAAACTCACGTATCACCCTTTTCACGAACAAAGCTGTTCTTGGGAAAAAGCCGAATAGTATTTTTCAAGGGTATTATAGAAATGCTCTTTGTCAGAATATTCCCGCGGTGGAGTGGGTGGGAATACGATTCCTGCTTTTGTTTTAGAAACTTAATTATTGTGCTGTTCAGGCCCTCTCTACGTTTTAAAATGCTTTTTAAATTAAATGTCTGTATTTCTGTGTACAATTCAGAAGCGTTCCACATGAAACTCTAAATTAGAAATATAGCTATTAAAGTTTTGATTCTTACTTATAATTTGAGTTTAGGTTTAGTTAATATAATTTAGTGCTTTTACGTGTTTACTCAATGCGAAGGTGCCATAATAAATTAACAATAGATAGATTAGATTAGGTAATAAAATATGCTTAAAGAATTGTGAATTGTTTACAAATATTGGCCATAGTATAGTTAAGTCTTCCTACGCATACTATTTTATATACTTGTGATTTGGTGATTTGGTCGCCCTCATATGGTGTTTACATAGACAGAAAAGAGGCTATTCAGAAGCGCTTCCTTCGATACTTAAGTGCGAAGTTTGGTTTAAGGCGTAGGCTGGACACGTGTGAGGCTCGACTCGAATATTTTTAGGGTGCTCACCCTTCAGTCGAGGCGAGACATAGCCGACCTATCTACACTTTACAAGATCACAAACTTCGACTGGGACACCTGTGAGCTTCTGAGTTGTTTCTCATTTAAAATAGGCGGCAGCAAGAGAATACAAAAACTGTTTTCTTTACCAACATGCAGAACAAAATTAAATGTTACATACAATGACCCCATTTTACGAATGTGCAGAGCCTACAACAATATCTCTGAGGACTTAGATATTTTCTCGCTTTTTCTTTTAACCTACCATAAAATATGCAAAAGTAAGTTGTAAAATGTCGCATGAATCTTTTTATTTTTGTCACTAATTAATTTAATGTAATGTAATTTAATATTTTGTAAAATCTTTGTTCTTCTCAATAACTTTTTGAATTTGTTTAATGTTTAAAGTTTGCTGCTATTTTTGTTTTTTATGTATGCACGATAGGTATATCCGGAGTCTTCATCCCAGTCACCCAGTCTCATCACACACAATACTAACGGTATCCCTAATCCGTTCACAACGTCCTCTCTATTCCAGTTTCTATCTCATCTGTTTCAAAATCTTCTTGCTCCACTACCGTAGCTACTTTATACACCAAATCTGCTTTTCATTTAAATATAATTAGACGCTTAGACATCAGTTTTTTTTTAATATTAGAAGGAGGTAAACAAGCAGGCGGGTCACATGATGGAGAGCAATCACCGCCGCCCATGGACACCCGCAAAACCAGAGGAGTCGCAGATGCGTTGCCGACCTTTAAGAAAGGAATAGGGTTAAGGAAGGAATAGAAATTGTGTGGGGAGGGGGGGGGGGGAGAGGGAAGAGGCCTCCGGAATTCTCACTGGCCGCACGAAACACAACAGCATCAAGTGCCATTATTTCACGCCGGATATTCGTGAGAGGGTGGTATTACGCCGGGCGAGCCAGCCTAATGCGTGCTGCAACGCAGCGTGGCTCTACTACTCAGTCAGTGTCACTCATTTAGCACCACCCAAGGGTCACGTGTAGGGTCTCAAGGGTAAACCTACGGACGCGAGTAACTTTAACCCCCAAAAATCAGTTGCATCAATCCTCAATGTTTATCTCAGAAAATCTAAATGCTTTTGCGATATAAAATTGGTCTCACTTCACCTATCATCTTAACCAATTGTCTGCCACGAAGACACCTAGAGGTTGCTATAAAAATTAAATTTCTATAATGTCTGGTATTACAGCTGATCTTTTAAAACAAAAGTGCGGGTGCTTATCAAGGAAGAACTTCAAAGACGTTTATTATAGAGTACAGCGGCTGCTCGCGGTTTCACCCGCGTGGTTCCCGTTCCCGTATGAATATCGGGATAAAAAGTATCCTATGTGTTAATCCAGGTTATAAACTATCTGTAGGTATGCCGAATTTCATCCAAATCCATTTAGTAGTTTTTACGTGAAAGAGTATCAAACATCCATCCATACTTACAAACTTTTGTGTTTATAATATTAGTAGGACATTTCTCTGAAGTATGTGTCTGAAGACGATTGCTACCTTTAACTCATACGTTAAATTAATGTTAAATCTGTTTTCCATCTAAACACATACGCTTTGACGCCAGTAGCTTCAATGCTCAATGATTAATCTCCAACCACCTGCAAGCTTAACCACGTTAATTGCGATATAAATTGGCCTGGCCCCCACCAATCCCCTTAGGTTGAGCCTTTAGCCGCGCATTCAGACGTGACGGGTGTGAAATCGCACGCACCTGTACCCTGACACATTTGCGAGTGATATTGATTGGCCGGCGACATTCGTTGCCTATTAGCTGACCTGGTGGGCACATTGTCCTGTGCTCATTGGACACCGATAGAGGCTTGTTAGTGTTGTGTACGGACAGCATCGTAATTGTACAACGTCGTCGAAATGTTTGTAGTTTTATTTTTGTATGCAATGACGTGTCGTGTGGAAGGTTTGCACGAATCGAAAATGTTTGTCGGTGTTCGTCAATCATATTATAATGGTTTTTTTTGTGTCTCTATAAATGTTTCTCTTTCTCTCTCTTATGTAGGTACTATAATGTTGAAAATATAAAGTTTTTTGAACGTTTTGAGTTGAGTTTTGTGGTTGACTGTACCTACAACAAAGGTGCAGGATCTGTTGTGATCAGCATTGATACACCTAATATCATCGTCATCAGCACAGATTAAAATTAAAAATATTTTTTTTATTCTTACACCTATTTATAATATAGCCCATGATAAGTATTCTAGCCCTACTTCAAGCGTGTAACATTTAAATCCGCGATTTATCTAATTCATAAATCAACATACACATTAAACCAATCCGGTAATCGTCAAAATCGTTCAAAATAAATACGAAAAAAAAAACAATTGAGGGTCACCAAATAAAGCACTTCAGCGTACACTCATTGAGACGTGAGCGCAAAATAAACTGGGCCTACTAAACATTTGTTAAATCACGTAAAAACAAATAATTGGTCGGCGGGACGGCGGCGGCACGGGCGGCGGGCGCGTGGCGAGCACGCGACGCGTACGCGCCCGCGCTAAGCACATCCTAGTTGCACTGTGTAGAGTTACCGGAGCGACGGCGAATAATTGAGACTAAAAAATAGGAAACTTAATGAAACGGTACACCGATACGAGATGGCGTACGGTGCGGCTAATGCGCCAGTTGATATAGCCTCCTTTGAGGGTTAACAAAGGAACGCGCGCTGCTCCAATGCACTCTTGTTGTGCGCGATTTGTGATGCTGTTATAGGATACTGCGATTGTTGTGTGTGTGTGTTTTTTTAAATATTTGCATACCAAAAATCACGTGCGTAGATATATACTATATACTTTAACCAAAATAAGTGTTATTTTAAAAGTTTCTTGTAGGCCCTTACTATATTATTAGCCTTTGTATAAATGTAAATGTTCAAAAAAAAATATCTTTCTAATTTATCTTAAAAATTACGTTTTTCTAACTATCTTTAAAGCGACGCTACACTTGCTGGATAGTAAGCAATTTATAAATAAGTCTTTCGACATGACAACAATTAGTATAACAAGATACAGTTTACTTACTTACTTACTTCACTGGCTCAGCGACCCGAAGTGGATCTTGGCCTTCGACAACAAAGAGCGCCATTCTTTCTTTTTTTCTTTTTTCATGGCAGAGGACTGCTTTTGCGGCCCTCATTGCCTATTCTCTGACTAACCCTTCGGGGATAATAGTCGTGATTATGTGTGTATGTATGTATAATTTAGGTGCTTTTTGGTGATTTTTAAAATACGTGTAAAAGAAAATGCTTTAGTGGTTTTGCTTAGTTCAATTTTTTCACTGAATTCTCGCCAGTTTTGATGATTTCGTTTCTTTCACAACAGGTAAGTGCTTTGAATAAGTGAGGAAAGGATCTTTTGTTCTGTGTCCAACTTAGAATCTTTTTATTTTTGTAAAGAAACATGCTATCTTGCCAGTAACGCAACTTTAGCAACGGCGTGTCACGGATAGGTGACCAAATTAAAAACATCTCGAGCTCCTCCGTGCTTTGGACGGCACGTTAAGCCTTTTTTTTGTGAGTGCTGTCGGTAGCAGATGACCTTTACAGCTATACCTGATTTGTTTGGGGGCGGCGAGATACTTAAAGGTTCCTCAAGCCGTGATGGTCAAAATTCCCCAGAGGGATTCCGGTGGGGGATGGCATCTCGCCGCAAGCAAGTCTCCGATCTCCCCCGGATCCTCTGGGGGTTCGAGCCGGTAGGGAGCGGAAAACCCGGTAACCGAGGCATACGGTACCTCGGCTCGGGTTTACTGTGTCGTGGGGAGGGGGGGGGGGGGGGGGGCAATGTTGACTAAAAACATAAGCATCAAGCATTGACAAATTTCGACGGTTGAAAGCCAGACCTCGGTAGCCAAGTGGTTAAGGCAGCCGCCCGGAATGCGGAAGGTGCGTGGTTCGATTCCCGCCTGAGGATGTCGTCTTTTTTCAGTGTTCAAAATTTTATTGGTTTTTAGAAATAACGACTTGGAAGTTTGTATGGAAAACCGAAATGCGTAAACCCTCTTATGGTTTGTAGACAAAAATACCACAGTTTATGCAAAAACTACTATTAAGTCTATTGTAAAAGGAGCAATTCAAAGAGGAGAAATAACACGACGTAAGTGTAGTTGTCAGCTCGAAGGCAGTTTTAATAATCAAGATAGAAAATGGACGACGCCGTCTTTTATACATTCCAACATTATCCTAATTGTCTATGATTCCAACGTAATTAATCAAATTATTAATACTGCACAAATTTAATACAAATAGATTTTCTAGATTAATGTTTCATTTACTAAAGTATTCAAAGTAGTGAAAAGGATTTTAGGTTTTTATTATAACATTTAACCATAGTCTATGGAATGGAAGTGTAATTAACAAGCATTAATTTAAGTATCATTATTTAGCGACATAATTAATTCACTTGTTGATCAAAAAACAATAATCTATTAAAATTAAGATATTAATCAGCAATAATCTAATCGATAATTAATTTAGGGATTTGGCGCTAATTAGCGAGGGACAGGAAGCGGAACTTGTAACACTCGGCCATCCTGCAACTGCCGTGGCCCCTCACGGCTTCTCTGGTCTGCTTTTCCACCGGTCGGCGCAGGCACCTGAAATAAAAGTTTGCTTACACAGTATATTTGTTTTATTTGACCCGAGCGAGCTTTCCCTAAGTTGGTACCTATATTTTAGTACTGTCACTTGAGATTGTGCAGTTGCATAGATTTTTCTGGTACCAATATTTTAATATTGGTACCAGAAAAACAGAGTTACATAACTATTAAAGAGATTTTGTTTTAAAGTATGTTGCTTCAAGTCACATAGATCCATCTGTTTTATTATACAGAAACAGAATAGATATTATAAAAGCAGGTTGAGTTTTTATAAAGTACTTAGTCACTTAGATCTATCTAATTTATAACACACAGAAATAGAATAGATATTAAGATTGAAGGTAGAGTGTTTATGTAGTACCTAGTCACTTAGATCTATCTGTTATATCACACAGAAACAAAATAGATATTATGATAGAAGGTTGAATGTTTAAGCAGTAGCTAGTCACTAAGATCTATCTGTTACATCACACAGAAACAGAATAGATATTACTTGAGACGGTTGAGTGTTTATTATTAAAGTAGTCTAGTCACTTAGATGTATTTGTTATTATAATAGCAGGTTGAATGTTTAAGTAGAAGGTAGTCACTAAGATCTATCTGTTATATCACACAGAAACAGAATAGATATTATTTGAGACGGTTGAGTGTTTAAGTAATTTAGTAGTCTAGTCACTTAGATCTATCTGTTATATCACTCAGAAACAGAATAGATTTTCAAAACTATATGATTGAATCTGTAGAAAGTATAATTAAAAGAATGACATTCAGTTACATGTTTTATTATGACTCAGGTGTTTACAATAATTTCCATCAACCATATTTTGGTCCTTTATGTAACATTAAATCGAACTGCAACAAAATAATTCAAAATCTACTAGATACTCGGATTTTAACTCTCTAACAAGTCGATTAGATCGTCCCTATCTACTTCACAGTCGGACTCGGTGGAGCTATCGGATATAGACGATTTATAAGGACGTAAGGAATCCGAGGGCACAACTGCACTAAATTTTCTGTACCCTTTCATACCTTGTATACTATTTATGGTATAACGGTCAATAGCGTGATCAGCCTTACTGATTTTGTATGGGCCAGTATACAAACTTCCTAATTTCTTGGTTACACCTGCTTTGTGATCCCGTGCTAAACCACCTTTCCACAATACTAATTCGCCTACTTAATACTTTCTACACTTCTTATGCTTTTTGTCGTACTGACTTTTCATAATCGTCATATATTTATCAATACGTAACTTGGCTCGGCGTCTACGCTCGTCTAATTGGTCTTGGGGATTAGTATCTGCAGCGGGAGTGCTAGGGAAAGCGGGTAACAGGAGATTATCGTGAGAAAACATTAAGCTAAACGGAGCAACTCCCGTTACAGCATGTGGAGAATTATTTATACCCCAGATCACATCGGAAAGCTTGTCATCCCAAGTGCACTCATTCTCTGAGGTAGTGTTGAGACCGTTAATAATCGTTCGATTTACGCGTTCTACCTGACCATTAGAACGTGGACACGCAACTGCGTTTAAAATATGTTTGAACTGCTTTTGTATAGCAAATTCTTTGAAGTATCTACTAGTAAATGCAACGCCTCGATCAGCAATTATTCTACGGGGGTTGCCAAACAGCGAAATTATTTCTTTAAAGTTTTTGATAGTTTCAATGGAACTCACCCCTCTAACGGCTTTAGCAAAAACAAATTTCGTAAAAGAATCTATAACAACTAGTATGTAACAATTTCCATTACGAGTTTTTAGAAACGGGCCCAAATGGTCTAAATGCAAAGTGTGCATAGGTACTGCGGCCTTTTCAATAGGGTGTAACTCCCCTTCAGTTTTACCGTAATTACCTTTGCCATAGGCACAACGCAGACATGCCTGAATGTACTTACGAATAAACCTTGTCATATTAGGAAACCAGAACTGGGCCTTTATAATCTTTTCACACTTATCAAAACCTAAATGCCCCACCTCATCGTGGTATTTTTGTAACAATGACCATTTTGATAGTTTTGGTATGACAAACCTATCCCCATGGAATGTTTTACGAAATAAGTATCCGTCTATAACTTTGTAATTATTAATTATGTCGCGGTTGGTAGTATCTTCATGGAGTTGCTTAATAATCCCTTGAATACTATCATCTTGAGCTTGTAAAGTTAGGCGCCAGTCAACTTCGTCAATGTGAAGAATTGAAACCGATTCCACGGGATTTCGACTAAGTGCATCAACGTGTTTCATGCGATCCCCCGGACGATATTCAATCTCTAGGTCAAAATCTTGTATAGTAAGCCACCATCTAGCCACGCGCGGTATCAAATCTTTCTTACTAAGGGTCGTTCTTAACGCGGCACAATCGGTAACAATTTTTACCGGGATATCTGTGACGTATATCCGAAAACGTTTCAAGGATTCTACAACGGCTAACGTTTCCAATTCATAACTATGGTAATGCATTTCCTCAGGACTAGTAACGCGGCTAAAGTACGCCACTGGTTTAAGCGATTCATCGTTTTGATACTGAAGTAAAATACCACCTAAGCCTAATTTGCTAGCATCAGTATGAATTTCTGTTTTTGCATGGCGATCGTAGATAGCCAAAACAGGACGATCAGTAAGAATAGATTTTAATTGATTAAAAGCATCATCTTGCTCAGCACCCCATGACCAGACTACCTCCTTTTTTGTCAAATATGTTAGGGGTCTAGCAATTTCAGCGAACCCTCTAACAAATTTACGAAAATATGACGCCAATCCAGTAAACTGACGCAGCTCGTGAACATTCCGTGGCTGTCTGAATTGCGTAACACTGTTGATTTTTGATTGCCCCGGTCGCACAGAACCCTCAGTGATTTCATGACCTAGATAATTTACGCTACTTTTTAAAAATGAACATTTTTTTAGGTTAAGTTTCAGGTTTGCCTGTGAAAGAAGTACCAGAACTTCTTCTAATAACTGAATACCCTCTTCTATCGTAATCGTAGGCAAAGTTGCGTCATCAAGATAGGTCGCAATTCTATTATTCAAGGAACCAAGTGCCTTACGTATTAAACGAGAGAAAACTGCGGGTGCGTTGGCTAAACCGAATGGCATTTTCATGAATTCAAATTGCCCTGACGATGTTACGAATGCAGTTTTATGTATTGAATCTTCAGATACCCTCACTTGATAATAACTTTGGGCCATATCTAGAACAGTGAAATATACCTTCCCCGCTAATCTACTTATTTGGTCATCTATGTGTGGCAATGGAAAGCGGTCCTTAACGGTGCATGCGTTCAAAGCGCGATAATCGATACAAAGCCGATAGTCACCTCCCTTTTTTTTAACTAAGATTACAGGACTCGCATAATCTGAACAGGACTCCCTAACAATACCGGCAGATAAAAGCTCATCTACTTTTTCTTGAACAATTTCTTTTTCTTTATATGATAGCCTATAAGGCTTGCAATAAACAGATTTATTGGTAGTCGTAGAGATGTTCATTTCGACTAAATCAGTACACCCCAGTTCACTACTACATTCAGCAAAGCAATGTTTGTAGTTATTCAGTAACACTAACAATAATTTGGTATGTACAGGGTCTAAATCACCTACGTCTAAATCAGACAACATTATTCTATTTTGGCTGTGTTGACTACTAGCACTACTAGAAGTTTCATAATTAACTAACGATACATCAGTTTGTAGGTACATTTCCGCGCGAGCTATGAGTCTGTCAGCCTTCCACTGTATAACTGTATCTCCTAAGTTAATAACATTGAGCGAGAGGTGATAAGGGGCTATGATAACCTGAGGTATAAAATAAGATTCCTGACCCAACGAGTACAGTACAGGCCTCGTTACAATAACATTATATGGCAATAGATCCACCTTAGTATGAACATTTATATTACAACTTGTCCCTGGCTGAATATTTACAGTATCCGATGAAAATAAAGAAACTTTGGAAATAAAATCTTCGCATTTTAAGGATATACTAGGTAACGGGGACTCAGGCTCAGCGTTTTTTAAAAGCTTAACAGAGTTCGAGGTAACTAATAAAATGATATGTCTTTGGTTAATTGTAGGTTGACCAATAATTAAATCTGTGCCATACATATTAGTCTTTGTCACTTCCGCACTAGTTGCTAAACATAAATCATCAACAATAAGATTGAAACTAGTTTTACCTAATGAGTTAGTCAAAAGTCCACCGAAACCTCGCATGATAACATTCGAATAAGTAACGTGTAAACGTAATCCCTGAACTAAGTTTAAAGTAATAATATTCACTTTACTACCCGTGTCAATGTACGCAAGTGCTTTGACAGCATTACTTTTTTTTATTATAACATTTAACCATAGTCTATGGAATGGAAGTGTAATTAACAAGCATTAATTTAAGTATCATTATTTAGCAACATAATTAATTCACTTGTAGATCAAAAAACAATAATCTATTAAAATTAAGATATTAATCAGCAATAATCTAATCGATAATTAATTTAGGGATTTGGCGCTAATTAGCGAGGGACAGGAAGCGGAACTTGTAACACTATTTTTCACATATTATGTAGAGTTCTAAGCGCATCCATTGGCTTTAGTGTCGATAGACATTAGAGAAAAATGAATAAAACACGAGAAAACGGGTCGAGAAGAGTTCTCCTGTTGCGCATGCTAGGCCAGCAGGAGAGACTATGAGGTTCAAAACGGAAGCGATTACCCCCTCGTAGGGAGGGGGGTTAAGCAAGCGCTACTCAATAATCATGAGCGTAACGTGCGAGAAAAATGCGGCGCTGATGGCGCTGAAGGCGGCTGAAGGCTTGCTATTTCGTACGCGGCTACGAATCTCCAGCCTCTAAGAGGCAATTAAGATCTGCAGATAATTGATTGAGGGAAGACAGCACCGTGGTGGGTTATAGCCCAATCCAGATACGTGCTCTTGTCCATGCAAAACGGCATATGGCTAAAAGTGGGACGTTAACATTGTAGTCCTAAGATGATATCCCTTGTTACGTATTACACTCTTCAATCACATATAAAAAATTGATGCACAATCAACAATTCCAAAAGATCTGAATAAAAAGTAGGTTCCTAGCATTGAGCTATAATTACTACGTATAGAGAAGACACTGCTCACCACAGCTATGTTCCGTTCGCTGCAAACGCCTCAGTGATTGCGCGAGATTTAAGCGATTGTGGACCTTGCGGCTGCGCCTTAGTTGCGCACAAACTTGCTTCGCGGTGTCTTCTCTAGTTTATTGTACCACAATGGTCCCTAGTGAGCTGTCTTATTTCGTTTGGTACTCGTAGTGTGCGAGCTAAGGCTCGTTCTTCTAAACTCAAATCTCTGCTTGAGAACAGTTAGAAAGGGATGGCGCTATTTATCGCATATATCGCCATCCCTTTCTAACTGCATTCAGGCATGGATATGATTTTGAGTTTGATTTTAGAATACGAGCCTAGTGTCCACATACGAAGTGCCTTCTTTAATGAATGAACGAATGAATAAATTCTTCCTTCTTCAAAAATTCTAAAGTAGAATACCAAAGCTGTCACTATTCTGCTACGATGTAGTATAGGGTTATGTATCTAGTGTTTAAATGACGTGATCACGTTAGACGAGAGGGCTGTGAGGTCCCACGCGACGCCCCGCTGTGCCGTAGGAAGGGCGTTACTACACGAATGTCTGCGATATATCTTGGTATCTATAGATACGATACGTGCTCCGTCACCCTAGATGTAAGGAGCTTAACAATTTAGTACCATGGCATAGCAACTACTGCGTATTCTTAGGTAAGTTACACAAGTATGATCGTTAGTGATTCGGTGTGATATGGTAGTAAAGGGTTAAGCTACTTCGGAGTTGAGGCAACGCTTAAGAAGGTTTACCCATTTGAGTTTCCCATACAAACTTCCATGGTTTCAACTTTGCAGAAAATCTTAAAAGCAGCGTTAGTTATTGCGATTTTAAACTAATTATATACTTTAAATTGCAATATGTAACTCAGCTAAATAAACGTTTTTGCAAAATTTTGAACTTGTTTGTTTGTGTGGGAAACCGAAGTGCTATTATGTGTCATGGAGATTCTACGTCGAGCTGATACTTACGCTGTAATTATCAGGGCCATGTGGCGGCGGATCATTGTTAAAAGAATACTATAACGTTGACAAAAAAAAGTTGACACGACCACCAACTATGTCTCCCTGTGGCCTGCCAAAAAGGCCCAAAAAAATGTTAAATTATCTCTAGTCGCAGAACTCGCCACAGAGGTTTTTAAAGGGCCTTTTATAAATTCTATTTAAACATATCATGAAATAGTTTAACATTGTTTTGTCTAATTCACACAAACGTCATTTTAAAGTTGTGCAAAAGTGACAAAAACAAAGTTCAAATAAATAATGCTTAAATAGTGTTTATACAACCTTAATTTTTCTTAATAAAAAAACAATTAAGGGTGAGTTCCACCCATGAAACTGAACAACTTTCCCCAAGAAACGTATGGGCAAAAATTACAAAAAAAAATTAACCTCCCATACAAAACTGTCCGATCAGCTGAAGACAACAGTATGGGAAATCGATTTTATTTGTCATTTTTGCACATAGGTGTCTTGGGGAAAGTTGTTCAGTTTCATGGGTGAAACTCACCCTTAATTGTTTTTGTATTAAGAAAAATTAAGGTTGTATTTATGGCACTTGGTGTGCCTTTAGTTCACTTTAAAAAACTTAAAAAACAAATATTTTAATTTCCCGCGTCACACGTCTGTCACCATAATAACAACTTCGCAGCGCACACAAGCTACACTTACTACCCGGAGTCAAACGGTCAGAGCGGATCATAATCCTCTCGAGCAACAAACGTACCAACTCATATATCCAACGAATCACCGTATCCAGATCCACCGTCGCCCTATTAGCCGATCCGATTATAGCCGCAAAAATAGAAAAACAAATGCAATACGGGGGCACGTGGCGCAAAATAATAATGCAGGGGGCGCGTGGCCGGAGCGTGCCGGCCCTCCCAGACCGCAGCTCTGTAGTGAGGACAATTGTCCAAAGTCTTGCTCTTCATAATGCTGGGATATTCGGTCATTAGTGAGCTCTTAAAACTATATATTTTTTTTGTGTTAGTCAGCCAGTAAACGAGCGTACGGCGTACTTATAGTTTGCAGCCACCGGACGCGCTCTTGGCTCTGAAGCTTCTGCTCTCTTATGCCCTATATTTCACTGGCGAAAAACGAAACGGAAAGCGTCAGTCCGTTAAGTAATTAGAGATAAACTTGACTGTTCCATTCATAGGCATTGGACTCGAATGCATATGGCTGGACACTCGAGTAAACTAAGTTAGTTTTGCGCTTTTAGTTAAAGTTTTTAAAATTTTATTTAATTACATAGTGTTACTATACTCTAACAATTTTGGATAGATGTAACCCGAAACAAAAGATTTTATTGTTATTTGCTTTATTTATTGTATATCTTAAGAATTGTTTTATACAATTCTCTTTTATAACAAAATCGTTTACAATATTAAAGATTAAATTAAACTTAACCTGGTCTGCCACCGGCAGCGGGGATAGACCCAAACCCAAGCTATCGGTGGTTATTAGGGCTGTGGAGTGAGAGAGAACCCTCCTGACAATCATACGTGCCGTGTCAAGGAGTACTGCCTTTTGTATATGACCCTTGACCCTAACCTTCATAATTATTAAAATATTATTTTATTAAAATAATACTGATTGGAAACAGAAATAGGAGTTAGGGCGGTCGCAATCTTGTCGAGTTTGTTTGATTTGAATTTGGACAGAATCCTATCACTGTGCAACTATGTATTTAGTTCGTTTGGCGGCGTGAGTGTACTACAAATACTATTAGATAAAACAAATACTAGTACATAGTAAATAAAATAAAACTTTTCACTCCGCCTTTTTCCGCCGGCTGTTACTTTTTTAACGTCAATTTTGTGCCGCCTCTAATTAAGACCGTGTTGACAGAGCTGCTGTAGTTTGAGCAACAGTTTAAAAGCCGCTTACCATTTTTTTTATTTTTTTTACTGCACAGCAATTTCTGCTTTTTCCGTCAGTGAGGTTGACTCGTACAATGTAAACAGTACAAAGTAAAATGAAACACAAATAAAACATTTTTTACGGATCAAAACTCTACATTACATAGTTTTTCATTTTCCTGACGTAAAGTAGTAAATTGAAAGCGAGTTTTGATCCGTAAAAAGTGTTTCATTACAATGTGTAGTGCTCGCTTAAACCTTAAAAAACAACATACGATGAAATAATTAAAAAAAAGCATACATTGGTCGTCGCACTGATGAACAAATTGAAATGTGATTGGTTTTAAGAAAGCAATCGGGCTGGCGTTATCGCCTACAAACATTTTCTGTTAGCTGGAGGTGTATAGATGATGCCCGCCGGTCTGACAAAATTTATAGACGAATTAAGCGGCGGCGCAGGAGATGATCGATTGACAAACGCACGGTGCCTCGTGGCTGGCGGGCGGGCCGCGAAACCAGCGACGGCCAGCCGAAGGTGTCAACTAATCATTATTCGTTATTCGAATCCCACTAATATTACAAACGCGAAAGTTTGTAAGTATAGATGGATGTTTGTTACTCTTTCACGTAAAAACTACTGAATGGATATGGATGAAATTCGGCATACAGATAGTTTATAACCTGGATTACCACATAGGATGCTTTTTATCCCGATATTCCCACGGGAAATGGGAACCACGCGGGTAAAACCGCGAGCGGCTGCTAGTTTAATATACTTTTGAAAAAATTTCGAATGATATACTTATTTAAGATTTTATTTAAAGATTTTAATGAATTATTTATTTATTTAACCTTGTCGCGTAGCGGTAAAAGTATACTACCATCCCCTCTCTTCCCTTGGGTGTCGTAAAAGGCGACTAACGGACTGAAGACCGCACATACATCCAACAGCATAGAGCGGCGATGGGCTCACCACCTGTCACGCTGAGCACGTGTGAAGTCGCTATTAGGTGAAAAGTGGACTATGGCAGAGGACTGGTTTTGCGGTTCTCATCGCCTGGTCACTGACTAATCCGTCGAGGATAATATTCATGATTATAATATGTATGTATGTCGGTATGTATATTTATTAACAACATAACTTAGTCCCCTTTACGACACCCAAGTTAAGAGACTGGTTAATAGGATTCTTTTAGTAAGCCGCTATTCCACACGGTGAGTACCGTACTGTCTTACCATGGGGGGGTTACAGTTACTCACGTCCGTAGGTTTACCCTTGAGACCCTACACCTGTGACCCCTGGGTGGTGCTGGCTGAGTGGTAGAGCCACGCTGCGTTGCAGCACGCATTGGGCCGGCTCGCCCGGGGTAATACCACCCTCTCACGAATATCCGGCGTGAAGTAATGGCACTTGGTGCTGTTGTGTTTCGTCCGGCCAGTGAGAGTTCCGGAGGCCCCTCCCCCCACTCACAACCAACGGCAGAATGTAAAAGATTGTTACGGTGAATCAATTTAGTTGGTTAGCTGTAACATTGCCATTTATAATAAAAAAATATAGGTATATCCTCCTTTACTTTCGTCAGCAGGGCACCCCTGTCTACGGAGTTGAAGGCATTTTTGACGTCCACCTTCATCACCACCATCATTGAGTAAGAAGGTGCGGGCAGAGCGAACAGCGGCTTCACAGCCACCCTTCGAGTCGAACCCGAGTTGTATGGGCTGAAATTTTGATGAAAGGTCAGAAAGGATGTGTTTGACACAATTTTTGGAGACAATGCGCTTGATGGTACACCCTACGGCGATCGGCCTTATACCGCCATCTTTCTTTTTTCAAGCACAGAAGTAAGCACCGTAGAGTAAGTATTTTAGTTGTATGCCAAATAAACCTTTCTTTTGTTGAGAAATCGTGTAGTCGCTGGTCATTCGTTTAGTGGCCCCACCGGCAAGGTGTTCACCTTTCTAACTTTTTTTACAGACACAAACGGACATTTTGTAAGGCAGCGCCCGATTTATCGAGGAGGCATCTCCAAAAAGGGTTATAACCGATGATGACAGCTCTTTTCGGACTCATTCACACGTGATGCGATAAGGAGGCGGCCGATAAGGGTTTCCGTTCGATTCGCGTTTCTAGATGTCACTTTGTTTGAGGAAGCGGTCGGGATGGTGTCGTTAATTATTTATGAGGTGAGCTGTTCGGTTTAGTTTTTTTTTATCTACTTCGGGTACCTACTTACTTTGCCTTCATCGCACCTGATGTTAGATACGTACAAATAATCACGAATAATATTATCCTTAAAGGGTTAGTCAGAGACTAGGCAAGGAGGACAGTAAAAGCAGTCCTCTACCATAGTCCACTTTTTACCAAATAGCGACTGCACATTAATACACAACGTTTAACAGGAAATACTACGTCGAAGCGGCATGCAAAATTCTAATACAAAACACAGAAAAACGACGTTTCGTATCTCCTGTTTCCTCCTTCAGAACTGGACCAATTCTTCTTACTTTTTCAGCACCGGTTAAAGAAAGAGATTTTCTATTTTTGTATGTTTGATTTTTTTTAAACCAGCCACTTAATGTTTCTGAAGACGCCTTAAAAACGTAGTGCTTTCGCTACATTTTGAAGGCTCCTGATTATTAAATAAATGACTTAATGCAAAAAACATCAAACATACAGACATAGAAAATCGCTTTCTTTAACCGATGCTGAAAAAGTAATAAAAATTGGTCCAGTTCTGAAGGAGGAAACAGGCGACTACAAAACGTCGTTTTTCTGTAATTTGTATGAGAATTTTGCATGTTACATCGACGTTGTGTTTCCTCTTAAGCACTTCGCACTCATCTCACCTAATGTTAGGTGATGATAAGGATGGTGGAAGCGCACTTCAACTGGATCCCTGAACTACTGAGGAGCTGGCTATCTTATCCCTAACTGTTGAAAGTGACATTGTAGTTACACAGGCATGTGGCTTGGTGGGGGCTGGTGACACAATTTTTTTTATTTCATTAAGAACAAATTTTTAAATCCTGAGATAAAACTTATCCGTCTGATAAAGTATGACGCGATTAACTTAAAATGTCACTTGTAAGAAAAGAAAAGACGTGATTTATAACAGTACATTTTAAAATGATCGTGTAGGTAATTATTTAACCAACGAATGAGTTTTATCTGACAATAATTGAAAAGCTAAGTTGAGGTAACACTTAGTCAAATAAGTGCACTTTTAGCGTTCTATGACGTGTTTTTATTAAATTTCTAATATTCTTAACTGCGGTCGCTGTGAATTATTGTTATCTCGCAAAAGTTAACTACTTAAATAACTTTATTTTTATTTTTGATAAAATAAATAATAAATAAACTTTCCTACACTCACACCAATTATCTAGCCCAAAGAAGAAGCTTCGTTATGAAACTCGTTAAATGGTTACAAGACAACGGATAAACATACTTAAAATACTTAAACTTCTTATACATAGAAAACACCCAGACCCGAGTCAATTCAGAAAAACAATAATTTCTAAATTGACCCGACCGGGGATCAAACCCGGGACCTCAGTGATGGCGACACCATGGAAACTGGTGTACAAACCACATATACCAAGGAGGTCATCGTATTATTGTTGTTATGGCGACAAACCCAGGAAATATGGTGGCAGCCAGCCGTGCGGACTTGAAACAAGTATAATATCACTAACTAAAGCACAGATTGTGATGATATCCTTAAGCTTTCTTGTATTATTTGAAGTGTGTTATAGCATTTTTAGTACAGTAGTTGAGGCTAATACTTTCCGAAATGAATAACCAATAAAGGTTGCTTCATACATATCAGTGAAGCCGCAGTTCCGACGCAGTACCGGCGCAGTACCGGAACAGTGAAACTGAGAGCACTGTGTCATCACTCACATTGCTATGTGGGGATACGTTCATAGAGAATGTATGAAAGAATATTTTTCACTGTTCCGGTACTGCGCCGGTACTGCGTCGGAACTGTGGCTTTACTGATATGTGTGAAGCAACCTTAATCATTAATTATTAAAAAAAGTTAGCAATTCCAGACACAAGTCGACAAAAAACTGCTTACCACGAATAAAATTACACAGCGTGCACCGATTATAAAAGCACCCTTTTGTTACAATAACATGCGTCACTTCATATAATATATTGCTATTAATAATTTTCCGTTGAAATTAACATCCATTTACGAATTACCACGGTCAACGCTACACGCTTTTCACCCATTCATACTAGAACAGATAAAGACCTTACTACAAGTATTGTACAATGAAAATAAAAAAGTACAAATAATAGGGTTGCAAACAATCCGGCAGGGATTACGCACGTAATTGATAATATTTTATAATATTTGCCAACTTGCAACCCTAAACATACTACCCGGTGCTTGTTTATAAGGACGATTGCAGTAAGCGACAAGCTGAAGCGGGCTAAAAATAAGAGCTTAAAGTCATATAACTGTTACTGACTATACATAGAGATAATCTTCTACAAAAGACCAACGGTGCTTCAATTTGATGTCTAAATAAAAATGTTTTATGGTAAAAGATGCTAGAGTAAAGCTTTATTTTTCTATAAGTATTATTATATAAAAGCTAAGTAACATCAGTGTAAAAAATATTTTATATATATATATGATAAGATAGATATAAGATAACTTACGGTGAAACTTTATCATAATAATCATACTTGTTTAGCTAGTGGAGAACCAAACGCTTATCGCTAAGCCAACAATACGTGTAGTACTCGTAAAACTGAGTAAAATAACGCTACAATCCCGTAACTTGCCCCACTGTGCATTTTAGATGACGTTAAAATATTAAAGTGAGGGTTTGTTGTTTGCGATTGTTACATCGACAATATCTAGTATTTGTTCGGCTTTATCCTTGTTTTGAAACAATACGGACTAATTTGAGGGAATAGGCGGTTGCCGCCTTGTCGCGGTGCATCGCTAATGACTTATAATGACGCGTGCAACTGTTAGCTGTTTTTTATGTAAGTACTTAGTTGGAAAAAGGGTTCGGTGAAGTGATATGTAGGTAGTATGATTTATGTTATTGTTATAATGATATCCCTGTCTATCCTTGTCTGCCACGAAGGCTCCTAAAAATTGAATTACTGTGTGTGGTATTAAGACAGTTGAGCTCATATCGTGTTCGATGGCGCAGCGGCTAAGAAGTTTGAGAACTTGTCAGTTAGGTAAGTTTCGTAAAGCGGGGTCGTTAGATGGGTGATAAAAAAAAATCTCGACCTCCTTCGTGTTTAGAAAGGCACAGGTTGTCGTAAAGTCGTTAAAACCCGCCAACCCGGGTTGGGCCAGCGTGGTAATGCTAAATCTCCGCATTTGTTGCTTTTTTTTCTCTTAAATAATGGCTTCGTGCGATCAGCACATTTAGCCAATGTCAAGTTTTAATTACTAATTATTATTTTCTTTACATTAAGTGGATGATAATGAGTGATAATGAACGTTTAATAGTAATAGATTTTCCCCTAAACCCCTCGAGACTTAATAAAGCTGTGGGACTTTATTGAGGTCTCACACGGACTTCTTGAGAGAATCTAAAAAGTGATTTGTTTAATTTGCTAACACTCGCACGTTCACGAACACATAACAGTAAATAGTCCACTATTATTTTACATTAATATTCAACAAAACACAAATTAGAGAAAATAAAACAAAACTGCAGACATGACGCTTAGGGATTGCAATCCCGCAGCTCATTAAATCCCGCGGGATTGATATGCGGGATTACTCAATCCCGCCCGGGATCACGCGGGATCCCGCATCTTTAAAATTATGTTATAAAATCAAATTTAAACTACAAATTTTTGTGTTAAAAACAACTTTTATAACATTAAGCAACAGAAATTATATCTCTTCTATTAATTATATATAATAATTTGTAATTATATTATAATAAATTGTAATATAAGTAATTTGTAATCAGTTTTCTTAGATTCATCTTTAAGTTTTGTTGAATTTTACCCTTACTCCTAACAACAGTTTTATATTTTTAATTCAGTCTTATTCATTAATGACTAATAATGAAATCACAACTTTCTCTTAAATGCTATTCTCATGATATCAACCTTTGGTGATAACTTTTGAAAATACGCTCTGGAAGCAAATGGCATTTATTGTATCATCTCCGAGCCTGCTTCTGAGTGAACTGTACTGTACTGAACTGTGAAAATATATCCTTATACTGAAAACGCTCTCTCGGCTTCTACGCTAGTAGGCTGAATCGTCAGGATATTATTATGTTTATAGTCGAGCGTCAGGTGTTGTCCTGTGATACCACCGGTCTCAAAAAAACGCCAAATTATTTATTTGCGGGATCCGCGGATCCGCGGTTTCAAGGTGCGGGATCCAGCGGGATCCCGCGAGAATGCGTGATCCCTTTTTGTGGGATTGCAATCCCTAATGACGCTTCACTTTCCCGCCAAGAAGTCTCATGTGCTGTTGCTCATGTGGGAAGATCTGTGCCCAGCAGAGGGAGGTTTTTTTCTATTATGACTCGTCATAGTGACTGTTTACATCATCATCAAATTATAATGGTACTGAAAGACATGCTACTAAATAAGTATGCTTTTTAGAGGCATATACGTAATAAGCATGCTAATTACTAGCAACGCTTTGACACACATACTACTAAGTAGCAATTGCTCAATAGTGGCATGCTTTCGTGCTAGTGATGAACAAGTCTATCAGTAGCGTTAATGTCTCACTGCTATGAACAAATGAGAATCTCTCTCATGGATCTGGATCGGTGAATTAAGGTACTGTTACAACTAGTGATAATTTTTGTGATATCTGTTACATCTGTATTTTTGATATAAGTACTAAAAATTCGAAAAATCGAGGTAGCTGCTGCGCTAATAGCATACTGATACGAAAAATCTTTAAAGCTTACCAATTATGCGTTTTCTTACAGCAGAGCAAAGGAAAATTGTCCTTTTTCTCTTTACCTCTATCTTGGGCTTTACTGGCCAATCCTCTGTGATCGAGACCAGTTCCTCAATATCTCTGAGGCTATCTGAGGCTATGAACCCGCCACTTCGTCGTTGTTCTTCTACTGGAGCCCCTTATTTGTTTGGCCAAATTATTCTAATAGACGAGTATTTATAATAATGCCGGGTACTTGATAATGATAAACCCAATCCCTGTTATTACGTTGGACCAAATCGAAACCTGGTTTTATACTGATGCTGTCGCTATCTGCAGCAGAAATATCAGCATCAGAATAAAAACCAGTTTTAATTTTAGGCCACGTTTTGAAATATGATTGATTTGGTAAACTTTACTTTAGTAAAATTTTAAACACTGAAAAAAGACGACAACCTATGCCTTAACCACTTGGCTACCGAGGTCTGACCACGAGACCTCGGTAGCCAAGTGGTTAAGGCAGCCGCACGGAATGCAGAAGGTGCGTGGTTCGATTCCCGCCTGAGGTTGTCATCTTCTTCAGTGTTTAAAATTTTACTTAAGTATATTTAAGCGTTAATAAAACGCTAAAATATAAAAACATTAAACTTTACTTTGTCCGCTGTTAGTCGGGTAAGTAGACCAAGACGCACCACATCTTCCCAATAAATGCCAAGCAAGCCAATGTCAAACTCACACCGTACGCGCCGTAATAAGGCAGTTTGCACAACAAATAACAGACGTCCGGTGTCATATTCACCCTCTGTAACAATTTGCCGCTAATGAAGTGATTGTCACAGGTCCACGTAACAGTTCCGCTAGCTGACAACCCTATCGCCGCCGATGGAATAATCGTCCAGTTTTGAAATATTGCTCGTCAATTAGTGTTCACCGACTTTATTTGTTATGGTGTTTGGTGGCATAGACTTAATGGTTTGTAGAGGGGTCAATGCCGATTGCTATTAGTACCGGTTATTTACAAGATTTTTACCTTTTTGTGCTCTTCTGCCATCTATTAGCGAGTCTAGCAAGGAAAAGGTTCTTTTATAAGTTTTTTAATACAATTTGTAAAAGATATCATTTAAATTGCAGAAATGTTGGATTTTCTTTATTGTACCGAACAACCATTTCGATAACATGGTAATGTATTTTATGGCTGCTGTAATAAGAAAAGAAAATCTGGTCTGGTGGTAGATATCGGCGACGCTGAAACCATTTGCGACTAACAACAAAGATAATAAAACAATATCCTGCCAATACTACTATTTCACATTATCATTGTAAAGTCTATTGTCACAATAAATGAAATTGACGCTACATAGAAATAACGACATTTGTAGTGGCTGCAGAATTAGCGAGCGCTTTTGGTTGCGGCTAATGTCACTCTGACGTCTCGCGTCATTACCGACGTATGGGACCGTTCGTCAAGGTCCAGCGAGATCAAAATTGTTCTGAGCAACATGTCTAAATGTAATATGATCCGTTTCTATTTTTTTTTCTTATTTATAGTTTGGTGCGGTTTGCACATTTAACAAGGGAATCTAGTAAAGAAGATTACTTACATACACTGATGACCTACAGGTTGGTCTGAGACTAGGCAATGAGGACAGCAAAATCAGTACTCTGCCGCAAAACGTTTCGCAAAATGTTTACATTTGTGATTTTGTCCCACTTGGGGAAAAGGAAGAAAAATCCCAAACGCAAGCTTCAGTGGGTTGTTGTAAAATAAAACCATAAAATGTTTCACAGCTACCTAGTTTATTGTAAAAGAATAAATCCTAAAACACCCTAAATTTTTTAATTTACTTCTACTATCTAGCTAGGGGGTTAGTAACAATTTTTCGTTAGTATTAAGTTGGATGGTTAGCATTTACATTCCTTATTTTAATTTATTTGGCCAAAAATACAAAAAAAAACTATCGGTCGAAATTGCCCCGATGCGACGGGTCAATTTCAATTTAATTTTAAATAAATTTTATAATAATTTTGTCACCTTTAATTTACTGTCTTTTTTTATTCTACAACGGGTAAGCGCTTGACCTTCATCTCACCTGACAGTAAGTGATGATAAGGCCGAAGGTGGAAGCGTGCTTCACCCGGAATCCTCAACCACTGAGGAACTGGCTATCTTATCTCAAACTGTCGGAACACAACAATGCTTCAAACATCGTTGTTATGGCGACAGACTTAGGTAAGATGGTGATAGCTAGCCAGGCGGACTTAACAGCCCTACCACCAAGCAAACCGAGCACACAAAGATGTAACTCCCGCTGGGAATCGAATCCAGGACCACTGGGTCTGAAACCGGTGGCTTAGCCACTAGACCACAAAGGCGGTTAAATCTTAATCAATGTAAACCTTATTACGAAGCTATTACAGTGAGCGTGAAGTTGGCAGGCACACCACGGATTAGACGGATTTGACTATGTTAAAAAATTGTGTATAAATAGTGATAAATAGTGACGTATAGCATATAAATAGTGATACTATGGTTCAAAAGATATTTGAGTATCTTGGTGGGCCTGCTAACTTGACGTCAAGATAGCAGGCACCTTAAGAAATACAGTTCGTATTAATGTGATTTATATGTCAAAAAACTGTGCATAAATAGTGAATCGTATACGCAAAATTACAACAATTGTACTTCAATACAAACCGAGATATTAGAGAGAGATGTAAATAAATATTTAATGGTTCGATTTAAAAAAAAAATAAAAACATATGATTTGATGGTCAGTACTTTCTAAAAATCAAAAGAGTTTTTAATATAAACGCCATCTCCAAGTAAGTCTCGGGACTTATTGTAGGATCTAGTATACCTTATAAGCTCCTTGCTTAGCTCACAGAAACACGGGCAGTCTCCACGTCATTCGCTCACCCATCCAAGGGCAGTCCACAGCAAAAGTAGCTTAGCATTCACGCTCACAATTCAAACGCGCCACCGATATTCGGCCCCCGTGCATTACGCCGCGGTTATTTTTCAGCGGCACATATGCGTCTGATTTATCACCGGAGGGGTTATTTCACACCCATCTGCTATGGCTGTTGACTTTGCAAACAGCGACGCATGTTTAGTGGAATAATCCTTTGTGCATGTACATTTTTGATAAGCTTATTAATTTAATTACAGTCGTTTGTTACGTTACGTTGACGATTTGCGTTGGTCACTTATGTCATAGTCACTCCGATTGTGTGGATATCTCAAAAATAGGCGAGACCTACGTTAATTTAACAGAAAATAAATAAAAGAAAAACACTTTTATTATATTATACAACAGTGTCGCTCTTCCCTTGGTGTCGTAAAAGGCGACTAACGGACTAAATACTGCACATACATCCGACAGCATAGAGCGACGATGGGCTCACCACCTGTCACGCTGAGCACATGTGCAGTCGTTAATTGGTAAAAAGTGGACTTTGTCAGAGGACTGCTTTTGCGGTCCTCATCGCCAAGTCTCTGACTAACCCTTCGGGGATAATAGTCGTGGTTATATGTATGTATTTTAATATTATTAATTTTTTGCTTTATCTACAATACAATTTCTTTGCTTACAATTTCTTTATTAGGGTCCCTAACAATTTTATCGATTAATTGATTTAAATTATACACCGATACATTTTAGTGGCTGTTTTCCCGCGGCAGAACGTTTTACCTTTAGAAGTATCGAATCATACAATTGATTTTTGACAAAAATCACAAAAAAATTTCAACCTCCATACTAATGTCGTCAGCTGATCGGACCGTTTTGTATGGGAAAAATAACTTGAATGATTCGATAGTACTACTAAAGGTAAATCGTTCTGCCGAGGGAAAACAGCCACTAAAATGTCTCGCTGTATAAGCATAATTATCTAGCAGTAGGGTAGTCGTAGATTTGTATCAATCAACTATCGTTTTAGAATTAGTCTGTACAGATAGTTGTGTATTACTTTTAAATAAAATAGTAGGTAACGCTGATCAGCGCTCGCTTAACGAGCTGTGCTGTTGATATTTGGTTAAAAGTGAACTATGCAGAGGACTGCTTTTAGGTTCCTCATTGCGGGTCTGATATGTAGTTTCGAATGCCGTCGTTGCGACGCACGCTGTTGCGAAAGACATTTCAAGTGGTACGCCCTCGCGAAAAGCCGTTTTATCGAACATCGCTAAATCGAATGACGGACTCGCGAACACGCTGTCAAGAAATCTCTTTCATATGTGGTACGTTAGGTCGATAGTCATGGTATCGAAATCCATTGTTGCGATTAGAGTGCTTATTCAAATTAATGGCACCAGCGATGAAATAGTTCGAGAGCCTATAAGTAAGTTGCTGTGTCTCATCGAGGTCGTGAGTTTGATTCCCAATTTTCCATACAATAGATTTGAATAGGCACTCTAATCGCAACAATGGGTTTCGATACCGTACCTATCGATCTAGCGAACCACATTTAAAAGAGATTTCGTGACAGCGTGCTCGCGAGTCCATCATTCGATTTAGCGATTTTCGATACAACGGCTTTTCGCAAGGGCGTACCACTTATAATGTTTTTCGCAACATATCAACTTCGGGGATAATAGTCGTGAGTTTATGTGTGTTTGTAAATAAACAAATAATAGTTCTATCTGGTATTTGAACGTTGATACTAGGAACAGCAGCAACGTCAAGGTCGCCATAATGCACAAACAAAGATTTTGTTTTTTTTACTGACGTACTCAGAGACGTCAATTAAGTTTTTACGACAAATAAGTCTCTTGCTGTCACTTTCTTATGTATAGTGCTAAATAGAGAAGGAAACACATTTAACTGTCATTAAAACTTAATTGACTTCTCCGAGTACGGTAGTTATATTTCTTAATTTTTTTTTTCATTTTACCTATTTCGGCCCCTTGCAGGCTTATTCATATTTTTACTGTCATTTACTAAATTCGATCTGCTTTAAAGAATTTCTGTGTCAAACTAGTTAACGGTGAATACTCGTCGTTGATATAATCGTATTGCAAAAATTATTGCCGTCAAATAGCGCTCCCCGCGCACTGTTGAAATAAATTTGCATTAACAACATAATCTCTCTTCGCATCAGATATACACTTTAACATTAATAAAGCTAACTCGTAATCTATGATTTAATTTTGACAATATGAAAAGTAAACAAAAACCTTATTGAATAAAAAATATAAGTAAGTACCTAATAATTATTATAGGTATGCGTTAATTTGAATTGACGTCTCTAAATACGTCAGTAATTTGTCCAGCAAGCAAGTGTGCAAGAACATTATTACAAAAAGTAGATTAATAACAAAACAGTTTTTATATTGATTTATTAGTTTTGCTGAGTGGTAGAGCCACGCTGCGTTGCAGCACGCATTGGGCCGGCTCGCCCGGCGTAATACCACCCTCTCACGAATATTCGGCGTGAAATAACGGCACTTGGTGCTGTTGTGTTTCGTCCGACCAGTGAGGGTTCCGGAGGCCCCCCCCCCTCCCAATTCCTATTCCTTCCTTAAACCTATTCCTCCCTTAAAGGCCGGCAACGCATCTGCGATTCCTCTGGTTTTGCGGGTGTCCATGGGCGGCGGTGATTACTTTCCATCAGGTGACCCGCCTGCTCGTTTGCCTCCCTCTTTTATAAAAAAAAAAAAAAAAAAACATAACTTTTGATGCGGATAAATCAAAAAGCTTGCATTGTAACACAGCAGAGTTGACGGAGCGAAACATTGTAAAGGCAACATTGAAAGCTGCCAGGATTGAAAGGAAAGGTAGACTTTAACAAACGTAATAAAAAAAGATAACAAAAAAAAGCACATCGGAATCAACGCCTCCGTGGATAATTTTAACAAGCGCGCGGCAAATGTGTCGATTCGGCTGTCTGCTTCCACTCGATTGCGAATAATGACGTCACAGGGCCATGCTGCCCCCGCCCGGGCGATCCCCAACCAATTACGGGGCTGGTGACCTCACATTTTGGGGGATGAAGTCATTGACAAAGTGCCTGGTATTGAGTACGAATCGAATGTTAACTTTTAAGTTTTTTTCCCTCATTAGTACGGTGCTTACGAGCTTATGTTCTCACTTACGGTGGGGGGTTGTTGTATTTTGTTTATAACTACCTATTGGGTGGCCCAGTGGCAAAATGCTCGGTCCAGTATAAAAGGTCCTGGGTTCTCAGGTCGAAAAAGCGTGTTTCAGATTTTTTTATCTATATAACTCTGTCTATCCCATCCAGTGCATTGGACTTATCTTTAATCATTTAAATATTAAATCGGAATGCTTTTCGCGAAGAAGTTAAACAAACTACTGTTAAATTTTCTTTCCATCGCAAGGTGCTTTCGTTACCTGGTATCATAACCGCCTAAGGTTGTAGCCAATAGGTAGTTAGCAGGTACGTTATTTACTTAATAACTAAATAAAAGGTACTTAATTAAGTAAAGTATTTATAGCCCACAAGCCCATAAGCCAGGAGGCTTAGAAATACTAATTTAAAGTTATTTAGGTTGCAAACAAGTACTGACAATATTATCTGATTGGAATGGTTTCTGTCTGATCACTCATCAAATATTTTATGAGAATATTTTAGTTCAGTTTATTTTCTTATAAGAAACTACTAACATAGATTTACGTGCCTATTGTTAGTAAGTAACAAAAATTTTAAAACGATAAAAACATTTGTAAATATATTTCTTTCGGATCTCAGAGGTGAAAACTTCTAAGATTTGATGAAGCAATGTTGACTAAAAACATAAGCATTAAGCACTGACAAATTTCGACGGGTGAAAACCAGACCTCGGTAGCCAAGTGGTTAAGGCAGCCGCCCGGAATGCGGAAGGTGCGTGGTTCGATTCCCGCCTGAGGTTGTCGTCTTTTTTCAGTGTTAAAAATTTTACCTAAGTATATTTAAGCGTTAATAAGACGCTAAAATATATAAAAAACATTAATCGGTTAAAAAATCCAAAATATCTTATTTGACAACTAACTAGGTACACGTAGTTTATACAATGTGTATCTTCTGTTAAGTTTTAAAAACCTGTACTACTTAGAAGATACTCTCTCTTTACTGTATGTTAAAATAGCTGTAGTTACATAGGTAGGTACTTAAGATTAGTAAAGCATAAACACGAATTAATTAGTATAATTATTAACGTGACGGATAGATAACAAGGATAATGTTTGACATTCCAGTACTTATACACAACGACATGTCGTCATAACTTCGACGTAACCTTTTCAGCATGACGGTGGATAAACACAAGAAGGGTCAGTACAAAACGTTGGCAATTATTTTGTACGAGTAACATTTCAATTATTTAACGTTAAAAAGGGTATCACTGTCTGCAATTAGGGCAAGTACATAGGTATCCGCTATCAGCCGTCCCTTCGTGCTCAAAGATAACGTCAAAGAGATGCGCATCTAAGATCTTTATCTGTCTATCGGTAACATAGTTTGTTATGTCACTGTGATGGCTGGCCGACGAACAGGTGCAATGACGTCAGAGGTGAAGTGACCTGCCATGCCTGATGAATGAAGGGCAGATACGCTGTGTTCGAAAATGACGGGGGAAATGTATTTTATAAAAAAAATTGTAATAGTACTTTGTGACTGTCTTGGGAACGTGTCTGTACGATTTTGTTGCTTTGTGTACGAAATAATTATTTCGCTCGCGTTTTTTTGTCTCAATAGTTATAGTTTCTACCCATTGTGCTGTTATAAGTACATATGGGAAGGCTTACCCAGTTAATTCTTTATTCAAAAATATGGGATAATTTATTCAAAACAGTCAAAAAAGCACTAAAACATTACATACAACAAGACATGCAACGATATATTTATTTAATTGTAACGAACGCAACGAAATGTGGGTAACGTAACGAAACACATATGTAACTAGCTTCAAAAAATTTAGAAAACATATGATATAACTTTTATATCTTCCACCAACAGCGATTGTAAATTAAAATTATTTTCCAACGCTGACATCAGCCAATATGCTCACCGTACCAAACCAATTAATCAAAACAAACGCCAAAAAATATAGGCAACAATCCAAAAAGTACTTGCTGACAGTGATCTATCATACAAAAATGCAACCAGCCCCAAATCCAATTGAGTACCTACTGAACAACGGGTTGTGAGGGACAGGTGAGCGGTGACGGGAGGGGTAGCGGGAGCATCTGGCCCATCTGATACACTCGACAAGATTTAGCAGATTAACAAGGATCAAGAGCAGGGTTGCGCCGCCGGCAACTTTTAAAGTACAAATTGATTTATTTGTCATGTGATTTTTCTACTGCATTTGTTTTAGATTGCTGCGTTCTGGTTTAAAGGGTCGATCCAGTGAAATCACAGGGATTATAGTTGCAAGAACTGAGACTTCCAGGTCGCCGCTTTCAATAAGGCGAAAAATTCAAAGCATATAGAGATATATAGGTTGCCCTATAAAGAGCGTGCCAAACTTAAGGAAAGATAGATTAAGGTGTGACCAACTAGAAGAACAAAAAAAAATAACTTTAGTAAAAGTAAGTAGGTACCTACCCATTTTCAAGCTATATATTTTTAAGTTTCGCAAAATCTCCCACTTTTTGCTCTTTTTGTGGCTGTAAGTACGAATGACCATGTATTTTTCTTATTCTTTCTTATTCTTATTGTTCATTTACAGAATTATGCCATTTAAAAAATACAATGGTCGAAAATTTTGGTGCTTAAACTAAAGTGATTTTTTTAATGTAGCTGGGCACCCCATAATCTATCTTCTCCATAAGCACAGAATAACTAATAGTACTACCGTACCTTAAGTTTGACCCTGTACACTTCGACTTTTTAACATGTGTTTGACGACCTCCTTGGTCGAGTGGTTTGTACACCGGTTTTCATGGTGTCGCCATCTTTGAGGTCCCGGGTTCGATCCCCGGTCGGGTCAATTTAGAAATTATTGTTTTTCTAAATTGTCTCGGGTCTGGGTGTTTTCTATGTATAATAAGTATGTAAATAAGTATTTTAAGTATGTTTATCCGTTGTCTAGTAACCATTTAACGAGTTTCTTCGAAGCTTCTCTTGGGCTAGATAATTGGTGTGATTGTAGGAAAGATTTATTTATTTATTATTTATTATTGTCATAATGTCGGGTGCCCTTCGGTTCGTCTAAAATTTTTGGTTCTAATTTCATATGGCCGAACTATGTTGGCTTCAACTATTAACGCACAATAAGTGTCTAGCCTAACAGATGTTTATGCACCATTATAGTTTTGCCTAAAAATTTAAAAGCCTAATTTTAGAATCCCTCATATTAAATGAACTAAAATGTATCGGCATAAAAATAGCATTCAACCCTAAATCGATTTCAAATATTGTCTTAAAAAGTTAATACGTTGAGTTTTCGTTGAGGATGTGCTAAAAATTCAGTGACAGAAACGAACGCGGCAAAACCGACTCCACGTAGACTTGTCTGCCCTACGCTAGAGTGTAATTTAAGCCCGCGTAGGCGCGGAGGGGGGAGGCGGCTTGCGAGCTGCGACGATAAGCTCGCGTGGGACCGCCGGATTCCCGAAGTGCCGGAGCCGTGTCAGAAACCATGCCTGCTGAATGCTGCATGCCCGCTTGCATGCTGCATGCCTGCTTGCATGTTGCGTCTGCCTGCATGCTGCATGACTGCCTGCATCCTACATGCCTGCTAGCATGCTGCATTCTGGCTTGCATGCTGCATGCATGCTTGCATGCTGCATTCTTGCTTAAATGCTGCATGCTTGCTTGCATGCAGCTTGTTTGCTTGCATGCTGCTTGCTTACTTGCATGCTGCTTGCTTATTACATGAATAATGTTTCATATGATATGATTACTAAGTCAAATGTATGTTATATCAAAGGTACATTAAGTATATCATATAAAATTATAGAATCTAAAATTAAATCAATTGTTTATTATATTAAGTCAGTTGTTATGTCAAATGAAATTATATGAAATGATATTATATTATCTGAACGTTAGACCATAAGTATTTATATCAAACATTACACACCTGACAGAAATACTAGCTGCCCTACTCCTGTTGGCCACGTGATAGGTTAGAAATTTAAGACAATCGCGAAGCGCAGCGGGGCATGCTGCATGCAGGCAAGCATACATACAGCATGCAACCTAACCAGGTTAGACTTGTGCTTGCATGCTGTATGCTTGGTTGCGTGCATGCTTGTTTGCATGCACGCAATTAAGTAACTTGCAAAGTTATTTTGCCATATAAAAATGATTAAGTGTTATACCCTTGTGCGTTTTAACTTTGTGCGGATTACAATTTAGTAATTGTAAATAGTAGGGATTATGAATGGTTCCGCCTAATGTCGCATTTGGGAAGTTTAAATTCGGCGATAAAGAGTTAGGCAAAGTGAAAATAGGCTTAACACATTTAAGAAAAGTAAAATTGTGCGAAAAGAATTAAGGCGGATGGTTTGTGTGCCATTGACAATTAGGAGAACAAAAAATTCGGCGATCCAATATAGACCCCATAATGTCACTTGGTAATCATCGCATTTGAGAATGCCATCGAATAATTATAATTAATAGATTATTTATGATGTACAATAATTGATAATAATAATATAATCTATTTTTATAATGTCTCGCAGTACAAATATTAGTCAAAGGAGTATTCGCATCACACACAGCATAATTAACAAGTATATATGGTCTGTTTTAACAACCCACACACTATAAGTACTGTTTTACAGTAACGAAAGCTCTTTTGATTTAATTTTAAACAATGAAACACTGAAATGTGTTTAAATTAATATCGCAGAACATTGCATATTATGTTCCTGACGCAGCGCTCGTCGGGTTACATCGAGTTTCGTAGAATTCTGTTCGTTGCATTTCATGTACCATTCTATTGTCATAATTTTGAAAAGCACTCTGATATTATTTACAGACGAGAAACAGTAACTCTTAATTAATATGGGATGGTAACCAGTATAAAATTTTGAAGCAAAAGATATGTCAGGGTTGTACCTAATGAAAAGCTGTGATCTTTGCCTACTCTTCAGGGTAATGGGCGTTATGTGTCTATATATGTACGAGTATGTTTAAACGTTTGTTGCGAATAATTTACAATTTGCATGGGCTGTATAGAGCCATTGTATAGAGTATCTCTCTATGAACAATGGCACAGAAGGATAGCCTGGGATTGGAAACATTGCAGATGTGCCGCTGAAGGAGAATGAAGTGGAGAATGAAATAAGCTTGACCGAAATGGTCGCTAATAGAGAAGTATTGGGAAGTATAAAGAAAAAGCGACAATAAGAAAAATTTATAGAAGACAAAGAGGGGACGATAACGAAAAATGAAACAAAAATTAAGACGATTAAAAAAATGTATAAGTATAAATGTGGTTAAAAAGCTTACTCACCTTCGCGACATTTGCGTAATCAATAATTTAAACAACTTAAATACAGGGTGTTTGGTAATAGGTATATAATCCAGCAACTGGGCCATCTTATTAAGTGGAAAGAAAAACTATTTACACTCTGAAATACGAAAGAAATCAGCTGTTCTACAAAAAACTGTAAATAATAGACAACCGGAATGAATGGAACAACAGATATTAAATTATAATTATTTATTATTCTTATTATACTGTTTATGAAAATTAATACTTAAGTTCATGACAATATTTTATAAAAAACATTAAAAAGCATATTTACATTATAAAATATTGTAAACAACTTAACCTAGGTTGTTTTTGCCGTTTTGCCAACCCTAGCCGCCGGCTCTCGACATGACGTTCGTTGATGTGATACGTGAGCGTTGACCGGTAAACAAAATATCGGCTTCACATATTTCGTTAAACAACGCAATTACTTACACACCCCATTTTTTTAATTTGTACATTCACTTTAACGATATTTTCTGCTCTTAATTTTCCAACAATATTACTATACGACCAACTCTGAATTGTAGCAATTCCCATACATTACGTCATACCTAAGTGGATACAAATACAAATTGAAAAATGTAGAAAAAATTTCACGAGCAACACTCGAACCCGCACCTTCTGAGTCAGGTGCTCTTCCAATTCTACCGTGGACCATCTCGATGCTATACGTATGGAACTGATATTTCCTTTTTATAAATTATTTAAATTTAAGAGTAAAAGTTGTGGAAAATAACGAGCAGGAACTGAGTATTTAATGTGATTAAATTAAAAAGTAGAGGTGAAAGAATATCACTACACCCTCTCTTCCTTTGGGTGTCATAAAAGGCGACTAACGGACTAAAGACTGCACTGTACATTTATCCAACAGCATAGAGCGGCAAGAGGCTCACCACCTGTCACGCTGAGCACATGTGCAGTCGCTATATGGTGGAAAGTGGACTATAGCAGAGGAATGCTTTTGCGGTCCTCATTGCTTAGTCTCTGATTACAATATGTATGTATGTAAATTAAAAAGTAAAAATAGAAAAAAATAAAATATAATGTTTTTTTTATGAACCACACTGTACATACAACAGAGAGAAATATACAAAAAATAAATAATGTAAAAAAATAACCTAAAACAAATACCTACAATTAAAAAATAAACAAAAAATCAAAATCAAAACTTAAAATAATGATGCTAGCATATACGATGCTGCATGTGTGTGTCGCCAAACAGAGCCTGCACTCAGCATGTGCTACGGGATCAGCGGGTATGGATGGTATGATACCTAAAAATATGGATATGGACATGAGCTTCATTTGACATTTGAAGCCCATATTTTGTCCTTAAATGAGCATATTACTCAAATGTCAAATGAAGCCCATGTCCATATTTATATTTTTTAGCCGATACAGGGGCAGGACACGTAGCGCTGATTTTAAGTACAAGCCAAGTACAGTAAGGGTGTATGAGGGTGTTGGGGGGAGGGGAGGCAGGGGCCGGAGCTTTCCATTTAATTTTGCTACGATCATGTGAACTTTGATATTATGGTAACACACTTATTGTTCTTATTTTGTTGTAAAACTAATTAATTATATTATGACTGTTCTTAAAAGTTGAAATAAATACATTTAATATTAAAAGTAACATCTAATATTAAAATATTTACAACTTAAAAAGATAAATAGAAAACTATAAATAAAAGAATTCACCCAGATCATCCCCATCAGGCAGAGTACCCAGAATACTAGCCGCATTGCCGCGCTGGATGGCGAGGCTTAGGCGTTGACCCAGATAGCTGCTGGCTCTGGGGTCTCGGGTGGCTTCCACCAGTTTTTTAGAAATATCTCTAAAGAGCTGGTGGGCACCCAAACCCCACGGTCCTAACGTAACTGAAATAAATAAATTCAATTAAAGTATGATAAGCTTTCAGTACCTACTCTTAAAACGCTTGATAGCGAACTGTGATCAAAACAGTATTTCGACAATATTGTGTTTCAATGATGAGGGAAAATGGAAAGTGGAAAAAAATCAAAGGTGCGGAGCTAAAAAAAATATTTACAGTGACCAAGCGGTTTCGGTTATTATAATAGCTGAAACTGAACCTAGGTTCTATTCACAAGGGACAAGCGGTTGTTATAAACATATATCCCTGTTAAGATATCTCAAACGGTAAAACATAATGTTATTGGTATCATAATATTTACAAACATAAATAAAAAGTAAAAGTTAACGTATTGACGTAACATCAAAACTACCGCTCTTTACTTGTGAACCGCAATTTGAAGACGCAGTAAAGGCTTGCCTCCAACAAGGTGGACCGAAGATCTAGTGACGGTCGCGAGTAGCCGCTGGATGCGAGCAGCACTAGACCAGTCGTGGTGGAGATGCTGGGGGAGGCCTTTGTCCAGCAGTGGACGTCTTTTGGCTGATAATGAATGTTAGAAGGTGATAGTAATTTTTTCTGATCCTATGACTACTGAAACCGCTCTTTCATTGTAAATGAATGTCTCACCTAGAGAGCGACAAAGTATTAATCACAAAATTAAATAAGAGCGGTGGTTTTGATATTACTTCTAGACAAGTTATCTTCAGTAGCGCTCCTTGTGTGAGCAGGGAAGCTTACTTTCACGGTGGCTGACGACGAACCGAAGTTAACTTCAAAAGGTATGAAACATTTAAAACGTTCACGTAGCTCGACGGAAAACCACTGGATTTCATAAACACTGAAGCAACTAATTTCCTAGTTTGTTGTACAGTCAGCATCAAAAGTAACTTAGCATATGAAATTTTCATATTATTGTTACGCTTGAAATGACCAGAATTGTCTGACATAGCTTTTGAGTCAAAAGTACATGACAATATACTTTTGCATTATTGCCTTAACCATTTATTATGAACACAAAAAACGTCATATAGATAATTCTGAAATGTTAAACTATGAGTATGTAAAGACACTTGTCACGTGACTATTACTTTTGCCACCTTGTTTTTGTTCAGTAACTATGCTGACTGTACATACCACCGCTTTTGAGTAAAAATTTGTGCATCGATTCAGAACGGCGGCACCTGTTTGACATTTATTTTTGTTGTATGTGTAATTGTCGGGACAAGGTGATGAATATATAAATATAATCAGGGTACAGAGTGGCGACTATCACTCATCTTTCGATAGCGTTTACGAAAAATGGTCAGAAAATTATATTGCTGCTTGTATTTTTATTCACTACTTGCGGCCGCTCACGGTTTCACTCGCGTGGTTCCCGTCCCCGTGGGAATATAGGGATAAAAAGTATCCTATGTGTTAATCCAGGTTATAGACTATCTGTATGCCGAATTTCAACTAAATCCATTCAGAAGTTTTTACGTGAAAGAGTAACAAAGATCATCCATTCTTACAAACGTTCGCGTTTATAATTATAAGTAGGATTTTGCCGGTAGGTACTCCCAAATATCATTAGTAGGTATCTCGCCAAGAGGAAAGCTATCAGAGCCCAGATATAAATGCGGAAACAGTCACACACTGAGCTTTAGTAAAGGCACATACACACAAAGTAGTTGCCGTACCACAAAACCTTGTCTAATCCCTATTATCAATTCCAAGATTTCCAAATTGTATTAATTATTTCTTTTTATAACTTTTGTTACTTATAGGGAGAAAATAGTAAGGCCTCCTGAGTTTCTTGCCAGCTTCTTCTCAGTCGAAGGCTCTCTCAAAATCCGAACTGATGGTAGATTAGGTAGGGTCTTTACCTAACTAATCTTAATCTTATCAACTAACTTAACTACTCTTAGTTAAGTTAGTTGATAAGATTTAACTACTTTTAGTTATCTTTTTTATATTTTATTTTTTGACGTCAATAAGTACCTGTAGAGGTTTATATTGAATAAAACCTTTGAATTTGACTTTAAGTAGGTTTTTGAATTGTTAACCATGAATCAGTTACTTCAGACCTTAAAAAAAACATTTATTTCAGGCTAAAAACATAAACTGACGATAAAAAGAAATAAAAAATAAAATTTAAACAACGCTTTGCAGTAAAGTAAAGTATGTGCTTAAATATATATTACTAGCGGCCGCTCGCGGTTTCACCCGAGTGGTTCCCGTTCCCGTGGGAATATCGGGATAAAAAGTATCCTATGTGTTAATCCAGGTTATTAACTATCTGTATGCCGAATTACATCCAAATCCATTCAGTAGTTTTTACGTGAAAGAGTAACAGACATCCTTCCATACGTTCCCGTGGGAATATCGGGATAAAAAGTATCCTATGTGTTATTCCAGGTTATAAACTATCTGCATGCCGAATTTCATCCAAATCCATTCAGTAGTTTTTACGTGAAAGAGTAACAATATCCATACATACTTACAAACTTTCGCGTTTATAATATTAGTAGGATTTGTGTGTCTTTTACTCTTTTTATTCACATTGAATCATTTTACAGATAAAAACTCAAGACTCATGTTTTGAAACTATAGATTAACGCCCGAAATTAATAACGTAAAATCAACAGATTGTTTAAATTGAAAATTAGCTCCATAGAAATTATGTCAAAAATCTCACTCTATTAGGGCAAAAAATCTATAGATAGGCAATGATAATATTATACTCTCGTACGTAATACAGTATACGTATACATACATAATATTACGACTATTATCTCGAAGCGTTAGTCAGAGACTATAGGCAACGAGGACAGCAAAAGCCCTCTGCCATAGTCCACTTTTCACCAAATATGCATATATGCTCAGCGTGACAGGTGGTGAGATATCGCCCTCTATGCTGTTGGAAGTATGTACAGTCTTTAGTCCTTTAGTCGCCTTTTACGACACCCAAGGGAAGAGAGGGGGTGGTAGGATTCTTTCACCGCTACGCGACAGGTTAACTCGTAATAATTACTGTAATAACATTGTAGATAGGTTATTTAAAACCGGCGTAAGAGAAGCAATGACGACTATGATTATTAGTTACTAGCGGCCGCTCGCGGTTTCACCCGCTCGGTTCCCCGTTCGGGGAATATCGAGATTAAAAGTATCCTATGTGTTAATATAGGTTATAAACTATCTGTTTGCTGAATTTCATCCACATCCATTCTGTAGTTTTTACGTGAAAGAGGAACAAACATCCACCCATACTTACAAACTTTCGAGTTTATAATATTAGTAGGATAGTAGGATTACAAAACAGAAACAAGAATGCATCACTCTGATAGTCGTGTGTACCTCCCTTAAAGTCAATATCTAGCGTTTCCCAGCGGTGTACACGTAGGTGCCGTTCGCGACGTGCGACGTGCGATCCGTGCGATACGCACCCGCGCGTCCGCTGTTTATGGAGCCTGCGCCTGCGCCGCGGTGATTTATGGCGACCACGCTGACTTTAATGTCTTACGTTTGGGAGATGGCTTGTCGGTGCGACCTGCAGGGGAGCGTGCGCTGCCAAATCTGTGGCCTTACTCTAAACTCTAACCGAAACTTCGTTAACTACACTGGCCTGCAAAAATAAGTATCACACTTTTAAAATTGTAATAACTTTTAAAGTTCTCAAGATAAACAAGATACCAAGACTTAAAAATATTACTATTGTTTAATATACTATAGTTTCAAAGAAAGCTGATAAAATTGCTATAACGCGTTTTTTATTTTAAATCTCTAACTTCTATAGTTTCGAAAAAAAAGGAAATTTTGAAAGTGTGATACTTATTTTTGCAGGCCAGTGTAGTTCGTAACTATGTAAGTAGTTGTATAATGTTGCTGAAGTTGTTTTCTCTAAAGATTGGCACAGTATGCAACACTCAGCGGTGTACGACGAATTCCAGGTTAAAAAAGTTTCTTAATTATTGACATTTTTGCATTCACAATGAGGATAAAATATTTACTAGAAAAAAACAACCTGTCTTGGGAAAGCTCGAATGGAAATCGAACCAACTTGCAGCGAATCACAAACTACTAGAAAGAATTCAACGAGTCTCGGTAGCTTAGCGGTTAGAGCAGTAGACCGGCAATCCAAAGGTCATGGGTTCGATTCCCATTCGAGCTTTCCTGAGACTTGTTGTTTTTATCTAGAAAAAATTTTATCTCAAAAAAGTTTCGATAGTAAATATATTAAATGTATGACGAAAGTGAGTGATCTATTACACATATGTAACTAATCTCATTTTTTTAAACTACCAAGCGTGACAGCTTAATAATTCTGCTGCTATTTTCAGTAACAAAGCCCAAAGCTCTACAATTTACGTTTTTAAAACAACGCCAGCGTGTTCAAAATTAAATTAAACTAGCACGTAAACGCCACAAACTTGTCCTTTTTTTCTAAGGCCTTCGAAAGGCCTATTGAACTAGTCATTTCACACTCGTAGAAAACACACATAATTTCATTATTCGTCAGTTTCTGTTTTTTGTTAACCACAAATTATGTGGCCGAATTATATGAGGAGGCATGATTGTAGGCTCTGCCCTGACGCAGCAGTTCTTGGGGCGTCTATTAAGGGACGTTGCGTTGATGGTTTTTTATAGAATTCTACGATCTCACTACAATAATTTGTCTAAAGTTAGGCAATGTCTAACAAAGCTTGTCTGCCTGTCGATGTTGGTACTTTACTTTAATATCTGCTTTTAGATAGTCAGAACACTCAATATAATGTTTCTGAAATAGCAAAAGAAACTGCTGCTTAATATAAAACTACTAATCCCAACATCAAATTAATTATAGAAGTCAGTTAATAAGCTTTAATACACAACAAACATACAACCCACTTAATAGGTCCAGCTGACTCCAATTTTCTCCTAGATTTCCGGGCCTATACATGCGAATCCAGCGTGCGTTGAGTTTCATGATATTTCTGTGGTTGAGTTACTTATACCATCCCTCAGTAGTTCACTATACAGAGTATACAAGGTCACTGGAAACGTGGTGTATTCCCGTCCATGATTCTTGAGTCATTGGGAGACCTTGTTATTATTTAACAATAACCCAGATTTGCCCAAACCGCCTATTTGCGGAAATATATACCTACACTAGCTTTCCCCGCGACGTCCCTCGCGTAAAGGACAATGCCAATTTTGGACCTGGTCTTTCTTGAGAAAATATATATCGTATTCGAAAAAAAAGTTCATCATTCACTAAATCTAACCCTGCTATCATCGTTTCCCTTTAATACACTACTAAGTTTTATTGTCATAAATTCTAGGTTTTAGAATGCACTCTGCAACTCAAAGCGTTTCGTTCCACCTATTAATTACATACATATATATAATCACGACTATTATCCCCGGAGGGTTAGTCAGAGACTACGCAATGAGGACAGCAAAATTAGCCCTCTACCATAGTCCACTTCTCACCAAATAGTGACTGCACATTTGCTCAGCAGACAGGTGTTGAGCCCATCGTCGCTCTATGTTGTTGGATGTATGTTCAGTCTTTAGTCCGTTAGTCGCCTCACCCAAGGGAAGAGAGGGTGTAGTAGTATTTATTCACCGCTACACGACACGGTTAGTATAATCACCTCTTAATTGTTAACGTTAAACATATTAATTAATTTGATGTTTAGAAAACTATGTTTGACGACCTCCTTGGTGGAGTGGTTTGTACACCGGTCTTCATGGTGTCGCCATCTCTGAGGTCTCCCGGGTTCGATTCCCGGTCGGGTCAATTTAGAAATTATTGTTTTTCTAAATTGTCTCGGGTCTGGGTGTTTTCTATGTATAATAAGTATGTATTTAAGCATTTTAAGTATGTTTATCCGTTGTCTAGTAACCATTTAACGAGTTTCTTCGAAGTTTCTCTTGGGCTAGATAATTGGTGTGATTGTAGGAAAGATTTATTATTTATTATTATTATGTTCTAGTTCTCCTTTTTAATATTTGTTATCATGGCATTAAAAACGCTTAACGATTCATGAATAACTATTGACACAATAATTCATGTTTATGAAATTATTTAACGGTTATATATACTTTAAAAAGGGTAAAACGAAACGTATTCTTGACTTGTCAGTTGTCAGCTCTTTCTGTCACTGTTGTCTGTTGTGGTTGTCCATTCGTTATTTTTAGTTTAATAAAAGTCATGTATAGTCTTGATCGTTTCTTTCTTTAGATAATAAAATAAAACAAAAGTGGTATAATTTTTTAAAAATTATGATTGTATGTTGCCGAGCTCTCAAAATTAAATTGTAGAAATAATTTTAATAAAATCAAATTGAAAGTAACATAAGGAAAAGCGCATTAACATGAGCGTTTCATTCAATTTGCATTTCGAGAGCTCAGTGAGGCAATAAAAGGCTTCTTAGTAGAACCTTAAGAAGCTATTTCTGTCTGATCCTTCGAGAGGTGCATTTAATAAAATACTAAGTATATTGCGGAACAAGTATTAAAGCGGCTTCCAACCGTCTCGTTTTCACTAATTAGATTGAAATAATGAAAAACAGCAAGCTGAAAAAAAAATTAACGTAGAAACGATGGCAGGCAACTTTAAGAACGGTTTAAAATTTAATTTCGATACTTACAAGAAAATTCTTTACGTCAACATTGCAATTGTAAAATCTATCTCAATGAGTACTCGAATCTTGAACTCTTTACAAACGAGGCTTTCGCCTATCCACAAGAGAGTTACTAAAATATATACCTCATGTTGGAATCGAACCCGAAAGGACATATTTTTTTACTATGCGGCTTGGTACTAACTTCCAAAGTGTTTGAACTTGACGCATAAGTATAAATACAATATTATGAACATATTTATGACCGTATTATTAATTTAAAGACCGCCGTTTTTTATATAAATTAAAAACCAACATTGATTTCTACTCGGAAATGGCAACACTATAGTAGGATTGCGACACTTTAGGTTATTAAAAAAGAAAAATTACGCTTGTCTGACGTTTTATATGTCAATACGCATCGTACACAGATGTCAGACTGTCAGCCTGTCAGCCGCCAGACGATTCTCGGCCGCGCTTTCGTTCTGTTAGTTGTGTGTATCGTTGCTAAATACTTTAAGTGCGAAAAAGATAACTGTGTTATAACGATATCGTTTCTACATTACCATAGACCTCATAGACTTACCTACCTAATAACCCTGCGTTCGTTAACATTAAAAAAACCGAAACTTTCGTTCAGAAACGTACAAAACTTATCAAAATACAGTTATTAAAAATCTAAAAAATATACAGAATGATAGCATTTAGTCTCTAGGACAAGGAAGTACTTATATGAATTGTTGCAGTTAATATTAGTTTTATTTTAGAACCAAAAAAAATATGTCCTTTCGACTGGTCTAACCAAACCTTCGGTGGCGGAGTGGTCCGCAGCCGCCCGGACTAGTAGACTAGTTTGTGTTATAAAGGGTTCGAGCACGATAATATTATAAAGTGCCTAAAAATGTTAAGGGTACCTACCTACCAACCCTCATCGGCCAGCGTGGTGTTAGTGTCTAATCTTTGACTTTGCGCTTTTGAATCGAAACAAATGTTTCCGTTTCATCCATACCTCCATTCGGTTGCCGGGATAGCCCCCCGGGTTGTGGCGTTTGCGCGAGACGGGCTTTGTTCGACAGGTGACAGCCGAGCCCTTGCCCTCGTCCACACTCGACGCCCGAATTATGTGCATTCGGCGCCATTCTCGAACTCCTGTTGTATTTCAATGTGTCTGCAACCGCTTTGAATTAATAAAAAACGAGATTAAAAATAAGTACATGACGTTTGTGAATTGGCTATTTGACAGTTGTAACAATAAAATATGAAATATGTCGGTTATGGTAGTATGTAATTAAACAATAATTATCCAACAGTTATTTTTTATTAAGATAGTTTCTAAATATTTTATTTTTACAAAATAAATTTGCGATTTTTATCTGTGGATTACAAGACCCGAAACACGGGCGGCCATGATTGAGCCCCGTGTGACGTCACATTTCACAAATAAACAAAAACTATCTTTCAAGGTTTCAAGCTAAAATATCTATGTTTAGTGAAATATGACGTCACAGGGCAAAATGTCACGTGACCAACCATTTTCGCGCGAAATATGAAATTAATGAAGAAACATGTTTTTTTTTTAAAAAAGCTTTGTCGAGAAAAAAATTATTTGCGTAAATAAGCGTTTGTGATTTTTAAAATACTTTTTCCAAAAACTGTCAAGTAGCCAATTCTGAGACATGATCTTATACGTAGCAGCTACGCCTTAGCTAATCAAATCATAATAAATAATCTTGCCAGTCAATCAATTTTCGCAACCACAGTGAAACTTTCAGTTTCACTGAAAGTGTAAACAAAAAAAACATCTCAAACTCCTCCGTCCTTCGGCAGACACGTAAAGCCGATGGTCCCGATTGTTTTCGTAAGATGCCAGTTGTTGAAACCCTGTGCCCAGCAGTGGGACATTATAATAAGTATCCCTTAGGTACCTATAATGATTCCCAGTGGTTTAATCCCCTAGTGGACGGCCTTCACTTTTCTCGAATGGCTGTTCCATAGTGTTTAGTGGGTAAACTTCCCTCCCTCTTACCCTTTCTGTGGAAGGGGGACTGATGGAGCCCCACATAACCCTGCCTCCCCTCTGGGGGTGGGGTATCCATAAGCTGGATTCACTGGGACAAAAAATAAATAAATTTGTGTTATTGAAATTGTGTATGATGTTACAATTACACTTTACCACTAAGAGCCGATTATTCAATTGACAGATAAAACTTATTTGGCTGTTAAAGTATTACACAACCATTTAAAAAGGTATAGTCATATCATGCCTTTGTTTCTTTACAGGTGACATTTTAAGTAGGTCGCGTTATACTTTATCAGACGGATAGTTTTATTCGAGGATGGAAAAATCAGCCCTAAGTAGTTTTGCGTTAAAACCCGTCTAAATTATGTGTGCATGCATGATGGTGTATTTTTTTAAATAAATAAATAAATATGTAATTATATCAAACTGCCATTGACATACTTTCGTCATAAAATCTCAGGAGCTTCATATAAAGCTTGCAATAACTTTCTAATGAAATTTTACCATGTGATAAAGAATGATTTTCAAATATTACCAAAATAACGAGATCCGGTAGCTTACTTCAAACACATATATTATAATAACCGTGTCGCGTAGAGGTGAAAAAATACTACCACCCCCTTTCTTCCCTTGGGTGTCGTAAAAGGCGACTACCGTACTAAAGACTGCACATACATCCAACAGCATAAAGCGGCGATAGGCTTACCACCTGTCACGCTGAGCACATTTGCAGGCGCTATATGGTGAAAAGTGGACTATGGCAGAGGACTGCTTCTTCAGTCCTCGTTGTCTAGTCTCTGACTAACCCTTCGAAGATGACAGTCGTGATTATTTATATGAATGTACATATATTATGAAAAAAAAACTAAAAAATATTTACTACTAACTAAAATAGAAACCATTAATAAATAAAAAAGTTAATCATTCTTACCAGGCAGAGTACCTCCCCAGCAGGCTAGTTGAAATTACCTGTCTTGCTAACAAAGCTTGACTGAAGTTTTGTTTTCCAGACAGAAGAAGAAGTCATTTCCAAAAGTAGGTAGGAAGTGAAGAATCGGACGGAACTGGATGCCAAACGCAAGCGTACCAATAAGCAGCAATTCGCGGAAGCAATAACTAAAAGGATTTATCACAAAATATTATGAACCACGTGGAAATGAATCAACACCGAACATTTTTAGCAGTGGTAGTTCCTCAATCGTTTACGCTGTTCTACGAAACATCGAAATTGGCATCTGTCGCTTGTCATTTGTTTGGGAGCCGTCACAAAAACGGCTAGCTAGCTAGCGTTTTGTCCCGACCTCGGCGACATTGCGTGTGCATAACCGCCTTAATATGTTGTTAAGTTAAATATAGCACAGGCTAAGTTCTCAGAATGCTGGCAAATTGCCAGAGGTTTCGCTCGAATTTATTTCTACAAATGCTGACTTTGTTGACTCCTTCCCTATTTTGGGTGGTGGGGTCAGCTGTGGGACCAGACTGGCCTAACAACGAAATATTGGATTGAAAATACTAGCTACTTTATAGCTTAAACTTGATTTTAGGGCGTCTTTAGGGCCATATTACTAATGGTCCAAAAGGCAAATTCTTATTTGTTCTGTTCGTAATTGTCAGTCAAGTTTTTATTAAACAAAGAAAATTATTTACATACTAGTATTGCCAGTAGAAAAGTAGAACAAATTGAATGAAAACTACGTCTTGGTGTTAAGAAAGGTATGTCGAAATATGAATCATTTTCAGCCTAAAACATCCAACGGCAGGGCACAGGTCTTTCCACATACACAACTGCCCATAACCGCCCACTCTGGCCCAATGCGGGTTGGTGGGTTTTAACGACTTCCATATGCATCAATATTACGATGACTACCGAGACCAACAGCTTAGCGTGCCTTCCGAATCACGGTTTAAGAATGATGTCAATCAAATGAAATCAGTTGTTAATGGTGACAGAGCGGCCACTACCTGTGTTACTGACAGCGTTTGCACACCCGCCACGCTGATTGCTCCTTGTTCTATGGACGCAGTAAAAATATAATATGTGGGTGTGGTACAAACGACAGACGATGACTTACACAAATACATTGGACTATATTAGCCCACCACGCTGGCCCACTGCGGCTTGGTGGGTTTTGAACGACTGCCATCTTACGACAACAACCACGACCAACGACTTTAAGTGCCTTCCGAAGCACGGAGGAGCTCGAGATTTTTTTTATATATTCTCCCATCCTGTGTTCAGCTCGGATTTCTGTTTGCTTTGATAACGACACAATTCTGGCATGAAACGTACACTAGAAAAGAGATGGCTCAAAACCCATACACTAAAAACCCAGAATCAACAGCAATGAAATGTTTATTAACGGGTTGACTATAATAAACATTTGAAGGTACGAAAGGGACAACCTTGGAATCCGTCAGGTATAGGAGCTACGAGTATATCATATGAAAAAGAAAAGTTCTTGAATTAATGTTGTAATTGTGTGTTATTGTGTTATTGTTATGTGTGTTGGTAATAACCAACAGAATAATGTTGTGTCATGTTCCTGGTACGGGTTTGGTGATGGAAAAAATTATATTTATTTAAAATATTTTATTTTTAGTATAATTAAACAATTTCTAAATCTATACACACTGCGTATAAAAATCCTGCAGGTTGATTTAAGTCCCCTTCATATCTGGCCCAAGCAAAAACCTAAAAAAAATAAAACTTATTTACTACAAAGCGAGCGAGTGCGCAAAAACCATTGTCTATAGTATAATGTCTCGGAGCTTGGCACCCTGCCGCGTCATGTCTGCCGACGGGCGGGGCTGCCTATCTCTTTCTAGCTTTAACAAAAAACAAGGATAGCAAGTTCAGATCAATAATGCATTGCTATTTTAATGATATAAATGTACTCTTCAGTCAAATATCCTATTATACATGTAATAAAAATAAATTGATAAATGAATGTTTTTGGAGTAAATAAAACTATTTTTTTAAGGTACTCAATAAGACCACTCAGACTGCACATAAGCAGTTTTTGCCGACTCGGGGTTTTTTTTGAGCCATCCCTTTCTTTAATAAAAGGGTAGACATAAGTTTACAGAAAATCGCTTTTACTATTTCGAATGACGATCTATTACTATCACCGAATGTTAATTACTTTTAACAACAATAATAGTAATATTGACACAACACATGACTAAGGGCGCTTTCAATTTAGCAGGACGTTGGGGCACCGGGATGGACCATGTTATATTTGCTGTCCCTTGATTCAAATATAGAGTCTACACTATTAAGACACACGCACGGCTGCGGTCAGTTTGTCGTACGTAGGCCAGAATACCCTGGTCGTTACTGATAAATGGTCTTTTTCAAGTGTTACTTGAACCATGTTGGTCCTGCTCTTAACGCTTAAATTGAAAGCAGCCTTACACTCATCGAACACTTAACGATTAATAATCCACCATTATTTCACATTAAAATTTGATATGGATACTAATAGTACAAACTTTAGAAAAAAAAAAACTGCTGTCATAACTTTTTTGTCAAGAACTGTTTTCCAAACAGCGTTCCTCCGATCACTTGTACCCCACGTAAAAAGTTTGAGATCTAAATCCGATTGAATATCACAAATGAAGACGTGTCGGGTCGGACGACGGGTAGCCGCTCGTTTATCAAATGCCTTCGCCTTTGGTAGCGAGTGTGTTCAGTTAGTTTGCACTGGCGATCACTTATTTCGAGAAATTCGATTAATTAAGCTTGATAGTGCATTATCGTATGCCATTCACTAGATTGCAAGAAATGTTTATATAAAATACTTCGTCAATGTTTCATTGAACTTTTATGTAAAAACTGCTTAAATTATTTTATTACCATTCATTCTGAAAAACAACAGACATCGCCTTATAAATAAATAAAATTTTTGAGCTCTTAAGGTAAGATAGTGTGCTGATTTTCGTTGCATTGATCATCACTTGGACTCTGTATGCACTTATAGAACTTTGGTGTATTAATAAAAGAAAGCTATGGAAAGCCTTATTATATGACATTTACTTGATTGCAAGAAAATAACATCGTCAATATTTTATTGATCTTTTACCTAAAATATGTTAAATAATCTTTTATCAAAAAAAAAGACTTAACAGTGGTCATTATCTTTCGGTCAGTTTTTAGCCATAATCATAATCCATAGATTAACGATCATTATCCCAAAAGGGTTAATCAGAGACTAGGCAATGAGGACTTCGTGTCCTTCAGTTGGCGATAAAGACGAAGAAATTAACAATGCGAATGAAAGTCATGCAAAGTAAATAATAAAAATAAGTGCTAACTTCATAGCGGCACCTTTGTGTCACATAATAAACAGGTCGTTTGAACAGGGGGTATTTCCTACACGTTTGAAAACGTCTATAGTCAAACCTCTGTTTAAAAAGGGTAAACATACTATTATGGATAACTACCGACCTATCACACTTATACCCATCTTTTCCAAAATATTCGAGAAGGCGATGTCAAATAGAATACTTAGTTTTATCGGGATAAATAAGGTGCTTACACCGAGACAGTTCGGTTTTAGGAAAAATAGCTCCACTGCTCTGGCTTGCTTTTCATTGGTAAAGGAGATTACAGAGACTATTAACAGTGGGTCGGCGGTATTGGGGCTGTTTTTAGATATGAGCAAGGCTTTTAATTTTGTTTGTCATAGCAGATTACTCAACAAGCTACAGCAATATGGTATTAGGGGTCCAGCCAATGATTGGTTGAAATCCTACCTAGCTGACCGGGAACAATATACAGAGGTGACAACATTAATCAAAAACAAAAAAAACTACGGTTTATTCATCGCGAAAAGTGGGTACTTCGGGCGTGCCGCAGGGCAGTGTTTTGGGACCACTACTGTTTTTATTATATGTAAATGACTTGCCAGCTGCACTAATTCATGACTGCATTCTATTCGCCGACGACACTTCACTGTTAATAAAGTGCAAAAATGCAGATAATTTAGAAAATGAATGCAATGAGGAACTAAAGAAAGTAATTGAGTGGCTAAAAGACAATCATCTAAAAGTTAACTTAGAGAAAAGTAGTGTTGTACATTTTCACTCTTACAATAACCCAACCAAGAATGTTAACATTAATTACAATAACGCATCTGTACCGCAAGTAGATTGTACTTCTTTTTTAGGGATCACTATTGATAAGAACCTCAACTGGAAAGAACACGTAGATAAAGTTTGTACTAAATTAGACAAATTCGTGTTTGCTCTTCGACGCCTACGATTAGTTGCAAACAGAGAAACTGCTTTGGCGGCATATCATGGATATATTTCATCTGTGTTACGATACGGCATTATTATCTGGGGAAACTCTGTAGACATACACAAATTATTCAAAGCACAAAAGAAATGCATTAGGGCGATTTGCGGGGCTGATTACCTTGACCACTGTAAGCCATTATTTAAAGAGCTAAGTATCCTACCACTACCTTGTCTCTATGTATTTGAGATTTGCATGTTAGTAAAAAAATATCCGCATCTGTTTCCCTTACATGACACGATACATAAAAAAACTAACACTAGAAATAAGTATAAGCATAGACTTTATGTAACAACAGAGAGACTGAAAATATACAGTAATAATACATTTTGCATGGCGATTAAGGTGTATAATAAATTGCCTGTTGAACTTAAAGAATTGCCTGTAAATAAATTCAAACATAAATTATTTAAATTATTGTTAAACGAATGTTATTATACGACCAAAGAATTTTTAGAACATAAAGTGTAATTTTTATTAAGTTAGTTAAATTATGTTGACATTTTATGAAATTTTTATTCCATTGATTATTTTTTTTTTTTTGACATTACTTATATAATTTTTGTAATTTAAATTTAAATAAGCATATAATATTTCCACGCTGAAGATGGCAGAATATGCTGAGACCTGTATTAATATGACACCCTAATGTACACCATATTCTTGGAAATAAATGAATTGAATTGAAATTGAATTGAATTGAAAGTTGTCTACCGAATCATCTACGACTTTTTTATGTTATTTTCATAATAATTATACATATTTCAAGTCAAAACCTGTGCGTTAGTCGTTTGTAAATAAGTTAATGACATAATTAACTAATTCTTAACTAACTAACACATACATACATACATATACACGACTATATCCTTGAAGGGTTATAGTCAGAGACTAGGCAATGAGGACCGCAAAAGCAATCCTCTGCCACAGTCCACTTATCACCAAAAAGCGACTGCACATGTTCTCAGCGTCACAGGTGGTGAGCCCATCACCGTTCTATGCTGTTGGATGTATGTGCAGTCTTTAGTCCGTTAGTCGCCTTTTACGACACCCAAGGCAAGAGATGGGGTGGTAGTATTCTTTCAACTCTACGCGACACGGTTAATACTAACACATAAACAAAAAAAATACGTGAGACCCTACTCTAGTGGATACTTCAAACAACACAGACGGACACTTACAAGCTCTTTCATCCAAACAAAGCTCCGGATACCAACCAGTATTTACCAGTATACATGTATTTTTTTACAACCACTAAAAAGGTGTATTTCACCAGTCCCAAATTACTGTGTAAAAATAATTGAATCATCTAGCGGAGGCCGCGCTGTGACGTGAATGGCGCTTGCCATCCTCACGGGCTTAATGATAATCGTTATTGATGATTGCTCGTGGATACCGTGCTTTTTGTTGCTCCCGCGCATTCGGCGCGAGCTGTGAGCGCGAGCGTTTTCGACAAACTTTATTTTCATAATTATCATTAGCAATTGGAAAGCTGTTGTGTTTGCCTACCCCTCCGGGAAGCACCCGTGATGTGTGTATGTGTATGTATGTAATTAGACCCTGACAGTCCACTGCTGGACTTAGGCCTCTTTCAATGCATGCCTCTGAGTCCGATCTTCTTCTTTTCTTGCCCTACTGCCGCCAGCCACCTTACTTGTTTCGTCTCTTCACTTAGCCTGAGGGCGTCCTGAACTACTTTTGTCAAGACGCGGTCTCCACTCCAGAACACGGTCTACCTCGTCTAACTTTTTTGTTAACTAGCTGATATTCTGTCTTACTTATACACCGGACAGGGGCGCCCCGGGATATTGGGATTCTCCTTCCCCTCCTTCACCCAGATAAGAAGAGCTCAACCAAGGATTAGATTTACCCACTAGAAATCTAGTAGGTACCATCCTTTTACATGCCGTGAAAGCAAGACGTTGCAAATGAAGAGACAAACAGATGAATTGTTAATAAAACTCGTGTTGGCAATTCGTTAACACTACCTCGGGGATGGATGTTGCATGTTTTGCAGTAATTTGTAGTTCACAATTCATTACTATGAATATGATTCACACACTTAACCTGGACCTCGATTCTGTTATTTTAAAACGTATATACATGTATAAATCACCAGCAGAAGAACGTCCACATACTTGGACAAAGGGAATCTTCACAACGACAGGCCTTGTGCTCCTCGCATCCAGCGGCTAACTGCGACTACAACAACTTGATGGAGGCATGCGAATAATAAAAATATGTTTTAGAAGTTATTAATCACTAAATGCTGAAATTAATAATCAATATTGTTATTTTGCCTACTAGAGTTCGTACATTTGGCAAAACAATAGATAGAAAGGTTATTAACCGGCCTTTAACGCTCTCGCCCCCAACTTGCGCCACCGGTCGAGAACTGTAAGATATCGGCAAGTCACCGTCGTTTCGGCTTCGGCCTCTCGTCCACAAAAGCGCTGTTGATTGAGCGATTCATGCTGTTGAGCGGTAGCGTTGCGACTAGCTGACGGCCGGCGATTCAAATAAAACGGAAGACGTCAAAGTTCTTTTTTACTGTGACCAGCCAGCCAGTGTGTAAGGATTTTGAGTGACGTATCACATTGCCGAATTTCGATGTAAACTCATTAGACAGACTGTGGATATTAACGATTACTTACAAACACTATTTAGTTAAACATTGTTGTGTCTACGAAACACAAACTTCATTTTGAATTTGAAAGAGACAAAACAATGTTGGGTAATAGTTATTTTCTGTACACAAATGACGTTGAAGCAACGTTTAAATATTTTATTGTTTATTAAAAATAGCTTAACAAAAATAAGTAAAGTACCTACCTAATAGAGATTAGATGTGTAAAGGTTGTTAGTATGTCAGTTGTTAGTCTACTTCTGATTACTAAACTAATGAAGATTGTCTCTTTGTGAAAAATGTAAAATCAAACAATATTTGAAACGCCAAAGACAAAGCACGTTCAGATAAACTGTGTTAGTACCATATACGCTTTTGTTTCGAGGTGAAGTCGTAAGTTTATCTTAAGCTTAACTTCCGACACAAAACTGAAGCATTTTTTTTATTAATACAACAACAACAAAAAAAAATGCCCCAGTTTCTTAGTACGAAACCAAATCCTTAGTTTACCGTTTAGGTCGCTAATGACATTTTTTGTTGGAGCGAATAACTCATAAATTATGCTACGGTACACCCACTTCGGGCGCCGCGATTTGGCGGCGTTACTACCGTATCTCGAACAAAACACGCAAACAAATAATACCTATTCATTTTGGGTAAGTGACTTTTTTGTTCTAAACACAGTAAACACTCAAATACCTCCGTGGTCGAGTGATTAGCACGCCAGGTCTGGCGTCGCGCCATCTCTGAGGTCCCGGGTTCAATTCCCGGTCGGGTCAATTTAGAGAAAACCGTTTTTATAAATTGATTTCGAGTCTGGGTGTTTTTCTATGTTTATGTATATTTATCCGTTATCTTACCATATTAACGAGTTTCTAAAAGAAGTTTATCTTGGTTTTAGATAATTAGTGTAAGCGAATACAAATAAAAAAAAAACCACCGGCATATTCTAAATATAAATAAATGTGTCGATTAATATCAAAAGTGGCTAAATCCTTACTAAACCATTTTTCACTAACTACAATATTATAACAGATACCTGAAATTCGACTTGTACATTATAGAAACTAGAAGTAGGTTCTGCTTAACTTTTAAAGTTTTTCGTGTAATTTCATTAAAATGTACTACACTTATTATCTACATAAAACGTAAATTAATTTTGGATTTAACCAAGTTTGATATATTGTTGTGGATTTAACTAGTTTTGAAGTAAAACATACCATAAATTAATTCAAAACTAGTTAAATCCACCTGGATTTAGCTAATTTTGATCTGACATGTAATTGAATGACAGTAGCAGTAACGGCCATATTGAAAAATGCGCTGTTGTGATTGGCCGTAATGGACTTTGCCAATTTTGAAAAAATGCGTGGTGTGGGATCTTACCGAGTTTGATATAAAATCGAACTTTGGACACGATTTAGTACAGTAAAACGATGGATTGATCCGCTTTTGATAACAGCGTCTTAGACCATACTAACATTACGGTTGAATTGCCATATAAAAAAATATTTTTTTTACCATTTTGGATTTATCCAATTTTGATATTTTATCCACCGACACAAATAAATATTCACGAATGTTTGTTCGCGCATTACTTTCCAGTTTGTTATGTTTGTAATTTTTTGGCCAAGGTTTGCCTAAAATAAAAGGATCCGGTCACTTACAGCCGATTCCCTGAACGACCACTTTGTAAATTCCTACATCGGCCATTTCCTTGATAGAGCTTTTCGTATTTCGGCCATTTCCCTGAAAGACCACTATGCAAATTCCCATTGATGGAAATTCGTCACGGGGTATGAGGTGGTATGTTTACGTGATCAAAAGTTGCGGGCGGAACGCTAGTACCTATATTAAAAGATTTGTACAAACATACATACATATAATTAATACTATTATCCCCGAATGGTTAGTCAGAGACTAGGCAATGAGGACAGCAAAAGCAGTCCTCTGACATAGTCCACTTTTCACCAAATAGCGACTGCACTGCGAATTTTTTTTTGTTTTTTATTTGGTTTTAAGCTGTGCTGCTGTTTGCCTACTGTACTATTACTCCTCACTCCATCTGGAGTAGCTCCGTGTTCTAGCTTTGATCTTGAAAGTTAAGCATCTTTTGGATGGGTGACCAAATCAAAATGTGCTCTTCCGTGCTTCAAAAGGAATATGAAGGCAAAAGCGTTGAAAAATGTAGGCAGGTGTAACCTATGCCTCGATGGCAGAGTGGTTAATACCCAGTCGCCCGGATTGCGCAAGACGTGGTTTAGATTCCCACCAATATCTTTGACAGACGATAATGTGGTTTTCTGAGGTTTAAGCGAGCAACTTTGAACTCGCGTTTAATTTACTATTTACATAGTTTTTTATATTATCCTGACGTTTCGAACCCTTTACAGGGTCCGTTTTCACAAGTGGTGTTGGTTGTCTCATAGTTGCAAGTTATTTGGCTACCGTCAATCATTTTTATATTTAACCAGGTGCGTTCAAGTTTACACAATGCGAGCTAACAATATTTTTAGGTCTGGTAATGTGTTTCTGTTGGGTCTGGGATTTGATGACCTGTATGATGGGGTCATTTCAATAGCCTGGCGTATTATCGGGATGAATCGTTGTTCCTTAGCGAGTATTTGAGGTTTGTCAAATCGGCTACATCCCATTTGGTAAACTTCCCATTTCGTAAACCTCATATTATACCTACGAAAAAGTTGCGTTTGGTAAACATTTTATACTTCATACATTTAATCCCATTTCGTAAACATTTGAGAAATTACATGTGTTATGTCCCATTTGGTAAACTTTCAGTTGAAATGGGTACAGTTGAGTAACAAAAAGAAAACATGGAAACTGATAACATTTTTATATTTTTATAATCACAGGTACAAAGTCGGATTAGAGAAATACTTTTTGTTAGGCCGATTTGACTATGAATAAAATAATAAAGTTACAAAAAAATCAGTTTGATTTGACTTTTTCATAAAATAATAACTTTTACTTAAAAATCAGTTCTTTAATTCTTTTACATCATATTAGATATCTACATTATTTAAGGTTCAAAAAACCTGTATCTAATTTCTCTATTAAATTGACACTGGCTGTACCGTACAAAAATAACAATAGTAATATAGTTTACCAAATGGGATTGAATGTATGAAGTAAGGAAAAGTTTACCAAACGCAACTTTTTAATAGGTATAATGGGAAGTTTACCAAATGGGATGTAGCCGTCAAATCTGATGTAATGGTTGGGTCCCTCGGGAGACGATAATATTTTTATTGCAACAGTTTACATTACCTATAGGTACACAAAACATAAATGCTAGTACTATTCATAGGTAGTTATGAATTGGCGGTCTTATCACTTTAAAGCGATTTTTCCTAACTACCTGTGGCCCGATTCACGTATCTTGTAATAGTCAAAATGTCGCTTTTGTTTAAAAGTCATCCTATTGAAAAACAGTCATAAATCCGTGTTCACCTGTCATTTCGATATAATGATTAGGTACTCGATAGGTTCGTAACCATAGAATAATATGCTTTAGTTATTATTCTGAGTTCGTAACTCCGCGATTTGTCAACTCTTAAAACTTAATGGTGCCATTACAATTCTACCAAATAAATTCAAATACTACTGTTTGTTATGAAAACATGCAGAATGTTAATTATTTTTTCCAACGACTTGGAAATTGTCTAATTTGACATGTAATCGCTGACATCCGATCAAACTTAACGTCAAAATAATAGATGAATACCGACTTAAATAAAATCGTGCGATTGATACGTGAATACGAAAAGTGACTTCAGCGATTAAATCGCTTGCATGTCGTTGAAGTTTTGTTACGTGAATTAGGCCACCGTAGAATACTCGTAGAGAGAAATTGTACACTAAAATCTGAGATGTAAACATTACTTACTCTATAAATAAAAGTGGATAACATACACACACACTCTAGACAGTATCCTCAAAGGGTTAGGCAAAAACAAAGACATTAAATTACTATTTTAAATCTCTTTGGGCAGAAACTAGTCCAATAAACGCTAAAAAGTGGACAGCCGCAGTCCAGCACGCTTCACCAAATAACAACAGGAAACAAACAAAAGTAAGTACTTACATAGAACATGTACGTACGAGTATATAGAAAGTGTGTAATAAATATTAGAGAACAAATTTTATTGTTAATTTTTTTAATTAATTAATTTGTAAACTAATTAATTAATAAAAAAAAACGTTTACAACAATTATCTAGATCAAGATGAGTATTATTTTGAATCTTGTTATGTTAAGATAATGGATAAATTAATATACCTACATAAACGTAGAAAATACACCCAGACCAGAAATATATTTAGAAAAATGGATTTTCTCCAAAAGACCCGACCGGGAATTGAACTCGGCACCTCAAAGATGGCGCGACGCCAGTTCCGGCGGCGGTGTGCTAACCACTCGACCACGGAGATCGTCAACATTGTGTATTACCTTCAACTTTATTGAAGAGACAAACCATTTTAATCTCACATCAAACTCACTCACCGTCTCGCGTTCGAGTTTCCGTCGACATTCGTAACCAGAGCCGAGCGCCATCTGGTACCAAAGCCCTTTTAAAAGACATACAAGATGAGGAAAATATGGAGGGACAGAAATGTAACCAAAACTACTTAGACCAGACTCGTACGAACGCTTATTTTCCCCATATTCCTGTACGCTGCAGAGACGTGGACATTGCGAGAAGTGGAAAGGATGAAAATAGATGCTTTAGAGTTGTGGTGCTGGAGAAGAATGCTTGGAGTATCGTGGACCGAGTTTCGCACTAACGTCTCGATACTTCAAGAACTCGATACTTCAAGTACTCGGCATTGAGCAGCGTCCATTTTCAGTAGTACAGTCTCGCAGACTGACATTCTTCGGACATGTCTCTCGACGCGACCATCAGTCCATCGAACGTCTTGTCGTTCAGGGAAAAATGGAGGGCACCAGGCCGCGTGGAAGGTCTCTCACGCGATGGATGGACCAAATTAAGTCAGCTGTGGGAGGTCCATTAAACGACTGCAGCAGGATGACCTCCAACAGAGAAAAGTGGCGCGCTGTCGTGAGGCGAATAACATCTGCCCAAATCGCTACTACATGACGACCATGACCGCTCTGTCAAGAGTGTAGCGGGTAGGAAGAAGACATATATGCCGTTGGATGTATGTGCAGTCGTTAGTTCGATAGTCGCCTTTTGCGACACCCAAGAGAAAAGATGGAGATAATTGGATTGGCGCTTTCGTCCACGCCAACTTAGAGAGACCGTCATAATTCAAATACAAAATATAAACAAAAACCATTCTCAGTTAACGCTCTATCTTTTAGTGAAAACCGCATAAAAATCCATTGCGCGGTTTAGGAGAATAGTTGCCACAGACCGAGGAAAACGGAAACTTTACTTTATCATTATGTAATGGCTAGCGGCCGCTCGCGGTTTCACCCGCGTGGTTCCCGTTCCCGTGGCAATATCGGGATAAAAAGTATCCTATGTGTTAATCCAGGTTATAAACTATTTGTATGCCGAATTTCATCCAAATCCATTCTGTAGTTTTTACGTGAAATAGTAACAAACATCCATCCATACTTACAAACTTTCGCGTTTATAATATTAGTAAGATGAAGAGCCATCACAGGGCTCCCTTTTAAAATCAGACATAGAATACGAAGACAGTCCTTTTTTTTTAACATTGTTCAATTTTGGAACAACACAGAGGTTTTGCTTTCAGTGTTAATTTACACATCAAAAGTCAGACACTACTTAATACGAATGGGTCAGTATGGCGAACTACGCAACCTTGGAAACAAGGCAAGTCAATTCAGTGGAGTAGCGAGTACATTCATTAAATAATCATACAAGCTAAGCAATGTACTCATTATTCGACCAATTACTCGCCTAGTGCGACTTGTTCGCTTTGACGGTGGTGAGAGCGAGTTTTAGTCATCTCCAGTCATCTCCCTTCTCTCTTTTAGTCAAGTGTGTAAATATCCTACTAATATTATAAACGCGAAAGTTTGTTACTCTTTCACGTAAAAACTACTGAATGGATTTGGATGAAATTCGGCAAACAGATAGTTTATAACCTACATTAACACATAGAATACTTTTTATTCAGATATTTCCATGGGAACGGGAATCACGCGGGTGAAACCGCGAGCGGCCGCTAGTTAATAATATTTAATAAATAGGTAGTCTTATTTTTTGCTGTTTTTTAAAACACAGAAATTTTTTATTGAATTCTTTTAAATTATAGTTGTCTTAAAAATCCCACAGAACAAATGGGTTCGGTTGAAATAGAAAATATTCCACTAATATTGTTTTCCGTTACCATACCAGTGTACCATCGAGCATATAATAGCATTTAATTTTTATTTATATTGAATCTACCAATTAAAAGATTTTTTTTTACTTATACTTATTGTTAAAAATACGACGAGTTTAAACAGCTGATACTTACTGACACTTACAGTGTAGTAAAAAAATATAACAGGTACCTATTCATCATAGTTGCTACACGTAAAACAGTGAATTTACGGAATTAAAAGTAAGTATTAAATATTAAGATAAGTCAGTTGAAAACAAGAGACTGCCAAAATTAATTGACGTCGAAAGCCAGCTGCTTAAATTAACAATATTAAATTTTGTTTTCACAATAAATGCAGAAAAACCTTATGTATTATTTTCATCTCAAACTATTAAAGGCACATTTTAATTGTACCATCATCAGTACGTTCACTTCGTGCATTAATGAATTTAATTAGAAGAATAATTTAAAATATTATTGGCTGTCAATTACGAGTATTCTCATCTCTCCTCGTAAAGAGTAAACAATTAAACATTTTTAAATTAACATACATTTATTACGCATGCCGTTCTACCAAGCTAGTATCAAACTTTCTGATGTTAACCTAGACTTTTGTCTAGTTTCTAGATAACAGTGCCAATTAGCACTTTCTGGTCACTTGACGTGTTAAGGGTTTAACCCACTGCGGGACTCGGCTACCATGGCTACGGTTCCATACAAATCACACATAGAATCTACGCATGGCCAAGCGTAGCTGTGGGTGTTTCTATAGCAACCGCAAGCGGTGGATCCGCGCCCTAACAATAGTTTTAACGATTGTAATGCTTGCTACACACAATTATTCGAAGAATTCACATTTTGCACCTCAAATTAGGAACGGAAAGGCAAATGTATAATATAATATTATATGGCAATTATTTATTTTACTAATACGGTAAATTTATGATGGTTGCCTACCTGTTAGAGGGGCCTTTACCACTATTAATGAATGAAGACGCTTTGATTCTTGTGCGTGTAACTACTGACCAGATTTTAATGCGATATTTTTGCCATTGGATTCGACGGAAACTTCGATCAACAATACAACGAGATGTCATGTCGACGCTAAAAATGTGTCTCGGTAAATAAGAGCGCATTTGAGAAGTGAGCTCTTACTTTCTCGCAAGGCATAACAGGAAAAAGTACTTTATTTGTTGCTCCTTAAGGTTGATTTCACCACTAAATGTTATTGACGTCTTTTCTTTTTTAGGTGACAGGAGTAATTTGTTGCTTTGAAAAGTATTTAATCACGTGGACAGAATTTAGCTTTGATTTTGTACGTGACGCGTTATCTAGTTGGTATTGTTGATCGAAGGACGGAAACGTCAATTTGTACGGCAATGAAGTAGCGCCTCCTGGTGAAAAACGGGGTACAAAAGTAAAAGTTCCTAAAGTGTAGCTGGTAGTCCCACTGCTGGGCAAAGGTCTCCATCATTGAAATCAAGGCATCGCTATAATCAACTGCCTCTGTGGTCTAGTGGCTAAACCACCGGTTTCAGACCCAGAGGTCTCTGGTTCGATTCCCAGCGGGGGGTACATCATTGTGTGCACGGCTTGGTTGGTGGTAGGGCTGTTAAGTCCACCTGGCTAGCTACCACCATCTTGTCTGAGTATCTCGCCATAACAACGATGTTTATAGCATTGTTATGTTACGACAGTTTGAGATGAGACAGCCAGTTCCTCAGTGGTTGAGGATTCCGGGTGAAGCGCGCTTCCACCTTCGGCCTTATCAAAAAAAAAATTGTTAATCTTAACCCTTTATGGCGCAGTGTCCAATATATTAACACCATATTTTGAACTTTAAGCAATTGAGATAAGGTCGAAAACCAATGAAAAATTCCAACAGGGGTTAATTAACACGCTGGCCAAATACGGGTTGGAGATCACAATCCCAGGCTATGCATCGAAAAACCCGAAATACCTTTTGCTCGACTTGATAATTGAATCCAGGACCGCCGGTTATCGGGGCGTACGCTCAGCCACTAGGCCACCTAGGTGTGAGAAACGTGGTGATGTTATAAAAATTTTCGTTTTCGTTAACATGGTCGAATGGTAAATACGCTCTCAACTCAATAACTAACCCCAAGGACGGTTTAGTTTCGTTTCGGCACTCATGAATTTAGGAACTAGATAAATTTCAATCAAGGAGATACAGTCACTGACAAAAAAGAACGAGTGCTGTTTGTGTACATATGTTGAATAAAAATGCTAAGTTTATTTGCCAGTGGGAACCGAATGGGACTTTAGAAGCGGCATCCCAAGGGTGCCGCAATGGGAAGGTGCCGAAACGAAACTAAACCTTATTAATCACTAAACGTTTTCGTGTTTAACACAAGAAGTCAAGTCGTAGAAATTGTCAAGCACTGAAAGACATGTAAATGGCTTTTTAGAATAGAATGGCCAACGTATGACATTGACAAGAACCTTGTACAAAAATGAGTCATTCAGCGAATTTAATATTGATGATTTTACATCTTTAAAATCAAAAAATTTAATAAAAATAAATATTAAGATCGGATGACAACTACGTCGAGTTGTTGACATTGAATGGACGCCAATTCAAAGTAAAAAGTGTTGATTGATTTAATGTAGTTTAATTTTAAGGGCACCTGACCCGAATTATTAGAAGGGTGCGGGTTGAATTCCTGCTTGTGGAAAAATATTAATCATTTTAAAATTTGTAAAAAAATATGACATGTCAGTTCCGTTTCCATACTAGACTCGCTTATCGTTAAGTGTTTAATAACCGCCACAGCCAACATTCTCATAAAGTTATGTCAGACACATAAGTTTGCAAATATTGATACTCAAGGCTACCCTTTCGTAGATTATCAAAATTTCACGAAGTTAACGAGCCTTGTCCAGTGAACAAACGGCGAACTCAATGTAAATACTGTGTTTTGTCTATTTTTTATTGCCGACCAGTTGCGTCTGGAGTCGCCATAATTGTTATCATTATTCATGAAGTGTGACCACAGTGTAAGTTATGTGCAGTAACGGTACAGTCGAACGGGGATACCTTTTAATCAAACCAAATCTAGTGTAACATTGATTACAACTCATGTTCTTTAAAATTGTAATTTCTTTGTCTGAATCCAATATGACCACCATACCTAAAAACGCCCAAATTGTTAAGGATACCAATTTTCAGCCAGCTACTTAAGGGTATGTACTAATAGTAATAACATCACATCAGCTTCCTGGAAGGTAGGCAGAGAGGTAGTACCTAGTTCAGCCTTACTCAAAGAATTGCTCAGTCATGTGCGTTAAAGTGCGCCTATTTAACGCCTTGCCAGCAGACTTTAAAACTTTGCCAAAGACACGATGCCGTAGACTTGTTAAACGATGGCTTCAGGAACAGTGTTTTTATTCTGTTGGTGAATAACTTGATACCACGTTTAGATTAAGACATCAAAGTTGAGGATGATCTGCTGAATGTACTTGACATACTTATGTCAAATTTTTATTTTGAGGGATTAACAATATTGTTATTTAAAAAACAGACAATTGGATTATTTTGTAATGGACATTTTATTTTGTGGTAGTAGGTACTTAATTATAATAATTGACATTTGCATGGTAAATTAGCGAATCATGAATGAACTTTTTATAATTTTAACATCTATGTATCTACCATGTCTCTTGTGAATAAATGATTTGATTTGAAACACTTGCTATGGTCCTGACACACTTCATTTGCTTCATCTACTCCAATTAGTACAATTAACTTGATTACATACATAGTACCTACAAATACCTATAAAATAACTATGTCGTAAATTATGTCTACTGAAGACTGAAGAAGCATACGTCTGTCAGTCTTCGGTAATTTTAAGACCGTATTTTATTATAATCTCAGTCCTGTTTGTTCTTTTTGCGGTGGAGACAATGGGTCCATGGGGCCGGAGGCAAGGCAGCTTGTTAAAGAGTTAAGTGCTCGTCTTATTGGGAACTCCGACTATTACCTATTCTTTGCCTCCGATAACGATTATGCTGGCAGCTACCTATGCCAGCGTCTTAACCTGACAATCCAAAAAGGTAATGATGCTAGCATTCTTGGGACCGTACCCATGTGCCCAAAGCAGGCGGACACCTTTTATTTATAGTTTTCTTTCAGAATAAGTGTATTTTTATTGGGTTAGGACGTGTATCAAAAAGGTTTAAATAGGAGACTTCAGTTTTCTTACGCCCGAAATAAACAACATATCTAAAGATTTTTTAACCCTACTAGAGTGAGAAATTTTGATAGAATTTGTATGGAGCTCATGTCGAACATTTTAATTTAGAAGGTTAAACAACCTATAGTCAATCATTAATTTTTGACGTTAGTTTAACCAATTTCAGTAGTCCTGCACTGCTTACACGTCGACTATGACAATACTAACGATATCAGTGTTGTGTAATTTGTCTAAATGATAATCGTGGCTTTTGCTCAGTGCTGCATATGTATTAATATATGTATGAGTATATGTTGCGTGATTTGTGTGTATGCTGCTTCGCTAGCGGTTAAACCAGACTAGCGCTCATGGTGCTGGGTGCTTTTACGACCTCGTATTTATCGCGTTAACTGTACTTGCTTTAATGAAACTAATAGATTGTTCTTAGTTTGAAGGCGATCGAACAAAAGACTGTTATGTTGGTTGGTATACTACGGAAGTGAGTTTGTAATAAATATTTTACGTATAATTTTAATACCAATTTCCAAGAAGTTAGTAAGTAATGTCAATGTCATGTCCTGTAGCTGAACATAAATCGTCTGCGGGGTTTTTTAGACAGCACTATTTCAACTTATTAGTAGCGAGTCAATGGGACGCAATAAAACGCAACGATTTGATTAGATAGAGCCATTAGCAAACATGATAAAGATAACAAAAAAGTAAAGAACATCCTGTATACTATCCCACTGCTGGGCAAAGGCCTCCATCATTAATGGGGTCCTGCACGAAATTGTGAAAATTGACGTTTTTTTAAGTTACTTGTACTATGCGCTATATTAGTTAAATACATTAAAAGAACATACGTAAGTTAGCCTGATCATTGCACAAGGTCGTGACCTTGTGGAAATTAAAAACCAATTCTCTAAACAATAACAAACAATACATAAATCTAATGACTTCTAAAAACATTTTTTTTTATTTTTTTCTTAATTTTACGCATGGAGCAATAATTCTTACATGAAAATATTTGTATAGATAATCCGCAGGTCACCTCCATCTTAAAAAAGTAAATTTTAATTTTTAACACAAGCGCGTGATGGTTTAGTACATTTCGCAGGATAAAAATATTGCTCTAATCAAATTACTAGGTCTGAAACTTCAAAGCGGATTGTTCTAATTTTAAATATATTTTAAATGCAGATTGGTGATCACAATCACGGCAACCCGGGCTATTCATCGAAAAATGCGAAATATCTTCACATCAAATGTTAAAATTCATGGTCTTCCTTTTATTTGTGACACTATGTTATTTAGCAAAAAATAATCCTTATGATGAAGCCTTTCGATCGGTGTGATAAAGCAACAGGATGATTATTTTTCTCATGGAACGGGTTCGATTCCTGTTTCAACCATGTCATTATTTAAATATCTATGAATGCAGTTTAGATTGTTTTTAAAATTCAAATAATGCCTTCTTTCAGTAAAATGTTCCATCTACAATATTCAAGGTACTTTCCCTACATGTGGCATATCCGTGGGGCGCCCTGTATATGGGTATTTCCAGAAAACTCCTTGATTTCGTATTCTACTCAGTACCAGTGGTTGGAAGTGTTTAAACAGACATACAAACATTGATTCACCATTATTGACAATTTACAATACTTTGAACAATTTTAACTGTTATAAATAAATGAAGTATAGTTCTAAACACTTCCAACCACTGCATTGGTACCTACTGAATAGAAAAAGAAATCGGAGTTTTTCAAGAAATACCGGAAAGAATACTACCACCCCCTCTCTTCCCTTGGGTATCAGAAAAGACGACTAACGGACTATAGACTGCACATACATCCAACAGCATAGAGCGCCGTTGGGCTCACCACCTGTCACGCTGAGCACATGTGCAGTCGCTATTTATTCAAAAGTGGACTATGATAGAGGACTGCTTTGCTGTCCTCATTGCCTAATCTCTGACTTACGCTTTAGGGATTATTTTCGTGATTATAAGTAAGTATTTATGTAAGTACAAAATGGTGGTATTAACAGCTCCATGTTTTATGTCACGTCAAGAATTTGAAGTAAATACAGTCTGTCTATTCCTATAACTAGGTACCGTATCCAAAACGATTAATTCATCGAGTTTGATACGGTTCGCGGGCGTGTTGACGTTTAACCCTGCAACGGTGACCCGCGCTCGGTCAGCAATATCCATTTCACGGCGGCCGCGGCCCCCATAAATTACAGCATTAGTCGTCGTTATGGCCCAATGGTCCAATGACTGGGACCTAGGTCGAGCAATTTACCACTCCAGTAAAATTTACGGTGCACAGTGCACTAGTGTCGGATGAGAAAAGTACAAAAAATTTTTTTTTAAAGACTGTTTTATATTAATTTATTTACAAGAAGGCACTACTATAGTTTAGGGTAAACTACTTAAGTAGTTACCTTATCTTTTGATTTTCCGTAAAAGGTCGTTTTAAACAACTTGTCTCCGGTGGTACTAGAACTTAAGACATTTCAGTTCAACAGCTCGACGGCTCTGCCTACCGACAATCATAATATTATCATAATATTTTTATTTCATGACACTGAATTGATAAGCACTATATTCAATAGTCCAACATTATTTTTTAGCCTGCCACTCTTACAGAAGTAACCATCAAAACAACCATTTCAGTAAAAAAATCTTCGTATTCCACGGCTGCTATCGCCTTAAAAATGCATGTAAAGACACCTGTATTGCTGATGTAAAGACAGTTTGCTAAGCAATGCGAAGTCTTAAAATGTAGAAAAACAATTTTCTTCAGCGTGTGTGGGATATTATTATAAAAAAATAACAAAAGTACCATCTAATATTAAAATTAAAATATTTACAACTTAAAAAGATAAATAGAAAACTATAAATAAAAGAATTCACCCAGATCATCCCCATCAGGCAGAGTACCCAGAATACTAGCCGCATTGCCGCGCTGGATGGCGAGGCTTAGGCATTGACCCAGATAGCTGCTGGCTCTGGGGTCTCGGGTGGCTTCCACCAGTTTTTTAGAAATATCTCTAAAGAGCTGGTGGGCCCGTAAACCCCACGGTCCTAACGTCTCTACCCCAAACGGCTCAAATATGAAATCTCCAATGAGATTCTCGTACTTGCGCTGTTTGTGTGTGTAGGTTGGAATTAACAATCTTTTTACAAAAATATTAGTCTGTATAAAGGGGAAAAATACATGCAGAGTAATAGAAGGGAGACTGACGAATACTCATTATTTCAAATATGTACTTGAGTACTAATTAGAATGATTCAGATAAATGAGAAATTTCATTTTGAGGGAGCACTGAATATAATATGTATTGTGAAAAAAATAAACTCTAGTGGTAACGCAAATGTGGCTTCAAAAGATTGAAAGGGGACATAATTATTTTCTAGCACTTGACTGTAGATAGACTTTCTGCTAATTATAGTACCTACATTTGATACTTGTAAAATACAGCTCACAAACTTGAAGTTATGCAAACAATATGAGCTTCTACTGCTATTATGTCAAAAGGTGTTTGTTAACGTTGAGGCTCTATGTTATTTTCATTTAATTTTTATTTATTGTACAGTAAATACTCATAGCCTAATGCAATTTATTAATAGCCCTAGAAGCTTTAGTTTAAAGCTCAATCAGTCAGTGATTGGTTCACTTATTTTTTTTTTCTGTCTCGTCTTTGATCTGGTACATGAATACGAGTTTTGTTATTGATTAAAAAAAATGATAATTTACCCGTGTCTCGTCACCACACCCCACCACCACACACTATGACACAATTAAACCCACGATTTTTATACAGTTGTCGGCGGCTGCAGCGACAGACTTTTAATTTATTTTTGTCATTGTTCCTAGCAATCGCAACACGTGCCCACAGTGCAAATTCATACTAAAATACCAATAAATGGGAAATCACAATGTTTTGTACATCCCCACGCATGCATCACATTCACAAAGTTTACAATAAAGCTGTCTCATAACTTTAATGTACGACTTATGTTGGAACCTCACGCTTTTGCCTGAAGTGCCTGCAATTAATTTTAGTGGCAGCACCGCTTCTTACCGGATTTGTGACGCTCTTATACTGTTTCATTTTGATTTGATTTAGGGACAAGTTCGCCTGTCTTTTATTTGGCTGTCGCATGGTTCCAGATAATAACCCTACCTAAGTCTATCATAGCCAATGTATCGTTCGATGTAGCGGTATGCTATGACAGTCTTTAACCCTGGCTTCTGAAAACGATCTGGTAACCACATATTCTTTTGTAAATGTCGTTACTTCTATATTAAGCAAAGGATCTTGTGCACATTCTTCTAGACAACTAAAAACGTCCTGGATAGGTAGTAGTAGACAGATGTTTGGGCGATTCAAAAGCACTTTTAGAAAATATTAATTGGATAAAGGATTTTTGACTTTGACTTTCATAAATCCTTTTTAGATAAATTATATTTTAAAATGTGACTCACCTGAAATGAAGTTAACGTATGAGATACAAGCGGCTGCTCGCGGTTTCACCTGCGTGGTTCCCGTTCCCGTGGGAATATCGAGATAAAAAGTATCCTATGTGTTAATCCAGGTTATAAACTATCTGTATGCCGAATTTTATCCAAATCCATTTAGTAGTTTTTACGTGAAAGAGTAACAAACATCTATCAATACGTTCCCGTGGGAATATCGGGATAAAAAGTATTCTATGTGTTAATCCAGGTTATAAACTATCTGAATGCCAAATATCCATACATACTTACAAACTTTCGCGTTCATAATATATTAGTAGGATTAGTAGGATGACAGGTGTATTCCAAAAGATGTTATGGTAGATCCACAGACAAGTGGTCTGTGGGTAGATCACACAGTCAATCATAGTAGATCACTCAGAACAATAACTAATATTGTTCTGAGGTAGATCATGTCTTACTTGCCCCAATTTATCCATCAAAATTGATGTCTGTCGGATGTGGCACCACGAATTGTCTGCTCTAAACGAAAAAGCTAAATAAATGAAATGTCTCAAATAAGGAAAACCTGTAACAAGTGTCTTTAAAGTTAGCAAGTAGATGGTCAAAATAAAGATTAGACTATCTGTAAGTTAAAGGTCACCTTAATGTCTAATTATGTATTTGTAAACATTGTGAACTATTACTTTTATACGTATGGAGTATGTATTAGAATACTAAATCGATAATGAATCAGTTATACTACAGAATCCATTAGGCTATGCTCGGGGTTGCTCGGCGGGATCTAATTTGAAATAAGAATATCCGTAGAAGCACTAAGGTAACCGACATAGCCCGAAGAATTGCTAAGCTCAAGTGCCAATCGGCACATCGCTCGTAGAACCGACGGCATTTGGGGTAGAACGGTTCTTGAGTGGTGATCGCGCACCGGATGATGCAGTGTGGGCAGGCCCCCAACAAGGTGGACCGAGGATCTGGTGAAGGCCGCGCCGGTTAACCGCTGAGAAGGACCGCGAGTGGTGGACATCCTTGGGGGAGGTCTTTGTCCAACACTGGTCTAATCGCCGCTCTATGCTGTTGGATGTTTGTGCAGCCCTTTATCCGTTAGTCGCCTTTTACGACACCCAAGGGAAGAGAGGGGCTGGTAGTATTCTTTCACCGCTACGAGACACGGTTATGATTTTAATAGAATAGAAAATTGTAGAGGAGATAGAAAATTATATAATAGAAAATTATAGTAGAAACCAATATCTGAAGGGAAATAAATATCAATTCGCCGAAACAACAGTGCTCCAAACTAATGAGCGCACAATGTGGAGCTTGTAAGTGGTTTTGCATTCGGCAAGGGGATTAACATGTACCTACCGGTAATCCAGTTATGAGTAAATTTTAATTAGGTACATCGCTCCGACTGCGAATATCTGATACGATAGACTAGGAATATTTCTACGTCTCTGAGAATATCGCAGCGCGCAAATAGCATTGCAAATAAGGTAACAATGTAAGTTAATTAAAACAAGCATTATTAACTTAATAATGGAAGCGTGGAATTTTGCTGAATTTCACTGAATTTGTGGCATCATTGCATAGCTGTGCACTACCTTAGTGGCGAGTTAGTTATCATACTTTGTAAATATCAGTTTGTAGCTCGGTTAATATCAGTTTGTTGTTTAAGTTCAGTTTAGATATTCTCGACATGCGCAGTGAGACAAGCGAGCAGGTTGACTGATTTTTACATAAGGACAAAAATTAGAAAATGTCAGGTGAGACGAAAGCCCTTGAAACTTTCGTAAAAACATATTTTTGAATAGGTAAGTTAAGTCGTTTTCTGCCCTCAAAGTAAGCGCCGTGTATTTATGTTTGTTCACTATTTGGCCTATATCTCACCAGATTGCAGATGATGGTCAGTGCCGATGATGGAAGCGCCCTTTATCCGGTTCTTCAACCAATGAGGAGTTGGCTATTTTATCCCTAACTGGATTGATGCAATCAATAGTAACAGATTTTACTGCGGCATTTTTTAATAACATGATAGTTAGCCAACCGGGCGGACTTAAGACAAGCCCGACTACTAAACAAACGGATTACGAACATCGAGAGAGGGGAGTCGAATGCGGGACCTTGGGTGTTAGATCGGTGGTATAACCACTATACCACAGAGTCGGTTTAGAAGAAGCAGCCCAAACATTCGGTCAGCCGCACATAACGAAAGCCGTCGCGGTGGCCACGTGGGCATAGCTTAAGGCTGACTACACCATATATATGATGACTGCTAGAAACCGCAAGAAACTTCAAGGGCTGGTCAGGTCAAGTGTTTTAAACATGCCAAAAATGACTAAAAAGGAATTCGTGTTTTTTTTTCATTGTTAATGAAATAATTCATTTAGTTTAATTGGACAGTGTTTGAGTATCTAATTTATTTTAAAGCATATGACCGTCTGTTGACCCGTCCGCGTCAGTTGGGAGATAAGTACCTACGTTGACGGGTCAACGGCCGGCCGGCCGTTGCCCCCGTCAGCTGGGCGAAAAGTACCTACGAAACAACACGAACTCCTTTTTAGTAATTTTTGTCATGTATAAAACACTTGACCTGACCAGCCCTTGAAGTTTTTTGCGGTTTCTAGCAGTCACCTTATATATGCTTTTGCATACGACTTTAGATACCATCCATCTCACTACGCTGGACAGTTACAAGAAGTGTAGTTACTTTATTTTACAAAGGAGTATCAAACGCTGAAAGTGTCTACGTTTGCGCGTGAAGGGTGTAGAAAGCCCAGCAGTGGGACAAGTCGTGCTTTAAGGGGTTCAAATCAGCCGCGTTCGTAGGTTTACCCTTGAGACCCTATACACTTGAACGCAAACTCAATCTTAATACAATTCCAATGCGATTTATATGTATCGATATTGGGATAAGTAAAGATAATTCCGGATCGCCATCTCAAAAATAATTTGTTCAATCAATTTCCACGCAATTTAATTCCAATGTGGCGATACAAAAGTGCCGTTTGACATTTTTTAGATTTATGATTGGAAATTGATTAATGCAATTGTGTTTCAAGAGTAAGCCTACTGATCGTTTGCTGCCTTTTCACACATATATACTTAAACAGGGTGTTTCTTGCAAGGTGTCAAGCCGATGCGTGGTGATAGGGGACTACCATACTACTATTGAACCCCCATATTTCAGCGTTCAGCGATTTTAGGTAGTTTACGAGCCATATTTTTTTTCTTTTCCAAGTATTTTATTTACATCATCAGTTTAAATTATGTTTTGTAACTTGTATTGATATTAGGAAGATGATTACTTAGTTAAATAAAAAGGTGAACAGAAATGTATCATAAAAATAAAAAATAAAATTAAGTCATTCGTCATAAAATAAGTACTTGTTGTTGTCAGCCTATTCTGTCTCACTGCAGGGCAAAGGCCTCCATACCTTCTTTCCACTTTTTAAAAAAGAAAACAATATACAAAGAAATGAAAAAAAAATTGCTCAAAAACAGCCAAAAATCGCTGAACATACACGGGGGTTCAATAGATAGGCATGATAGTTCCCTATCACCACACATCGGGTTGACACCTTACAAGAAACACCCTGTATATCACGACATCACCCTGTTTAATTTTAATCGCCTCTGTGGTCTAGTGGCTAAGCCACCGGTTTCAGACCCAGAGGTGCCGGGTTCGATTCCCAGCGGGAGGTACATCTTTGTGTGCTCGGTTTGGTTGGTGGTAGGGCTGTTAAGTCCGCCTGGCGAGCTACCACCATCTTATCTAAGTCTGTCGCCATAACAACGATGTTTGTAGCATTGTTGTGTTCCGACAGTTTGGGATAAGATAGCCAGTTCCTCAGTGGTTGAGGATTCCGGGTGAAGCGCGCTTCCACCTTCGGCCTTATCATCACTTACCACCAGGTGAGATGATGGCCAAGCGATTACCCGTCGTAGAATAAAAAAAAAAGACTACTCGTATGCCCGAAGGGTTAGGCAAAGACTAGGCGATGAGGACCGCAAAAGCAGTCCTCTGCCATAGTCAACTTTTCACCAAATAGCGACTGCACATGTGCTCAGCGTGACAGGTGGTGAGCCCATCGCCGCTCTATGCTGTTGGATGCATGAGCAGTCTTTAGTCAGTTAGTCGCCTTTTACGACATCGAAGGGAAGACAGGGGGTGATAGTATTCTTTCACAATTACGCAACACGGTAAACTTTTCACAGAAAAAAAATATTACTAAAATGTTTAAGGGGGTGCCGCGCGAATGCAAAAACTGACATTAGTCTCATAGTGAACTTCAAAGCAAAATAAATCAAATTGATATTTAAAAAATAAGAACAATTCTGCTTTGAAGTTTCAGACCTAGTAATTTGATTAGAGCAATGTTTTTATTCTGCGAAATGTACAAAACCATCACGCGCTTGTGTTAAAAATTAAAATTTACTTTTTTAAGATGAGGCTGACCTGCGGAATATTAAAACAAATATTTTCATGTAAGAATTATTTTTTCATGCGTAAAATTAAGAAAGTTGTCGAAAAAAAAATGTTTTTGGGAGTCATTAAATTTATGTATTGTTTGTGATTGTTTAAAGAATTTGTTTAAAATTTCAACAAGGCCACGACCTTGTGCAATAATCAGGTTAACTTATGGAAATTCTTTTAATGACATTTAACTAATTTAGCGCATAGTACTAGTAACTTAAAAATACGTAAATTTTCACAATTTCGTGCAGGATCCCCTTAAGTGATTCGTTTATTTTCTATTGTCAGTGCGTTAATTAAAGACGAGTTATCTAAAGGAACTTTCCGTGCGGCAGGGAGGTCGTATGGCCGAAGCGCCGCGGGTGACACCGAGTTGAATCCATCATAAGCTAGCGGAATGATGAGTTACTTGACGAATGACGTAAATACATCATTTCGTATTACTTTCTATAAAAAACATACATACGTATAATCACGACTATTATCCCCGAAGGGTTAGTCAGAAACTAGGCAATGAGGACAGCAAAAGCAGTCCTCTACCATAGTCCACTTTTCACCGATTAGCGACTGCTCATGTGCTCAGTTTTACATACAGGTAGTGAGCCCATCGCCGGTCTAAGCTGTTGGATGTATATGCAGTCTTTAGTCCGTTAGTCGCCTTTTACGACATTCAAGGGAAGAGAGGGAGAGGTAGTATTCTTTCACCGCTACGCAACACCACCTCTCACGCTGAGCACATGTGCAGTCGCTATTTGGTGAAAAGTGGACTATGGCAGAGGACTGCTTCTGCGGTCCTCATCGCCTAGTCTTTGACTAACCCTTCGGGGATATAGTCGTGATAGTACAGGGTGTTTCTTGTAAGGTGTCAAGCCGATGTGTGGTGATAGGGAACTATCATACCTATCTATTGAACCCCCATGTATGTTCAGCGATTTTTGGTAGTTTTTGAGAAATAATATTTTTTCTTTTCTTAGTATTTTTTTTAAAGTGTAAAGAAAGCGGGGAGGCCTTTGCCCTGCATTGGGACAGAATAGGCTGAGAACAACAACAACAAGTATTTTATAACGAATGACTTTTTTTTAGTGGACTATGGCAGAAGACTGCTTTTGCTTTTTTCATTGCATGGTCTCTGGTTAACCCTTCGGGGATAATAGTCGAGACTATATTTATGTAAGTATGTATTACATTACACTTTTGGCTGAGAGCACCATTGTGTAAACTTGTATTTACAATTCATTAACTAGTGCACCGTGCTGGCGTCTCTCTGCGAACTATTGTAAAACCTGACACAGTCTGAAACGGGATGTGTGCCGCGCAATGAGCTGTGCCAAAGAAAATCGTTGAAATCATTGAGGCACAATTAGTATTCGCGAAAGAAAATACGGATCTTTTTACAAGGAAAATGTGATTTCCGGATGATTTTACAAAAATCTTTTTGGAAAAGGGAAATATGTGGTTTTCGAACAAGATATCCATTTAAACTAACTATAACACCTTCTGCTACAACTTACTTCACCAGGAATAGTTACAGTATGTGCATTAAGTTATACAATTTACTTCCGAAGCCGATTTAAAATCTTAAAACTATTTGCAAGGTTTAAGCGGTTCATTTTTAGAGTCGTGGTTGAAAATTGCTTTTGTGACACTGATGAATTCATAAGATACTGCCGTGATGGACATATTAGGAAAATGGCAACTAAATTGTGACCGTTTGTGCTTATTTCTGTGTTTCTTATCGCGAATAAATAATTAATAATAATATTTAATAATTATATTTACATGTATGTGCTGATGCTAATTGGAATGTTTGATTGTCTATTTTTGTATTCTGTTTTGTATTGCTAAAGGTATTTTAAATTAATTAATGACATAAATAATTGTAGGTACTTAGATAGAAATAAGATGTATTTTACTATTTCTAATTTATTTACTATGTTCATGTTTCTACTAAAATATTATAACTGATAGATTAAGCATGACGATAAAAAAATTGCTTATCGATAATTCGGTAAAACATGCAAGTGCTATAAATATTAGGTACATTAAGAACCAAAAATGTACCATGTTTTCTTTAAATAAAAAATCTTTGTCTTTACCCTTTGTATTAAAACTAGAGATGACACGTATTTTTGGCGCACCGGCCCATGGGCTGCAAACGCCTCAGTGATTGTGAGTGATCCAAGCGATTGTGGATTGCGGCCGGAAATCAGTGCGCAAGAAACTTCATTGCGGTCTCTAGTTATAATACCTCAATAGTTGAAACAGCATATTACTAAATCCGAAATTCGCAATATTCCGAAGCAATATTGTTAATTAAATTAAGGACGTCATGCGAGTCGACGCGTCTCGATCTACGGAAAACGCCACGTATGAATTGCACAGTGTGGACACTTGTGATGCAGCCACTATACGCCAGTCTAGAGCGGCGGCGGGCGGTTTTGCCGCGCAATTAGATAGTTTTGCCAGAGAAAATTATTGTAGAAGCAGCATACCATAGTGTTGTAAATTCGATATTCCTCGTAAGTGTTGTGTTTCGTCATTGTTGTTTCTCTGCGCATGGTATACGACTATTGTTAATTTAGTAAGTAGAACCTATAGCTTATGTTATTGTCCTGGTGCTGGACAAAGGCCTTAATCATTAAAATCACCTCACACATCACTATAGTATAGGCTTAACTACCTCGTTTGCCGAAAGCGGGTTGGCGATAACAATACAAACCCCAGCTATGAAAAGAAAAATCCGAAAAACACCGCACGATCTGGGAATTGAACCCTGGACCTCCAGTTACTGGTATTATAAACGGAGAAATCCCCCCCACGACAGCGGTTAACCCGAGCCGAGGTACCGTGCCTCTTGGAGGCGCCCTCGGGTTTCCCGCTCTCGAAACGATCAGAGACTCGCTTTCGGTCTCACGGCGTTCTCGTCCACCCTAAACAAGCCCGGTTAAGTTATAAAGGTCATCTGCGACCGACAGCAAGCACACTCCAAAAAAAATAGAAAAATAAACTGAGAATGATTATGAGCTGAGTGTTTGTGTAGAGTGATAACCGAAGATCGAAATGGTACTTGCGTCTTAACGTTATCAAAAGTATGGATAAGTTTCGGAAATCCGGAAGGAAACATAATTTTTTCGATCATCAGCCATCTAATCGATTTTAACATTTAGACTATTGGTAATAAAAACAAAATGAGACCGTTGAGACACGATTGACGTCTTTTTAGTATAGCGGAAACAGATCATAGTACCTACCTACACTTATCTTAAAAACAGCTGAGTGCTATCGCAAATAATACCGGGGATATATTGTTTCCCGCTGGTCCCCAGTTGCTGACCTGCATAAATCAGTCGTAAATCAATAAGACATAATAATGGACTTCAGTATTGAGATTTATAGCTTCTCAGTTTTATCATTACGACCGCATTTTATTGATGGCTATCACAAAAATATGCCATCGGAAATTCAACATTTTACTTGATAACGTGGATTATGCCAACTAACCAACCAACCAGCGTGGTGGGTTAAGGCCCAATGTTCCCATGTGGGCTGGCCTGTGCCCAGCTGTGGGCTGATTGTTAATTATGAACGGAACCTGCTTTAAATGTTTTGTACATATTTTTTTAACTAGTAGTCGTTGACAGATCATTTCCAGACTTTCTTTTGTTTTTCCAGATCGCCTTTTGTTTTACACAATGGTTCCGGAGCGGAACTTCCCACGGGAACAGAAACGATTCTCTTTAAATATCATGATCATTCGCGTGGCTGGTCAAGTACGAAGCTGTTACTATGCGTCGAAATGGCTCAGTGGTAAATTCAGATAATTCACAATTTAATGAGACTCCGAATCCAATATTCAGAAAATTCAACATAACGAGAGTTCAACTTAATGGTCCTGAAGGAGAATTCAACGTAATGGGAATCCAACATCATGGTATCCAACTTTCAGAGAATTCAACATAATGGGAATTAAACTTAATGGGAATCCAACTTTTATAAAAGTTAACATAATGGGAGTTCAACTTAATGGACCTAAAGGTTTGCGCTGACGTTGAAACTTACCGCTCTGTCTCGTTGTATAACTACTTGGACAAACTTCTATTATTTTTTTGGATCGAATAAGATAAATTGAGCAGTATAACAAATAAGGCATTTTAAGTCCATTCTGTACTAAAAGTATAACTAGATGAACTTTCCCATTTTATTGTACCGGACTATTTCATCTTTAGAGGATTTGAATTGAAGCGATGACTTGATTTTGACGATGAGGGCCTGCCTTTGTAGATTTTTTTTATTAAACATACCTACATATTATCACGACTATTATCCCCGAAGGGTTAGTCAGAGACTAGGCAATGAGGACTGCAAAATCAGTCCTCTACCATAATCCACTTTTCACCAAATAGCGGCTGCACATGCGCTCAGCGTGACAGGTGGTGAGTCCATCGCCGCTCTATGCTGTTGGATGTATGTGCAGTCTTGATTTGTTCCGGATTCGTCGTATTCCTGATTCGTCGTATTCCAGATTGGTCGTATTCCAGATTCGACGAATTCCAGATTCGTCGTAATACAGTCCACCTTAGTACTTACCTATCATATTTGTTATAAAATAAAAAACCAAATACAAATTGTTACTTATTTTAGTTAACAAATATAAGTATTGAAACAAAAAACTCTTCTCTATAGAACAAAAAAAAACAGTTTGTTACAATGCAATGAATTCATAAAATGAAACTATTAAACTCATAATTCACAAAGTTTAGAAAGGCACTCAATATAATTTGTAAGAGTTATTTTCTTATAATATTGTACAGTCAAGGTGTAAACGTTTTTAAGAACTTTGTGAAAATATTCGTCGGATATTTATATGAATGTGCCTACTCGACTGTACGTATTACGACGAATCTGGAATACGTCTAATCTGGAATATGACCAATCTGGAATACGACGAATCAGGTTAGCGACCAATCCGGAACAAATCGCATTCTTTAGTCCGTTAGTCCTTTTATGACACTTAAGGGAAGAGAGGGGGTGGTAGTATTCTTACAAGGCTACGCGACAGGGTTAATTTTTATATAATAAAAAGTAACATTTTCTTTCTCTCAAACATAAATCAGTCAACAAAAATATTGCTTAGAGAGGCTATAGCTACTGACTTAGCGTATCGACTGTGGCCAGTTCAATCATAAAACCAACGTTGGTTACATGAAATTGGGAGTTTTCCGATTACCGAATAGAGTCTGAGTTTATTTAACCAAACGTAATTAAACAATCAACAGTCAACAGTAAAGTTGTCTCGTAAATAATAAATTATATTCGGCGAGTGTCCAATCGAGCGGCAGACTGTTACACCGCAGCTGAATATTGGATATACGAGTTTAGCGTATAATCAGATAAAAAAGCAAAACCGCCACTGCCCACTTTAGTCAGCATATTTCAATCAAAGCTAAATCTTTGATTGAATAGATTTTTGAAGTTTATTTTACATCAAAATAAATAGCTAATTACAAAAAAAATAAAATTATTAGTTTTTTTAAAAATCATTTCTATCAAACAGTTAGCTTTGATTGAAATAGACTGACTTAAGTGGACAGTGGCGTCTTTACTTTTATACCCATAGAAATACTAAAATATATAAATACGAATTATGAATAAATTTTACGCAATTTGTGCATAAATTGGGATTCGTGTGAAATAATGACAATATATATAACCATACAGTTATTAAACCTTTTTCATACAAAATAATACGATTACGATTACCTTAACTAGTACCATAATGGTTCGTGCTTGGGGTACTGGTCAGGCCCACTACCAACTATTAGTATACAATGTCCGATCCTAACATGTGTGTATTGCGACTAATTATAAAAAGAACTACCTAAGTACCTACCTAACTACTTACTAACTAGAGATAAGATAGCCAGTTCCTCAGTGGTTGAGGATTCCGGGTAAAGCGCGCTTCCACCTTCGGTGAGATGAAGGCCAAGCGATTACCCGTTACCCTTAAAAAAAACCTACCCCTCTCTTCCCTCGCGTGTCGTACAAGAGGACTAACGGACTAAAGACTGCTCTTACATCCAACAGCATAGAGTGGCAGGTAATGCAATTGTAATTTGGTGAAAAGTGGACTGAAACTATGACAGAGGACTGCTTCTGCGGTCCTCGTTGCCTAGTCTCTGACTAACTCTTCGGGGATAATAGTCGTGAATATAAATATTTATAAAATGTAATTACGGTTTAATTTTACAAATTGTTATATCTATACTAATTATTATAAGGAGGAAAGATTTGATTGTTTGTTTGTATTGAATAGGCTTCGAAACTACTAGACCGATTTAAAAAAATCTTTCACCGTTGGGAAGCTACACTTTTCCCGGATGACATAGGCTATATTATATTTTCAAAAAAATTTGGAATCCTTACTAAAACTATCTCAATCAATTTCTTACATCGCGTGCGCTACGAAAACTATTGATGATAGAACAAATGCGATGTAGGCGTCGTCACTGGGGTACGGGAGGGGAGTCATTTTGAAAATTCGTCACGGGATACGGGGTCCACGCGAACTAAGTCGTCGGCGGTCTGCTAGTTATCTATAAACATATAAAATATGTTCCTATATGAAATATGCAAGCAGCACAAGACCGGTCGTGGTGGAGATCCTTGGGGGAGGCCTTTGTCCAGCAGTGGACGTCTCCTCGCATATGATGATGATGATATGAAATACGTTTGTTCCGGTTTAATGGAGGCTTCACTTACCCGCTGTGATCTTGCCAGACTACCCGAAGCTCCTTTGTGAGATTATTGGCTCACATATCGTCTCTCACGACAACAAACCGAAGCCACTCCAACCGCAACATTCGGTTACTCCAATAACGTTCTGTTGACCGTATTAACGTAGTATAGTAGATTTAACTCTGCTTTAATACGTGTTGTTTGGGACTATATTCAAATTAATTACTTTGTGTCCATTAGCTGCTAACCATCCAGTAGGCTTACTCTTGAAACACAATTGCATTAATCAATTTCCAATCACAAATTTAAAAAATATCTAATGGCACTTTTGTAAGCGACAATAGCGCCACATTGGAATTAAATTGCGTGGAAATTGATTGAACAAATTATTATCAAGATGGCGTTCCGGAATTATCTTTACTTATCCTAATATCGATACATATTAATCGCATTGGAATTGTATTGAGATTGAGTTTGCGTTCAAGAGTAACTCAGCAGGGCTTTGATATAGTGGCCTATTTTAAAACTTCTACTATTTTTAATCGTGGCTCGGTGGACTGATTCTGCCTAATTCAAATTTAAATTCCGATCAGTGTTACTACGCCATGCATCGGTTCGTAAGTCTAGAGGCAGTACAAGGTCTAAAAAGAGCCTGCAGGAAACTTAGCAAGGGCAATTCTTTTCTCCCTTTCTTTTACAGCGTCAAATAAAAATTGGAAAATGCTCTTCCTATCTCATATAAAGACACACACATTCCATGTAATTTCCAATACAGGACATTGCCATTTTCACCACCACAAAACATTATGTAGTCTGAATGTCAAAAACAGATCCCTGGTACACAATGAGATTTATGCTTTGTTCGTCCCCGAAGTTTTGTCCCACATTCCAAAAAAATCTTGGTTTTTCCCATGTCACTATTGTAGTTGTGCTTCGTCCCAAATTACATGAAGATAGTTAAAAGTAAAGTAAAAAAAGTAATTTCTGATTGTATATACTTACAATAAGATTAAAGTAAGTTTGGCATTTATAAAATATTTGCCGTAAAAGGAATATAAAATGGGACAAAGCGAGAAAAAAACAATTAAAATAATATTTTGGGAATAAGGAAGCATATTGTTTGAGACGAACCAGGATTTTTTTATGTAGGACGAATCGAAATGGGACGAACGAAGCACAAACCTACAATGAACATAGGTAGGTACATACATTCATAAATTTACGACTATTCAATGAGACGAGAGAGAGACTAGGCAATGAGGATCACAAGCAGTCTACTGCCATAGTCCACCTTTCACCAAATTAAAACTAACTGCACATGTGCTTAGCATGATAGGTTAGGTGGTAAGCCCATCGCCTCTATGCTGTTGGGTGTATGTAGTTTTAGTCACCTTTTACGGCACTCAAAGGAAAAGAAGGGTGCGTAGTATTCTTTAACCCTGTCATTAATAAACGTTGATTAAACGCTAAACTCAAGTGGCTTCCTATTCGTCTTCGCCGGAATACTCACTTCCTCGCCCTTCTTTACAACATACTGTTTAATCCCACCTATCCTTGCTACCTTAAAGAACGTTTTAACTTCCTCCATGCATCCAATTCGCGCTCATTGCGATCATCGGAAAACCTGAGCCTTAAAACCCCTCCGCACGGCATCACCTTTTATAACTGTTCATACACTGTTCAGACCGTTCGTCTCTGGAACACGCTTCCAGTTGCGATCAGGCGTGCGCAGTCTGTAAACACTTTTAAAGAGCTCGTGAAAAACTTCTACCTCTCCTTCTAACCTTATCCCGCTGCAAGGCTGCTATTTTCGCTACTCCCTACCTGAGACTATTGTGTATAAGTATTGTATATGTATATATTACATTACAAACTATGTATGTACTTATGTATGTTAGTTTAATTTATTTTATTTGTGTTAATTAAAAAGTTATGAAATCCTTTGACATGTTTGCACCTCCGATTTTAATGTGTTTAAGTTCTCTCCATCCGACTGGTTGTCTGGAAGAAATCGCTTTATAGCGATAAGACCGCCAAATTGTAACTGTGTAATGTACTTGTTTATTATGTTTTGTGTTTAATGTAAACTGTTACAATAAAAGTATTATCTATCTATCTATCTATTAAAGTTACGAGACAGCGTCACTTTTTTTTATACTAGCCCGGCAAATGACTCCACTCCACCTGATATGTTAAAAGGAAGTGAAGTCCAGGCGCGAGGACAACTGGTGCAGAGTAAGAGACGTAGCATCAGTCACCCTCACTCTGCCGGCCCACAAAGTGCCTCTCCACGCCTCGTTCAAATGACTCTATGTCATAGACTTAGATTTTAAACCGAGGTGTAACCCCTCCCTCCCCCTTGGTGATACGTGGTGAGGTTTAAGACAAACCCCCCCCCCCACCCAAAATCACGTGTATTTTTTTAGTAGGTACCTACTAAAATTTTTTAGAATATTTTTATATGGTAGGTATAAAATATAATCTAATTTTATTCCACAAAATTATGGACCGCATGATAAAAATGTCTAGACAGAAAGGTTGCAGATTGTTTTTTTTTTCAACGGCGGGTCAATGTCACACTACACCACACGCGCCGCGGGGCGAAACAGATGCTGCATTTTGTCATTCTGCCGTCATCGCTATGAGATAAAATATCTAAAAATGGGTCGTGCATTATCTCGAGATAATCAAGACTGTCATTTTGAAAGTGGCCGAATATTTTAAGAAAAGAAAAGCAAACAAAGAAAGTTTATATTATATATTTCCAAGAATTAAAGATTTATTTCATTTATATTGGTTCTTTAATTATACTTATCTAAAAATCATACTGGACAAAAACGGATTGGATGTAATTATACTCGTAAATATAAAGCTTCAATAAACTGGGCTTCGATATCGTAAGATCTGTCTGACACTACGAATCTCATGTGAGTTCATGCTCTTTACTTCCCACTCCCCCCACTACCCGCGCATACCTAAGGCGAGGTACAGCGGTTTATAATACGAGTCTCATGTGGACTCCTTCTATGCTTTAGTTATTAATCTATGGCCGCTACGCTACACAGTCTCCGAGTCACAAACCCAAACTCAACTCAAACTCAAAATTTCTTTATTCAATAAACTTAAAATAAGTATTTTGATTCGTCTAAATTTATTTGGATGGATGGGCAACACCCATTCAGGAAGTCTTTTAGCTAAGGAGAAGAACAGGCACAAGAAACTCCACAGCTTTAAAATAATATAGAAGTAACGACATTTACAAAACAACATGTCGTTACCGAATGAAAAAATATATACAATCAGTTATAAAGATAATGGATTATGAAAAAAATAATGTATACACAGTGAAAACGTTTTAAAATAGCACAATCGGGAACGGTGTGATAGGCGGACATAGTAATTAGACGTTTTGAATGGGGATTTCCAATTTTCACGAGTTGTGAAACGTATTATTACGGTCAAATGTATATTTCGATTGTGGAAGTAATTACAGAGTTAATTTCAGTTCACCTGTTCATAGCTGCTAAAGTTTAACGATGCTTTTATCCAATCCAATGCAGAACAAATTATTTGCAATGGTTTACTGAATGTTCCTTGATTTATGTCGGGCAACTGATTTATCTATTTTTACTAATACGGACTGTGGCAGTGCACTGTTTTTGCGGTCATAGCCTTTAGTCCTTTAGTCTCTGACTAACCCTTTGGGGATAATCCTCGTGAGTGTATGTGAGTGGTGTTAATGTAAAATGCTTATATCAACGCTTTCGTTTAGTTCCCACAGGAGATTCCCTTCCTTCCCATATTGCTTGTTGAGGATATATCATACATAGGAGTACATACGTATAATCTCGACTATGATCCCCGAAGGGTTAGGCGATGTCTTGATTTCGCAATGAGAACCTGCCTATTGTAGCTTTTTATTTTTATTAAGGAAGTTTATAGAGTGCCACAAGCGGCACTGTATGTCCATCGGTTAGGGAACCGTAAGTTTTGCGGTAGTGACGCCGCCTAAGGTGCCGTAAAGTTTTTGTTAGACAACAGAAATACTAGCTGCCCTACTCCTGTAGGTCACGTGATAGGTTAGGAATTTAAAACAATCGCGAAGCGCAGCGTAGCGATTGTCTTAAATTTCGAGGTTATTTTTTTATTAGACAACAGAAATCTAAGGGTGTTACCAGACCAATCGATCGATCGTCGATCGACGGCATCGATCTATCGGAGAATGGATTAGTCGACGTCGATCAATAGAGTCTACCAGACCAATCGATCGATGTCGATCGACAATCGACCGGTAGAATGGATTGGGTTCGAGCTGTTTGATTAGACGCGCCGGCCGCTTCACTTTTTTATAAATTTATTTCGTGCCCATGGATACTAGTCGTAATAATAGAGTGTATTAATTATGCATAAAGTTGATGATAATGAGTGATGATAATATGAACGTTTAAATACTAAATGATATTCCCCCCAAACAACTTGGGAAGCACTTTAGATTAAGCAACATCAAAAAAGTGGGGAAGGGGAGGGGGAGGGGGAGCCAAAGTGCGAAAATGGATAGTTTTCAAGATATTTTTATTTTGAGGTTATTTTAGGTTATTTTTAGGAAAAAAAACAAATATATATTTTTCAATGAAGCTAGTTTTCTGTGGTCTAATAAAAAAAATAACCTCAAAATTCATGACAATCGCTACGCAAAAAAAACAAAAACCGCTGCTTAAACGTTTTGAATATAAGTCGTCTGAACAATATGACAAATAAAAAATATGTTACGGTACGCTTCGTACTAGGATGCCGTCAAATTACGGCATCGTAACCGATCGTACTATGTTGCCGCTTGTGGCACTCTATTCACTGCCTACACTTTGTACTAGGATGCCGTAATTACGGCATCGTAACCGATCGTACTAGAATGCCGCTTGTGGCACTCTATCCACAGCCTTTTATTAAACATACCTACATATATAATCACGACTATTATCCCCGAAGGGATAGTGAGAGACTAGGCAATGAGGGCCGCAAAAGCAGTCCTCTACCATAGTCCACTTTTCACCAATTAGCGACTGCACACCTGCTCAGCGTGACAGGGGTGGAGTCCATCGCCGCTCTATGCTGTTAGATGCATGTGCAGTCTTTAGTCGGTTAGTCGCCTTTTATGATACCAAAGGGAAGAGAGGGGGTGGCAGTATTCTTTCACCGCTACGCCTCACGGTTTTAAATTGCAATCTTTACTGTTTTTCGTTCGTTGAACTTGTGACAAATATCAATTATTATTCACATTTAGTAAATAGTCATTGCATTATATTTGTAAAAATATTAAGTTATAAAGGTTATTTTGTGTTATACTAGCGTAATATAAAGCTTTTGAACTTCTTTTTCAGTCATACTCTATTTATTTTAAAAAAAAGTTACATTATGCTGTATCAAATCAATAAAGACTTCGCAGAACGAACGGCGGGTACGCTTTTATGGAAATAATATTATCAACTTTTTTATATAATTATCTCAAAAGCAGTAGGTAACGACAAAAGGTTACTAGCACCATCCACCATAAGGTCCTATTCGGTTTATATTGCCAAACAAACGCTGGGATCATATTCTAAATCAAAGGCTAGCCCTACTAAAGTAATTAAAGAGGGAACAATCAAATTTTACTGCGTAACAAAATCCAATCGGATCTCAGTTTACTAACCGACTGTAAAGGTTTGCGTAAAAAAGGAGTGTATGGTCGTAAAGACGCAGCCGGGCCGGGGAACTTGAATAGTATCAATAAAGTCGGTCGGTGAGTCGCTTTGGTTTGACTTATTTTTGGGGTTTCGTCATCAAGCACGATCGTGCATGAGAATGTGTAGTCCATTTCCGGCAACACTACGAAAGTCTCAGTCAACAGTAGTGAAGAGGACGCAATGGACAGCGAACGTTGATGGTCGCGCCGAAAACCGCTAATGTTTGTAGCTGAATGGTTAGACGGAGAATAAGAACAATTAGAACTCCATGCTCATAATAATAATATCTAAAACTTAAACCGAGTCGAAACGTTTAAGAAATAAGTAGTCGATGGGACCAATAAGCTGTTTTTTTAACTACGTAAGTATATAAGTACATACATTCCCGATTCCTATCCCCAAAGGGAGTAGGTATGAGACTAGGCAATGAGGCCCTCTGTAGTATACTGCATTAGTCTATGTCTTACCAAATCACAATTGCACATGTTCTCAGCATGAAAGTTGGTGAAAACATCGCTGCTCTATGCTGTTGGACGTACAACCTTAATTTTTACTTATATAAAACCAATTAAGGGTGAGTTTCACCCATGAAACTGAACAACTTTCCCCAAGAAACCTATGTGCAAAAATGACAAAAAAAATTCGACCTCCCTTACAAAAATGTCCGATCAGCTGACGACAATAGTATGGGAGATCGAATTTTTTTTGTCATTTTTACACATAGGTTTCTTGGGGAAAGTTGTTCAGTTTCATGGGTGGATCTCACCCTTAATTGGTTTTGTATAAAAAAAAATAAGGTTGTATAATGTGACTGCTAGAAACCGCAAGAAACTTCAAGAGCTGGTCAGGTCAATGGTTTTAAATATGACAATAATGACAAAAAAGGAATTCCTTTTTTTCATTTTTACATTTTTTCAAAACAATTAAAAATAACGATTATGTACAATGCGAGGGCAACGGCCGGCCAGCCGTGAACCGTCAACGTAGGTACTTATCGCCCAGCTGACGCGGAAAATACACGACTTCCTTTTTTGTCATTCTTGTCATGGTTAAAACACTTGACATGACCGGCCCTTGAAGTTTCTTGCGGTTTCTAGCAGTCACCTTATATATGTGCAGTCTTTAGTTCATTAGTCGCCTTTTACGACAACCAAAAGAAGAGAAGGGTTGGTAGTATTCTTCTAGTGCGCCGCTATACTATATATTTTAAAAAAAAAGGTGATTGATATTTTCTTTCACTGAAAGAGTGTCAACTTACAACAACAGCCAATTAATGACTAAAAGTGGTCAGAAATAAAATGTATAGGTACTTCAAAAGGCACTAATCCGATGATCCTAACCTTAATACTTTATTATACTACTCTGTCAAGAAAGTACCGGGAAAAGATCAATAATACACAAAATGTTAGTTATTCATCCAAATTTATTTTATTGCCTTCAAAGTATGCTCCTTCAGAAACGATACACTTACACCAACGAATAATCCAATCATCAAAACATTTTTTAAATAAAGTTTGACCTTCCGCCAAGAATTCCAAGTACATAACACCGCGGTAGCCACAGAAAACAGTCAACATGACTTTGACTTTTGATCGACTTTGGTGTGGTTTTTTCGGTTTCGGTTCAGTCGGAAGGCGACACTCCGAAGCTTGTTGACTAGTTTGCATGCCAAACTCGTACACCCACGTCTCGTCACCAGTGACAATGTGGTTCATGAATGTTGGGTCGGAATTGACTCGTTCTAGCATGTCCTCAGCGACTCTTATGCGATTGAGTTTATGGAGAAAATTCAGTCTTTTGGGACTAGCCGAGCGGCAGCATGTTTCATACCCAAGTGATTATTTAAAATGGTACGGATCGACTCGTGAGAGACAGAAAGTTCAGCGGCTATCTCTCTCAAACTTGAATGAGGCTTTTCAGTCACCATTTTCTTCACTTTTGCGATACTTCAGTTGAAGACGTTGATGGCTTACCAGAGCGAAGCAAATCTTCCATCACATCTCGACCGCTTTTGAAGGTTTTGTACCACTCATAAGCACGTGTTTTGATCAAGTCAATTCACCGTACGCCTTCTGTAACATTTTCAGTGACTCCGAACACGTAATTCCATTGGCGACGCAAAATTTAAGACAATCTCTTTGTTCGATGTTTTTATCCATTATGAAATTCGCAAAACACACTAGATATAAGTAAACTAACTAAAAACAGCACTGTATTTCATCTAAATAACAGATGCAACTCAAACTCCGCGCCAAAATGGATAACAGTTGTGCCATCTAACAACAAAAGGAAATGAATTTAGAATCATAAACAAATCATCCGTTGTCGAAACTTTTTGACAGAACGTACAAAGCCAGATAGCTTATTATTTAGGGATTCCAGTGATATTGATATAAAATTTCATGGAAATCGTCATTAGACCTAGACCGGATATAAACAGGAAGAATATTGGATTAAGATGGCCTTAGCACACAATAGAGGATAATTGGTGGTATAACCTGACATTGAAAGTCTTCCATGTTAGGTTACCACCAATTAGGTACCGTCCGTCCACCCGTCTTTGCAAAAGTAGCTTAACTTGCAAGATCGCAACCATTTATTAATAGGAGTAGGTAAGTATTGTGTAAAATAGTACCAAATTATCACATAGGAGCAGTTCACCAGATTCCCTATTCACAGATTCGCAACTTACCAGAAACGCAATAGTCTAGTAGACAAAATTTCAAAATCATATTAAAACGATACCTGTTTATCTATTTTATCCTAAATATACATTATTTATCAAATAATCGATCATTTACAATATTTATTTTGAGTTTTTATATTCCGATTTAAATTTACCGCAAAAACGTTTAAGACCGCCATATTGAGTGAATGACGTCACGCCGTGCCAAACATCCGTTTCGTCCGAGGCTTGTTCTTTGGAAATGTCACAACAATTAAATGACATTTGGCACAGCGTGACGTCACGGCTTTTGATTTCCGTTTAATGTCATATGACTGAAAGCGTATTATTGTCGATTTTTTTCTTTGAAAATATTAATAATCCCAATTTTTTATAATGAATATTTAAGATGTTTTGTCAAATCGTAATTAATCATTAGAAACGCCAATGCACCCGATTTATTTTTAGTGCACACAAGCCTATTCTAACCAAAGTACAATTAAAAACAAAATACATTTAAAAAAATAGTACTGGTCTACCGAAACAAAATTATCTGTGGTATTTGGAGCGTTCGCAACTTCGATAAACTGCAAACATTTACATACATTATGTATGTATGATACATACATACAATCACGACTATTATCCCCGAAGGGTTAGTCAGAGACTAGGCAATGAGGACAGCAAAAGTAGTCCTTACCATAGCCCACTTTTCATCAAATAGCGACTGCACAGTTGCTCAGCGTGACAGGTGGTAAGCCCATCGCCGCTCTATGCTGTTAGATGTATGTGCAGTCTTTAGTCAGTTAGTCGCCTTTCACGACACCCAAGGGAAGAGAGGGGTGGTATTATTCTTTCACCGCTACGCGATGCGGTTTAAACTAGGTTTAAACCTACATACATGCGTATTGTTCAACAAAGGTTTGCAATGGCAACACGAATATTAAAATACTGCGTCGAAATAATTTGTCTGCTCCAATATTGGGGAATAACTAGACAAAATAAACACCGAATATCCGGATTTACTGTTCCGTTATTTGTATAATGTCGCAGGGAAATGATAAAAACATGTTTGTTTTGTAAATGTCGTTACTTCTTTATTATTATAAAGCTGTGGAGTTTGTTGCGCCTGTTCTTCTCCACAGCTAAAAGACGTCCTGAATGGGTGGGGTGGGTGGGTGCCTATGCTCCGCGGGTGTAGTAAATTCAAAAGCTGGAATAGTCTACCAGCACACGCATTCCCTCCTTCCTACTACATGGGGTCCTTCGAACGAGGCGTGAAGAACCACTTTGTGGGCTGGCAGAGTGAAGATGACTGAGGCTACACTACCAGTTGTCCTCGCGCCTGGACTCCCTTAGTCTTCCACTTAAAACTTAAAAGGTTGAGTGAAAAAAAATTGAAAGGTGGCACTGTGTCTCGGTCTGCCACGTTTTTAAGTGACCTCATAATGGAACCCAGTCAGTGGTATCCTTTGCCCATCTGTCTGAACTTAACATATAAAATAAAAATACTGCTAAAAACCTACGAAACTAACACATTATCTTAATGAGTATGTACCTACTGAGTTGTCTATAATCTACCGCTTAGGGACTAGGAAAAAAAATATGAAACAATATTATTAATTACTAAACTGTTGGAAATATCAAGCTTTGATTATATTAATATCAACTGTCTTTTATGAATTGTTTTCTCTCGTTACTGTAACTGTGTCTGTTAACCCAGGTTAAACCAATGGTTATTATTATTTCCTTAGCATATTTGAGTATTGTTAACGCAAAAAATATCAAATATTACAAAAATAGATTTTTAATTTATATTGGCTGTTTTACTATTAGATATAGAACTGTGAATACAGATCTATCTCTCATCTAATCTCGGTAATGCATAGGCAGCTCCACTTATGTCCTTGGACGGCGAAGACCAGTCTCCATGAGGTTGCTCGTCCACTGGTTTGCAGAACTTCGATGATAAAAAGAAAAAAAGGTAACAATAAAACCTCTGACCAAAATCAACCATTTCCTTTTGAATGTTTCATGAAATGAAATCTTAAAATTTTTAAAAGACCTTTGTCAACACTCTTTTAACACCAATCTGATTGTATCCGATATCTTTACGAGCCATAGTACACACATCAAAAGTGTCTAGGGATCAAGCATTTTTATGCGGATTTCTTGAGATTGAGATGTGGCTTTGTAATAAATTTATGATTTTATAAATTTATATGGATCCTTTTTGGTGCATTTCATAATTTGAAACAGGAACTTTCAATCAATTTCTCGTAAAAGATGAAAATCAGCTGTCAATATTTTCCCTATAAAAACATACAACGCATTGAAGACATTATTAGTGCTACTGTTTCCCTACTACTGATTAAAACCAACGTTATTATGGAGCGGCGACGTCATTTAAGCAGGGAAGAAATGCTCAGAGCCGTGGGAATGATAGAAGCTGGTTCCCGGCAACGTACTGTGGCTTTAGCTCTGAATACAAGTCAGAGTGTTATCAGTCGACTTTGGACACGTTACCGAAGCACTGGTACCGTGGCTGAGCGCCATGGAGGACAGTATCGCTGCACCACACGGAGACAAGACCGATACATTCAAATCACAACTCGAAGAGCTCCAACAATAACCGCCATGATGTTAGCCGTGAGGCTTCATCACTCTTCAGGGAACTTAATTAGCGACCAAACAGTCAGAAACCGTTTGCATGAAGTGAACCTTCATTCCCGAAGACCGCTAAGGGTACCACCTATAGCAATGCACAATCGTAGGATTCGATATCAATGGGCTCTTGAACACAGAAATTGGGCAAAAGAACAATGGCGTTTCGTGTGCTTTTCTGATGAGTCTCGTTTTGGTATGAGACCGGATACAAGACGTATACGACACTGGAGAACCCCTGGATGCCAACAGCGATTAAAATCCTGCCAGGAAGTCCATCCTTATAGTGGTGGAACCATCATGGTATGGGCGGGTATTTGGATCGGCGGAAGAACTGAGTTGATTTGGATCAGAGGCAACCTCAACGCTCAAATTTATGCTGAGACGATTGTATCAGACGTCATCGTTCCTCTACAAGTGCAAATCGCTCCCTTATTTCAGTTAATGCATGATAATACACGACCGCACACCGCAAGAGTTGTAAGACAGACTCTCGCCGCAGCTAACATCAATGTCATGCCCTGGCCTGCTCAGTCGCCAGACTTGAACCCGATTTAGCATGCATGGGATATGCTACAGAGAAGAGCTCTGCCGAATATGGAGGGTATCCAGTCGCAAGAAGACCTTTTTTTGTTGTTGCAACGAACATGGGCGGCCATTCCACAGCGTGATTTGGATGAACTCATTTTAAGTATGCCAAACCGATGTTCTTGTGTTGTTATTGTTCGCGGTAGAAACACGGATTATTAATTGTTTAAGTTACCCAATAAAATTTTAAAGAAAACTGTTATTTCAGTCTTTTTTTCGAACTTTAATGTTAGTGGTTCAAATGTCAAAAATCCCTTTATTAGGAAAATGGCAAATTTCTTTATTAATGCAAAGGTGACTTGGTTTATCGTTACTGTAGACAAACGAAAACACTTTATTTGATGAATCCTTAAAGAAAATTTTAATTAATATCAATCAGGAGAAAAGTTATTGCAAAAATATATGTTGATCCCTAGACACTTTTGATGTGTGTATGTATTGACCATTTTTTTATTGTGAAACTTAATTGTATTGACAAGTAATTTAATAATAAATATTGTCGTAACAAAACCAAGTACAAAATGGATGTCCTAATGAAAGATGGTGTGGCAAAAACGGAGTAAGTGTTGTCAAGACGTTTAATCGAGTTGAATGAGGGTTCCGGAGGCCCCCCCCCCCCCCCTCCCAATTCCTATTCCTTCCTTAAACCTATTCCTCCCTTAAAGGCCGGCAACGCGTCTGCGATTCCTCTGGTTTTGCGGGTGTCCATGGGCGGCGGTGATTACTCTCCATCAGGTGACCCGCCTGCTCGTTTGCCTCCCTCTTTTATAAAAAAAAAAAAAAAAAAAAAAATGAGAAAGGTGAAGACATATTGCGCCGACCCCAAGTAAGGTTGATTACAGGGCAGCCGAATGATGAAAACCTTAGTAAATACAAAAGCAGTTGCTACTAAAAAAACTCTTTGAACACGATCTAGTCAGTATACATCTACTGCTCACATCGTAGGATAATCAAAGACTTTCTGACGCAAATATACCGTCGTTAATATCGTGCCACGGACTCTTGTATAAATCAAATCGTCAGTAAATTAAAATTCCAATCGCCCCTCTAAAGATTCTAGCTAAAGCCCGACACCTAAAAGATTGCCTTTCTACCCACAATAATATTCGCACTGAAACCCATTAAAGTATTGTTAACATGCAAAATCATAACTTATACGAACCGCAGCATCGAATGCGACGCATAAATATGTTGAAACAAAACCGGGGACGACCAGAAACATATTAACAGTGAAATAAAGTGTTAATAGTCTGGAAACATTGAAAAATGATCAACATATGATATATAAATAGTCATAAATAATGCGTCGAAATTCAGTTTAAATAATAATAAGTGCAAGAACAGAACAAAAATTAAAAATATACATGTTATTAATTTTGAGGCGGAGTGAGGTGTGAGATGAGATCACAGCGAAGCGGTGGAGTGGGCTGCGATTAATAATATTTTAAATTAAAATACAAGCAATGACGGTATTACTTAAAAGCAATTAAGTAACTTCACCATTGTTTGTATATGTATATTGAACAAAATAAACAAACCGATTGCCATCGGTTTGTTTATTTTGAACGAGGAAGCTCTAAATAATTGTTTTGACATTTTCATCAATATCTAAATTGGTTTCTTTTAACGAAATAATACTTATTATGCATTAATTTCAAATGCCATTTGAGTAAGATACTTGCTGGGGTGTATGCAAAACATCCGCAGTGTATCCAAAAATTAGATGATAATTGAATGAACGAACTGCGAATATCTAGTGTATTTTCGTGCCAGAAATGGAAAATTAGGGTGGTTTTCATAGCGCAGGCCGAATAACCGATTATCATGTGATATTATTTTTCTACTTTCTTCTCAGTGCGGCATTTTCAGACTCATGAAGTTGACACATAACATAAGTTGTGAGAATTCGGTGACACCGTTATCAGTTTCACCTGTTGGGCGGCTCCACCGCACCTCCTATTCGCATCTCAATTCCGAAGTATCGCTTGAGTTACGAGCGGGTTCTAAATAACTGCCCGGCGCTCATTACATTCCCGAAGCTATTTGCATAACTATTGGAATCGAACTGGCTGTGTGTTTAGAAACTGATGTATGGGCTGCTGGCGCTAAAAGAATTGCCTTTTTGTTTTGCCAATTTTTATGAGGTGCAAATCGGGTATGGGCCCTCGCACCAAAACGTCCGCCGCTCCGGCAAAAAGAAATGAGGTGCCCGTTGATTACGGCAATACCTCATGTTCTGTTATTTGAATGGATGACGTCATTTAAGGAACACATTCAGCGATTGTGATACTTAATAAATATTTTCAATTTATATTTTCAAGGCTTAAATGTTTAGATAAGTACAGAACAACACATTCATCATCACATCAAGTCATAAAATGGAAAGTATCTAAGTCTTATTTTTAATTTTAGAAAGTAGATTATCACAATAATTGCCGGTCAAAATGTTTTCATTTATATCTCATCAGGGTAAGATCTGCCTCTGTGGTCTAGTGGTTTCAGACCAAGAGATCCCGGTTTGGATCCCAGCGGGAAGAAACATGGTAGGTAATGTTTGTACTCGGTAAGCTTGGTAAAAGGGCGAGTTTTAAGTCCGCCTAGCGAGCTATATAATACCTAGAACATCAACGTTACAAGCATTGTTGTATTCCGACAGTTACAGATAAGGTAACTAGTTCCTCAATAGCTGACAATAACATCAGGTGAAATAAAAACTATAATTAGTGCTTGTCGTTGAAAAATAAATATAATTAAAATTACCTGCTGATGGTTTCTAAATGTTGTTAAAGTTGACCCCGGAACCATTCAGAAACTGTATCAATCTTCTCATAACATTACACAACAATGCATTACTAAGAGTAATTTTGTTGTTCCATAATAGTCAGCATGTAGACTAATATAAAATGGTAAAATATAGCCAAATGGATTTCAAACATTCCCCACAACCACCTAACCTGAAACATAAAGCCCCCGCTTTGAATTTAAACCATTATATGTGGTCTTACCTTTAGATCATTGAGAAGTTAGGTATAGAGATTGATAACCCTGACTCGGGTCATTTATTTACTTACAGGAAAGGAGATTAATAATCATCATCATCATCATCATCAGCCTATTAACGTCCCACTGCTGGGCACAAGCCTCCCACGTGGACAACAGCACGTGGGGATATTGGGCCATAACCCACACGCTGGCCCAATGCGGGTTGGTGGGTTTTAACGACAGTCATCTTACGACAACAACTGGGACCAACGGCTTAACGTGCCTTCCGAAGCACGAAGGAGCTCGAGATGTTTTTTTATTAATTTGGTCACCCATCCAGTGACCCGGCATTGAGAAAGAGGCTTAGCGAGCAAGATCGCAAGCCGAACGCGCTAGCCGCTGCGCCATCGAGCTCCTCATTTAATTGATTAATTGAATTTGATTAATAATAACATTGTATTTGATTAATATTACCATAATAATAACATAACATTGATTAATAATAACAATAGCACTTAGGAGGGTTTACGCATTTCGATTTCCCATACAAACTTCCAAGTCGAAATTTTCTAAAACTAATAAGCCATTTTTGATGAAACTTTGCATGCTAAAGTAAAACACAGGGATCTAAATAGTTTGTTGAAAACATTTTTAAAAATCGTTTGTTTAACTGAGTTATTGCGATTTAAAGTTCACTATAGAAAGTTTAAAATCGCAATAACTCAACGTTTTATAAAAATGTTGTCAACAAACCATTTAGATCCCTATAATTTACTTCAGCGTGCAAAGTATCATTAAAATTGGCTGATAGGTTTTTAAAAATTTCAACTTGGATGTTTGTATGGGAAACCGTAATGCGTAAACCTCTTAACAGGTTCACCGGGTCTTTACAGCAGGGTCATATCATAACCGTAAGGGCAAGCGCAAGTATAGATGGTTATTTGCCAATATCCACAGGTGCTGTTGTCTATGTGGGAAAGCCGGTGCCCAGTAGTGGGACGTTTACAGAATAAAGACAAAAATACAAAAAGAAAAACTTTTTATGCTCACATCAATTGTTTAGCCAAAGTTCAAATTAATTTAGAACAACCGTTTTTTCTAAATTGATCTGACCGGGAATTGTACCGACTTGCTTACCACTCGAACCACACGTAGGTCGTCGAATATGGTGTTAGACAACATCGAAGGCCACGTTAAATTCTGAAAAACGTAACGATTAAGGACTTCGAACCAGTTAAGTACAAATAAAAAGTATTTACATATAAACTTGTGTCTGGAAATGTTATTACTTATTAATTTTCATTCCCATTAGCAGGTATTAATAACAATCGATGCGTTGTTTTAATGATCCATCGATCTAATTAATGCTCGTTCTGGATTAAAATAATCCTACACTTGTGTATCGGCCGGCATCCCTCATATGATTCGCTCTTGTAAAAGCATTTGCATTTCGTCGCCTATACTTCAACACCGCGAATGTGATTTTTACCTTTATAAACTTTTTGAAGTTTATGGCGGAAAAAATGTATATATTCCGAGTATGAGGAATGAAAAAGACTTTTTTTATTATTCTACATCGAGTAAGCGCTTGGCCTTCATCTCACCCGATGGTAAGTGACGATAAGGCCGAAGGTGGAAGCGCGCGAACCCGGAATCCTCAACCACTGAGGAACTGGCTATCTTATTTATTTATCACTTTATGCACGTTTGTACAAAGGCGGACTTAATGCCTTAGGCATTTTATACCAGTCAACCGTTGGGTGGTGCAGAGACAAACATAAGGTAGGGTGCCCACTAAAATGAAAATACAAACAAATAAGTAATCTTATCTCTAACTGTCGGAACACAACAATACAATAAACATCGTTGTTATGGTGACAGACTTTAATTAGTTTAGCCATAAACAGCATGCAAATGTCAATTTAGAATGTCGGAGTTAAACATATTTTAATAATTATTACAGTAAATGCAAAAATTCAAACATTAAAAAAGAAGTTAAACATGTCAATACGGTTAATTAATCAATTAAAAGTCAAAAACACAACACAAATAAATGTCAAAAATATCATACTAGTCAATTATCAAATTATCTATGAAAATTAAAAGAAATCAATCAATACAACAATAATACATTTTTGTTTTTAATTTTTTTTTTATACTAAGCCCGGCAAATGACCCCACTCCACCTGATGTTAAGTGGAAATGAAATCCAGGCGCGAGGACAACTGGTGCAGCGTAAGAGACGTAGCATCAGTCATCCTCACTCTGCCGGCCCACAAAGTGCTTCTTCACGCCTCGTTTGAAGGACCCTATGTCATAGGTAGGAGGGAATACGTGTGCTGGTAGACTATTCCATCTTTTGGAAGTGCGGCAAAGAAACGAGTCACCAAATTTCTTTGTGCGAGATGGAATGTTAGAGACTGTAAATTGGTGACTCCGCAGAGCAGCACGCGTACTTCTATGGAGGAAGGGAGAAGGAGGGATGAGGTCAAAGAGTTCTTCAGAGCACTCGCCATGGTATAAACGGTAAAAGACGCTGAGTGACGCAATATCTCTACGCAATTGCAAAGGCTGGAGAGTTTTAGTGACCTCTGCATTGCCGATAATGCGCACAGCGCGGCGCTGCAATCTGTCCAAGGCATCGAGAAGGTACTTTGCGGAGCCGTCCCAAAGGTGAGAGCTATACTCCACGCAAGACCGCACCTGTGTCTTGTATAATAGACACAACTGATCAGGCGTGAAGAATCGCCGCACCTTGTTCAGGACACCGAGTTTACGTGAGGCATTTTTAATCACGGTTTCGATGTAGTCCTTTTGGTTCAGATCGCAGCGGATATCCATACCGAGCATGTTAATACTGCTCTGCAGGCCTAGAGATGTACCCTGAAGAGAGGGAAAGGGAAGGAATGGCGACTTTTTCGCTGTGAACGCGCACACCTGTGTTTTCTTGGCATTGAACTCCACCAGATTATCGGAGCCCCATTTAGAAATGAGGTCCAACATCCGATCGAGCTCAATGACAAGATTTGCTCGCTTCATTTCGGTGTCTACCCGCCCAGCCGTTGGGTGCCCGTTATATCCCCCATGCACTGTGCTATCATCTGCATAGCAATGAATGTTTCCAAGAGGAAGCATGTCATTGATATGCAGAAGGAACAGCGTGGGGGATAGAACGGAGCCTTGAGGAACACCTGCGTTCACTGACATGAACCGCGAAGCGCATCCATCCGAAAGGACACGGATTCTACGCTCATGCAGAAAGCTGGCAATCCAGGTACAGAACTGAGCGGGCAAACCGTATGCCGGGAGCCTGGAGAGATGAGCTTTGTGCCAGACCCGATCAAAAGCCTTGGCTATGTCAAGGCTAACTGCCAGTGACTCGCCACGCTTGTCAATAGCCTCACCCCAGAGATGTGTGACGTACGCTAGAAGATCACCCGTTGACCGTTTTGGCCGAAACCCATATTGACGATCGTGAATTAGGGAGTGATCTTCTAGGTATCGAATAAGCTGTTTGTTCAATATTCGTATTAATATACGGTTTAAGACTTTATTTCTCAAAATAATTTTACATTCACTTAAAATTGAGAAACTTAACTAGTAAACATAATTATAGAAATTATATATAAATTAATTATTGTCGCACGAATAGCGGCAAATGCTTTCGGTTAGGGAATACAGTACAATTAATGTAGTATTTACAATTGCAATCGTAAGCACAGTTAGTAACATGACATAGTAGGTAGATATAAATTTATTTTACCAATATGACGGGGCAATAATGACTGTGTTCGGCGCGTCAACGACGCGACGACGGCAACAACAGTGGACAACATAGATCGGCAATGACTAGATGCGGCAAGCACTAATAGAAATACCTTAGTGTAGTCTGCATTTACAATTTTTATATCTTGAAACCTAGTTTTATTTAGTAATTAATAATGCCTAGTTATTATTATTTTATTTTGTTTTATTATTCCGTTTTTGTCACAAATTCATGGTTTTGTTAAATTAGTAGATATATGTATAGTTTTATTCAGATAGTAGTTATTTTTTACCTAGCAAATGGATTTTTAGAAGATTTTTGAATGTGTTTAAGGTTTTAGCTTCTTTAATGTTATTAGGCAATTTATTGTATATTTGTGCACTTTGAAATTAAATATTATTTTTGCTATAGTTTGTCCGTGGTGATCGTAGTATTATATTATTAGCATTTCGTAGTCGCTTAAGTTGCGTATGTTGTGCAGTGTTAGTCTTAAATGTAATGCCCGTACGGATATCATTAATATACAATTACTACATTATTAATAGTGTGTTACATTATGAAGATCAATAAGTCAATTTATAATTTAAATATTTTTTTACTGTATAGAAACAATGCTCTAATAGCCAAGCTGTTAATTTATTTTTATCAAACATATTAAACGGCAATTGTCTTATCTCATCGGGCAGCTTATTGAATATTATTATCGCTTGAATATAAGTATTTCGTTTAAACAGCTCGAGCCTAATTTCGGGAAGAAATAATCTATCCTTATGTCTCGTGTGTCGCATTAGCACATCAGAGTGTTTGGGAAAGTAACCGGAGTTTTGCCTTACAAATATGCATATAACTTTAATATACATGCAGGCGAGTGGAAGTATTTTTAAATCTTGAAATAGAGGTTTACAACTTTCAGTACTACAAGCATTACATATAGTCCTTATGCATTTTTTTCGCATGCCAGGCCTACAGACCTACCCGTGATCAACTGACAACCTAGATAAACAACCTAGAACGAGATGATAAAGAAGTACCAACCACAAGGGTCAATGGTGACTTGCGGGTTATTTACTCCGTAACTCTCACAAGTGAAAACTAGAGAAACAAATACTATAATAAATCGTAGCGAAATAGTAACAGCTTTTACATATTCATAACGCATTAGTGTTTAGTCAGAATTTTAATTACTAGCGGCCGCTTGCGGTTTCACTCGCGTGGTTCCCGTTCCCGTGGGAATATCTGGATAAAAAGTATCCTATGTGTTAATCCAGGTTATAAACTATCTGTATACCGAATTTCATCCAAATCCATTTAGTAGTTTTTACGTGAAAGAGTAACAAACATACGTTCCATACTTACAAACTTTCGCGTTTATAATATTAGTAGGATTGTAAGTGCACTTCGTCATGTTGACAATTAGCTCGCTCACTTCCAAACAAAATTAATCTTAGGCTCGAATTCTAAAACTAAACTAAATCTCGTACAGTTAGAAAAGAATGGCGATATATGCGATGAATAGCACTTCTAACTGCACTTAAGCAGAGATTTGGATTATAGTTTGGTTTCAGAATACGAGCCCTGGACATCTACTCATTTTGTTCAGACTTTTGAGAACGTGGATGGTGCATTTAGTTTTTATATGTAATCGAAGAGTTACGAAGTAAATATTGGTAAATAGTGTGACAATCATCAGCATTGACATTTTTTAAAATAGTAGATGGGTTTGCTCTTTGCCACATTCATATCCGTAGGATTAAGAAGAGGCCGATGCTGGAGCGAGCTTGCCCAGAAGCAGCCTATTCAATCGGGCTTAAAGATGTTAGGGCTATATGCACTCGGGAACACAAACGTCGCCAGGGAATTCTATACCTAGGCTGTACGCATTATGAATGAAGATGAATAGCGCTTGGTGCGTATGAGTGGAATATCAACCAATTAAGGGTGGTAACCCGGCGTACGTCTGGACTCCCGATGGTAAAAGGGAACGGTGGAATATGATCAAAGTTACAACGAACTACAAGAACTTTTTTAAGATGTTACTTGCTGCTGCGGATCCCTTCATGTGCGAGTCCGACTCGCACTTGGCCGGTTTTTTTGCTATTTATGATTTCACGTACAACAAGTATTTTTAAGCTCGTGTAGCTCAACAGCACACTCTCCGAAGTACAACATGTAAAATATCGACAAGCAAGCAACTGAGCGACACGGTGAGCGAAAGTGTGAAGCTTGGTTTTCACAAGCTTATCGTCACCTACAAGTTTCATGGCTCTCCCTTGTGGTTGGTACATTTATCATCTCGTTCTAGGTTGTTTATCTAGGTTGTCAATTGATCACGTTAATGTCGAATTCGTTTAAGATGGCGTCAGGCAATCCAGCAAAAGCATCAGTCTCATTGTTTTACAAATCAACCTTTACTCAAAAACTGACAGTGTCCACTTTAGTGAGCGTACCTTAAATAAAATAAAAAATAATAGGACACCACTCTGTATCGCGACGCACTAGAGCTTACATTTGAATGGCGCGACATTCTCTTTCTTTGCCGCTTTTTGATTTATTGGTGCAGAATAAAACAACTTGACTTCATCGCCTTCGTAAAACGCTGGTATTCGAAAATGGACTTTATTTTGTATAAGCAAGAGCTCATTCGGCGACTGATAGCTCGGGGCCATAAACTCAAGAGCGGGGTGAAGTGTGATCGTTTTTAATGCCTCTGTCGATGTCTGTAATAGATTTTTTGTTTACGATTCCTTTAAATGCGAGGTAACTGGTTATTTTATTATGTTCGGTCGTCACGCAGATTTCGAATTCAGCAGTTTGTCTAACTCAAAACAAACGTCTATTTAGTCAACTTAAATTAATTTTTACTAGTTTAGTAAAACTGCCAAAAACCGACTTAAATTGACAATTTACCTAAATGTTTAGCGGTTTTGAACACTAAACTTTAAAGTTTCTACGCTCACCCCAATTAAGCCTCTTTTGCAACATAAGTTTAAATAACGACAAGGAAATGAAACCGGGACCTCAGAGATTACGCGACGCCAGAACCAGCGCACTAACCAGGGAGGTCATCAGGTTTGTCCTTAGAGCATTCAACCAACTTGTCAGAACAGTGTATACAAAATGCTATATCGAAAGTACATAAGTTCTTTTTGGTCCACTTTTTCTTCTTCTTTGCGAGTCAGCGACAGTCAATTTTTTCCTGACGAGAAAGCTGCTTTGTCGGACGCCCTCTGGTCGGCCTCGACCAAATCCTTTTTTTGCGAGTCAAAGACAGTCAAATTTTTCCTGACGAGAAAGCTGCCATGTCAGACGCCCTCTGGTTGGCCTCAACCAAATCCTCCATCGTGCATGAAGTTAAGCATAAGGGGCAGGTAAGGCATCGATTGAGGGGAGGCTCCACAGTCCACACTGGCATTCATTTGTGCCAACAAGAAACCCCTAGTTGCTAAGGTTTTGCTTACAGCGACCGACCTGGGTTGGCAGACGGTTAAGAGATTGGCCATAGGAGATCAGCTCCAGTCAGTAAGACTTATTGAAAAGGCAATTAGGCTTCTTTAAAAAAAGCCTCCTTCCAGATCTGAAGCGTTTTGGTCTCTTTCTACTACTGCACCTACTTTTTTATAGCTCAACGAGGAATCGCTTTGTTATCAGCTCCCCTGTTGGTCGATAAGTCAAATATAAAGCTATTTGGAATCCCGGAATCCTCACTACTAAGGATCATGCCTATCTAACTAAAAGATTGCATCAGTGCGATAAGATGTGCTAGATATAGCATGCTGATATGATAAAAGATGTAGGTAGGATAGTGGTAGCCAGCCAGGCAGGCTTTATAACAAGCTTGACCAACCGAATCAACCGCAACAATTATTAAAAAACTAGTGGTCTCGCCCTTCGTCCGCGTGAAAACCTCGTGTCAAGTGTGACGAATTTCTTTAAGAAATATATAGGTACAAACCTTGTCCTTGGGGCAATCAGGATCGCTTTTGCTTTTGCAGTCCACTGCCACCGTCCAGGATTCATTGAAAAACATCTGCAAATGATACCTGATACCTATCAGGTGAGCCCATCGCCACTACGCTGTTGGATGTAAGTGCAGTCTTTAGTCCGTTAGTCGCCTTTTACGACACTAAAAGAGATGGGTTGGTATTGTTCTATGAATGAGGCGCCATACAGCTCTACTTCTACTGAATGAAAATAATACCTACTTATACACAAAATAAAACGTACATCCGTGACTTGGTAACTAATGCATTTTCAATTTATCGACCTGCCGAAGTATTAAATACATATAATTAAGACTATTACCCCGGAAAGGTTAGTCAGAGACTAGGCAATGAGGATCGCAAAAGCAATCTTCCGCCATAGTCCACTTTTCACCAAATAGCGACTGTGCACATGTGCTCAGCGTGACAGTTGGTGAGCTCATCGCCGCTCATGCTGTTGGATGTATGTATGTGCACGGTTAATTGTTATTTATTCTTAGGTACTCTAGATTCCAGTAAATACAACCATTCCCCAGATTAAACCACCACCAATTTTATTTTATCGTTTTACTGACTGTGCATTGTCATAATTTTGCTTTGATTATAATAATAATAATAATCGGTACCTAGTGTGTTTTAATTATTATTTTTCTATTGTTTTTTCTTTCTATATAAAGTTTATTGTGTATTTTTGGACAACGATGTGTATGCCTGTTAGTGGTTTTCATGTTAAACTTAGACTACTATTTTCTTGTAAAAATTGCATGTTAACTTGTTGCAAGATTAATATTAAATAAATAAATAATATTCTGTTAAAAAAGGTACCGTTATCTACCGAGTTGCTTTAGGACAAAGTTGCAAAAACTTCAATCGTTGCTATTATCGCGAACATGACACACGGAAACAGGTCATCGTAAGTACCGCGCCCGCGCCGCCCGTCCTAACACAACACTTGGCGCAGCCGCTTAGCTACTGTGATTGTGAGGGTCCAAATGTGCCGCGATCTCACTAGGTGATTTCTCGTCAGGGCTGCCACTGTTTGGTAATATGGTTTTTATATTGTTATAAAGAAAAAAGGAATATTACAAAACATACATACATATAGAAGGCGACTGCTAGAAACCGCAAGAAACTTCAAGGGCTGGTCAGGTAAAGTGTTTTAAATATGGCAAAAATTAAATTCCTGCTTTTTCATTTTTAATTAAATAATTATTTTGTGAATTTTAATTGGATAGTCCTTGAGTACCTAATTTATTTTAAAGCAATAACATAAGAAAAATACGCACATTTCGTAATAGGAAAATAAATGATCTCATTGCATACTAACGTAGGTACTTATCGCCCGGCTGACGTGGACGTGTCAACAGACGGTTGGGTCAACGGCCGGACGTTGCCCGCGCGTTTAAATAAAAATCTTTTTTGTCATTTTTGTCATGTTTAAAACACTTGACCTGACCATCCCTTGAAGTTTCTTGCGGTTTCTAGCAGTCGCCTTTTATACAAACATATATACATACATCACGCCTGCTTCCCGGAAGGGTAGATAGACTACAGCTTTCCATCTGCTACGACCCTGAAGACACATCTTTTATTTCACTTACTCTCACTCATTCTTTATCATGCTCGTCGGTTTAAGGTACTCTTGACCCGACCATATAAGTAGGTATAATGATAATAATATATCGAGCCTTTGCAATTGCGTAGAGATATTGCGTCACTCAGCGTCTTTTACCGTTTATACCATGGCGAGTGCTCTGAAGAACTCTTTGACCTCATCCCTCCTTCTCCCTTCCTCCATAGGAGTACGCGTGCTGCTCTCCGGAGTCACCAATTTACAGTCTCTAACATTCCATCACGCACAAAGAAATTTGGTGACTCGTTTCTTTGTCGCACTTCCAAAAGATGGAATAGTCCATACCAGCACACGTATTCCCTCCTACCTACGACATAGGGTCCTTCAAACGAGGCGTGAAGAAGCACTTTGTGGGCCGGCAGAGTGAGGGTGACTGATGCTACGTTTCTTACGCTACACCAGTTGTCCTCGCGCCTGGACTTCATTTCCACTTAACATCAGGTGGAGTGGGGTCATTTGCCGGGCTTAGTATAAAAAAAAGCGAAACAGATCACCGCTGGTAAAAAAAAAAAAAATGTTTTGTATTTTTTTAATGGTCAATTTAATTATTACAATTCGATGACTATTTTAGATTACGCGGTATTCGAGGTAAATAATAAATTTGAATTACACGTCCAAGAAAAAGACGTTCATTATTTTTTTGTTTTTTTTAGTTAAAACGACACTACACATTGAAATAAAACACTTTTTACGGTTCAAATTCGCGTATAATTTACTACATTACATGTTTTTAATCCTGATGTTTCGAACCTTTTACGGGTCCGTGGTCACAGGGAGACCTGTAAAGGGTTTAAAACAATTCATTTCAATATGTTATTATTGAGGTCCCGGGTTCGATCCCCGGCCGGGTCAATTTAGAAAGTATTGTTTTCTAAATTGTCTCGGGTCTGGGTGTTTACTATGTATAATAAGTATGTATTTAAGTATTTTAAGTATGTTTATCCGTTGTCTAGTAACCATTTAACGAGTTTCTTTGAAGCTTCTCTTGTGCTAGATAATTGGTGTGATTGTAGGAAAGATTTATTTATTATTTATTTATTATTATTGTAGAGCGATATAAATTGTGCTAACCATTTTGTTTCAGTGTCAAAATATTCGTAATTGTTTAAAATTACTGTTGATGTGCCCTTTATTTTAATGTCAGATGAGCTAAGTAAGCAAAGTGATATAAGTTAACTATTCAAAGAGACAATGTTGCTAGCACTCTTAGGACTGTATCCGTGTGCCCGTTGGAAGACATCTTTTATTTTAGATTTTAAATTTATTTAGTAGGTAGGTAAAGTTAAGTTTTCCCTAAATCTTTTCAGTTATGTAAATAAAACCAGTACTTGTTGTGTCAAAATCTATAAATGCTTATATAACGTCGACTATTCCAACAATGAAGATGTCAACCCTACTGTCGAGTAGCAAAAAACCGCCTTATAGTCCTCTAATAAAATGTAGGATTCCGTGTGTATTTCGAAAAATTTAATACGTCGCTTCTCGGAAAAATTCGAGTTGTTTTCTCACGGCGCGCGTTGTAAACCGCCTGAGTTCGATTTGATAGAGTTACCACTCATAAATTCTTTATGGAGGGCAAGCGCCGTTCGTTGTAAAGGTATATAATATGCTTTATTGCCGCTATAAATATGTATGTGGATTGGTTTTTCAAGAGCTTCGGGTTAGGTTTCGCCGAATTTATTGGTTTGTGGGTGCATGCCGGCGTCAAAAAATTATAAAACAAAAAAAATATCATTAAAATATATTTGGGAAATCTAGCCTTGCAATAACAAGGTCAAGAAAAAACATGACAGTTTATTTCCTGACCTTCAACTAGATATCGGTTTAAAGAACTTTGTTACTTACTCATTAAGATTTTAATGTAATAATTTAATCTGATTTTGGAATAACGTAAGCAATTTAAAAATTAATGTTAAATATTGTAGTGCCCTAACAGGGTTCATGTCATGCCTATAATGTACATGTAAGATATTATCTGTACTTCTGACGTGAGACAATAAAATTATGGTTAAAGACAAATAATAATTACATGTCATATAGGTACATGAGTACATTAACTTAAAACACAAGTCATAGATATGACTCTAAGCGTATAATGACTTAAAAACATTTTTGTGATATTTAATGTTTTTTGCGATAAGAGAGTTTACGTATTTCGGTTTCCCATACAAACTTCCAAGTCAAAATTTTTCAAAACCAATACGCCAATTTTGATTAAACATTGCATGCTGAAGTAAAACACAGGGGTCTAAATAGTTTATTGAAAACCTTTAAATTTTTTTTATTATTTAACTGAGTTATTGCGATTTTTAACTACATTGGATTCTATAGTGGACTTTAAAACGCAATAACTCAGCTAAAAAACGTTTTTTAAAAATGTTTAGCAAACTATTTTGATCCCTGTTTTTTACTTCACCATGCAAAAATTAATCAAAATTGGCTGGAAGTTTGTATGAGAAACCGAAATGCGTAAACGGTCTTAACTTAAAACACAAGTCTATACCTAGATATGACTCTAAGCGTATAGTAACTTAAAAGCATTTTCGTGATATTAAATGTTTTTTGCGTTAATAACGCTCAAATAAACTTTAGTATATTGAGACATTGTAAAAAAACTACCTCACGTGGGAATGAAACCCGCCACCGAATTATTTTTCAACGTTTTATTTACAGGTTAGTTTTTTTTGGTTGTAAATTAGTTTAGGTATTTTTTAGAGATGCTGACTATGCCGACTAGCCGACTAAACGGTTTTTAATAATAAATAAAATGAGTTTATTTCAACCAACATGATCATAATCATTTACAAAATCAAATAATTCAAAATAAAAATAACAACAAAAAAAATTAGAATTAAAAATATGGATTACAAAATTAAAATTAACATTCAACAAATTAAATTAAAAGCAAAATAACTAAATCAATTCAAAAATTAAAAATTATATAATGATGAAATTCCTACATTAACAACAATGACACAAATAATATAGTAAAATTAATAAATTATAGTTAATAAATAAGCATTAAAACGAATAAAATAATTAATAAAATAAATAAAATGTTAAAAAAATATATATTAGCATTTTTTGAATTGCCGATTAGTCGGCAATGTCGATCATTTTAATATCGGTTTTCTGCTGATTAAAATTAGTTAGGTACTAATTTTATTTTGATAAGTATTATGTTGTACTGTTGTTTTTACTCTTTCTTCCGTTTGGTTTTCATAAATTCTCCAGCACTTAATTAAAATATTACAATTAACTTCTCGAAAAGTTTGCTTTGCTTAATTAACATTCAAGTCTGGCAAATTCAGTTAAAACACGTTAAAGGTAAGGAAAGCTTCGGTGAGAAGACACTTAGTAGCACTTAGTTGTGAAGTGTTTTGTTTTTCTTAATTAATAGAATGTTGTCTTTAGCTTAAAGTAGACGATTAATCTAAATAAATAAATTATATCAATTGCCACGAATGTTTGTTCGAGCATCACTTTAGAACGGCTGTACCTATATGGCTAATAATTTTTTTGTTGTGTTCGTAATTGTTAATTTACAAGGTTTCTATGAAAAAAAGAGAAATACAAGCTTTATCTTTTTAGCCCCCCGTAAACAAGTGACAAACGCTTCCTGTCTGTTCGTTAGCATTTATTTATTATTTATTTTATTTTATACTAGCGGCCGCTTGCGGTTTCACACCGCGTGGTTCCCGTTCCCGTAGGAATATCGGATATTCTATTTATCGCATAAAAAGTATCGTATGTGTTAATCCAGGTTATAACCTATTTGTATGCCGAATTTTACCGAGTAACAAACATCCATCCATACTTACAAACTTTCGCGTTTATAATATTAGTAGGAAGTAGGATTCACAGGTGAATCAACAGTTATATACAAACTATAACCTGAAAATGTAAATCAGCAATCTATTTACAGATTCACAAAATATAAAGTACGTATGTGATAGTTAAGTAAGTATATTGTCAATAGTAAATTGGTGGACAAGTTACAGAGATACTTCGCGAATGCTAACTCTTCTCGATCGCTATCACAGAATGTGATTGATATAGAAATAATAAGGAATGACGTTATGTAAATTACCTCCATTAAGTTCTTAAATTACTAATTTAGCGTTCGATAGAGACATAATATCGTTGACATAAGTCAAATCCTCTACATTCATAATTCTCTATCACTTGCCCTACGAAAGGCTAACAAAATTATTGTTAGTAAGTAAAATAAATAAAAAGTACAACAATACAAATTTAGAAGTGTTTTTTTGTTAAACCATACTTGTTGTTGGCCGGCTTTTACAGCGTAACTGAAAGAGACGCCCAATTCTTGGATACTCAAGTTTTGACAGCTCTAGGTGTGAACATGTCAATTTAACCCTAGAACGCAGATGCACAAAGCGTTTTTTGTCCTGTAAATTGTTATTGGTCGAAAGAGGTGTTAAGTAAAAACTCACGGTACCCACTTAGCGCTGTGATAATAGTACCGTGTGTAACTATTGTCTATGAACATTTTGAGTTTTAAAAGTTAGGGTATTGTATCGTTTTGTTTCAATTTATACTTATAATTTACACTTGCGTAATAGTCAGAACCATTATAAATAACCTAACAATTTCCTGCATTATGGATTACAAGCGGCCGCTCGCGGTTTCACCGGCGTGGTTCCCGTTCCCGTAAGAATATCGGGATAAAAAGTATTGGAGTATATGGATTGTTAATTTATTTATATCCTTTGGTATTTACTTTTTAAAAGTTATCCATCGAATGGAAGATGGGCATTATTATTATATTTTCATTTTTTGCTGAACATTTTTAGTACCTACTCTTAATATTAAGTAGATATTTGCAATAGGTAGGTACTTAGCATAATATTCGGTCTCCACACCGTTAAAGATTTATTCCACCTGTCGTCAAACTTTTAACTAAACGTTTTTAAACATTTCAGAACCTCTGTAATTTGTTCTTAAGTATTTCAGAACCTCTGCAATTTTATTCGTTTACGTTGAAGTGACTTCAACTGTTATTTTATTTACGCGAACTTTTTACAAATTACGTAAACATGAAAATACACGAAATAAAGCACGAACACGGCAAAGCGTTATAAATAATAATAAAAATGTGAACAGAACAAAACAGAAAAGTCATCGGTTTCACTTCAATATCTTATTTTAACTACTATCCACATAATGTGAGTAAGCACTCAATACATTAATGATGCAACCGTAGTACTTACCTTTAAAATGCTACTGTCGACAGCCCAAGAATTATCAAACTTTGCGACGTACCTACAACATAATAATATGTGGTTTTAAATTGGCGCTATATCAATATGTGCAACGCGAAATGTTACATGTCAATTAATATTAAATGTGCACAGAGAAAAAACAGTTAACTGCGTGTAAAGTGGTCGTAAATGCGGTTAACAGGTGCCTTATGCTTGAACTGACAGTGCTGTGGTCGAAAATCTACTAATCGTCATTCGCCGAACTCAGTAGCAGATTGGTTCTCAATTTTTCAGAGATTCCAGTGGCCTGATTCACGTATTTCGTAATAGTCAAAATGTCGTTTACGTTTAGAAGTCGTCCTATTGAAAAACAGTCACAAATCCGTATTCACCTGTCATTTCGCTAGAACGATTACTCGATAGGAACGCAACTCAGTGATTTGTCAACTATTTAAACTTAATGTTACCATTACAGTTCTACCAAATAAATTCAAATACTTTTTGTTAACAAAACATGCAGAAATGTTTATTATTTTTTTCCAACGACTTGGAAATTGTCTAATTTGACGTGTAATCGCTGAAATCCGATAAAACTAAACGTCAAAATAATAGGTGAATACCGCGCAGGCAACGATCGAACTTCGATTAATGCACGTGAATACGCTTAAACAAAACCGACTTAAACAAAATCGTGCGATTGATACGTGAATACGAAAAGTGACTTAAGCGATCAAATTGCTTGCATGTCGTTGAAGTTTTGTTACGTCAATTAGGCTACAGGTTCGCTTCCTTTACTTTTTTATGAAAGTGGACTTTAAAAAAAAAGTGTAATGTTTGTGCATGTCGATTTGCAGTCATTATTACAGATAGTATTACAAGACTTTGGCTATTTTAACTGGGATTAGAAAATGTTTATGTCTAATTTAAAAATAGACAACATTTTTTTTGGTTTTTGTAGTTACCAGCAAAGTATAAAACCAACCTGTTGGAAAGAGGCTGCTGCTTTGCTCTTAGATACTTCTATTTTGCCTTGCCAATCCTGGAGCTTTAGTTCCATTGCAATAAATAAGCTTCAGCTTACAAACCTCCTACCGTTAGACACAGGGCCATATAGTTATTATTTGGTAGAATAAAATGGTCGTAAAAATCTCAGTTCAGTTGTATTCGCTAAATGTGGTATCGAGTGGTTTCATTATAGGTGCTCGCGAGTCCCTTTCCGCGCGCCGCTTTTAAGCGAGCGAATTTGTATTCACCTCATGTTACAAGGCAGCAATCAATGGTTGCTTATTTATGTAGATTCGGAGCAATGCCAGTACACCAGTCAGTAGATCGTATCGAGAATAACCTTCAATGTAGTTTATGGTAGTGCAATTTAAAAGCTATTGTTAGCTACTAGTTCAAAGCTAGTACTAGGTAGACGTTATGGGCGGTATTCTTATGAAGGTGTGATAAAAATGGCAACTTTTCATTGTAGGATTACTTTTTTTCCGCTTTTAGAATTACCAAGACGCTTGTTAATTTGTTTGTTGTTTGTACATCTACATTTTGTTGTTTAGTAAAAATACTGAGTGGTTGCATCGTGTTTACAAAACACTGTCGCACCAATAATCTTTTATTTTCTATTTTAAATTGTTGGAAAGTACTCTGTATAAGTATTGTTGGTAAGTTAAGTAGTAATGCTTTTCGTTTTATTATTAGGAAGAAAAGGTACATAAAAAGTTAGAGATGTCTTCAAAATTCAGTTATTGAATCTTCGTCGAATGGTACAAATGATACCTTCCAACCACTTTTACTTTACCTACGTTTTGTACCTATGTAACCTATGTTTTATTTGTTTCTTCTTTATCACCATCATCAAACTATACCGCAGTACAGAATCACTATTTCTTCTGTTCTGTGGACTATAACTTCTGCTGTTCCACATGATCAATATTCTCAATTGCACGCAAAGTTTATAATCGACCAAAAAGACCCAATTACGTACTTTATTGATAATCGAAACATTACAACTGAAGAAGTAATGCCAAAGACGTGACGCTGTTACAACAGAACCTTACCTATACCTTCTGAAACAAAAAAGGATTTCGCACACTGATTTTTAAGTTCACTATGTGGATGATAAGGTGATTCGTTTTTCAGTCATAATAACCAGTTCGATTCAATTTAACCAATGGCTTGTTAGTAGGTACACCCATGGCGTATCTTGGGGAATGGGACAATAATTAAAATTCTACGGGCATGGCGATGTCTCCATTACATTCATTTTGATACAAATGGTGAATGTACATGTATTTTTGTACTTACTGAATTTCATTTTGCGTTTTTTTGTCATTATCATTATCAGCGTATAATGTCCCCCCGTTGGGCTCATGCCACGTGAACATACACAAGGCACATAGAGGACAATATCCTTATCAATAAATATCTATAATCCTACTAATATTATAAACGCGAAAGTTTGTAAGTATGGATGGATGTTTGTTACTCTTTCACGTAAAACCTACGGAATGGATGTGGATAAAATTAGGCATACAGATAGTTTATAACCTGGATAAACTCATAGGATACTTTTTATCCCGACATTCCTACGGGAACGGGAACCACGCGGGTGAAACCGCGAGCAGCCGCTAGTAATATTATAAAAAGGAAAGATTTGTATGTATGAATTGAATAGGCTCTGAAACTACCGGACCGATTTAAAAAATTCTTTGACCATTAGGAAGCTACATTATTGGCAAGTGACATAAGCTATATTTTATCCCGATATTTCCACGGGAACGGGTACCACGCGGGTAAAACCGAAGGCATCCACTAGTTCATAATATTTCCCCTTTAGGGTGTTCAAGTCATTGGTTGAATTGGTAAATTACTAGCCCAAGTTAAACCTCTTTTGATAATTGTTTTTATTTGTTAGTTAACGGATAAACATACTTATAATACAAAGAAAACACATAAAGAATAACAGTATTTTCTAAATTAATCAGACCGGGAATCGAATCGAGGCCTCAGAAATGTCGTTTTAACCACTTGATCACGGAGGTCGTCATTATAGATATTAATAATGGCTTGATTAGGACAATATTGCAGTATCTATCATGGTTGTATCCGATCCGTGCTAGTTTAGAAAAAAAACATATTTTTCTTACTTTAAAAGCCTTTAAGTAGGCTTATTCAAAACCAAAAAAGTTTCGTTATCGACTTCTGCTCATAATACACACCTACATACATAATAATCACGACTATTATCCCCGAAGGGTTAGTCAGAGGTTGGCAATGAGGACAGCAAAAGCTGCCATAGTCCACTTTTCACCGAATAGCGACTGCACATGTGCTCAGCGTGACAGGTGGTGAGCCCATCGCCGCTCTAAGCTGTAGGATGTACCTATGTGCAGTTTTTAGTCCGTTATCGCTTTTACGACACCCAAGGGAAGAGAGGGGGTGGTAGTATTCTTCACCGCTGCGCGACACGATTATATGGTGTGGTTTCATGTATTTACAACTTAAATGCATTTACCTACAACTAAGCTTGCCTATTCCTAATTACTATTTCCTAAATACTTACGTCCGTTAATGGTTAAACAACATGGCGGCTAACGTCCAGCTGTTTCCAGAGCTGCTGGAAAAGTGTACAGAAGACTACGAACCCTGACTGAGCTGACAAAGAGGCTTAGAGCTAAACAACTACTCAGGCTGTATCAAAACTTAAAATACGTGCGGAATTCTTAGAAAACGCAGTATTTTAATGAATTAACAGTTGATGTATAATAATCATGGGAATAGTCATATGTAATAGTCATGGGAACGTTTGTCAGGACTATTTGGTACTATGTCTATATTAATATCATCACATAATAAAATGTTGGGGTAGCTTTGTAATTTGACTAGTAGGAGGTCGAGTGAATTATAAAATTTAGCGTGTTTGAATGACTGGGCGGTCTGTATATGCCAATAATGCATGTACTATTATTTAGCTTAATTAGCAAGCAGTTGGCATCAGCTATTACTGGTTCCTCATGACTGACAGCTAGGTTGCAATACATAATGCTATAACAAAAATTACAAAAATAAATATTTCAAGGCAAAAATTACGTAAAAATATATCGACATGTAGAAGTTATTATTACTTTGAAGTCCTTGTTTCAATCTAAAAGAATCATACCATTTTCGAAAGCTAGAACCATTACGATTATTTTGGTGTGCACGTCATTAGGAAGTACGATGATTACGAAAAGTTATTAGGTATCACATTTCTAGCGCAACAAAAATTAAATTAATACACAACAATTTAATTTTTTTGCTAAAGGTTTCTTAACGATATGAGCAGGAGCGTCGCAAACCGTGTCGCATAGCGGTGAAAGAATACTACCACTCCCTCTAAGAATACTACCACTCCCTCTAAGAATACTACCACTCCCTCTAAGAATACTACCACTCCCTCTAAGAATACTACCACTCCCTCTAAGAATACTACCACTCCCTCTAAGAATACTACCACTCCCTCTAAGAATACTACCACTCCCTCTAAGTCCAAGTCTCTGACTAACCCTTCGGGGATAATAGTCGTGATTATTGTGTACATGTATGTATAAATATCATACACACATCATTACGCTGGTGTTCTGAAGGGCTAGGGAGCTTTCTATTTATTGGCTTCGATCCGCACCATAATATTTATGTTTTTCTCTTCCACTCTCCTTCATCAACCGTCGTTTCTTCAGTGACATTTCTTACCCATGTCTTTTCTTCTTTCTTGTACTTTCACACAGTCCATCCATCTTTTCATTGGTAACAACCGCCTCTGTGGTCTAGTGGTCTACGGTGTCAGACGCAGAGGTCCCGGGTTTGATTCCCTGTTAGGTAGTACCATTTTTGCACACGGCTTAGTTGGTGTTTTGGCTTGTTTTAAGTCCGCCTGGCTAGCTACCATCATCTTATCTAAATATATAACCTTAACATCAAGTTTAGGTACCTTGCGTAATGACAGTTAGCGATAAGATAGCCAGGTACCTCAATAGATGAAGAATCAGCCTATGTAACAAAAAAAACCAAGTGTTTTGTAAATAAAATACCACCACACATATTACATAGATCTGCAGTAGGTACGAGCACGAATCTTTTATCGACCGATAAAGTGACATTAGATGTCGACAAATTGACATCGGCAGTACTTGAACTGTCAAATTTATAGTCTAATGTCACTTTATCGGTCGATAAAGGATCCGTGCTCAGGGGGCAGGTAATTTAAAAAAAACTAATTTTATGGAAAAATTATACTACCAAACGCAAAAAAAGTAACTCACTGTAGCCACCTCCGCCAAAGAGATAGTCCACCCTAAGCCCAAGACACGTCAGCACTGTCGGCGTCACGTTTCAAAGGGCGGCGGATCAAAGGGCGCGCGCCGATAGCGGCCGCGCCGTCTCGGGTTCGATTCCCGACGCGACACACGCGGCGAACTATTTTAGGACGAGGGTGACGGATGGCTACACATCGAATTGTTACTTTTTTTCTGCCTGCATAGCGAATATTTACGAATAGGAGCTTGATAAAGCTAAGATAAAAGTAATTAAGAAATATTTTATGATTTCCTGTATTTTTGTGTGCCAATAAAGCCTTCTTTTCTTTTATAATATACTAGAGCCCGCCCGCGACTTTGTCCGCGTGGAATTCCCGCATCCCGCGTCGAATTTTTAAAATAATCTTCTATACAAAGCTTTGTATAGAAGATTGAAACAATTGTCTTAATAATAATTACAAAAAAAAATAGAAAAAATAATTTGTTGCTTGACATTGACTCCCCTCTCGTACTCGTACCCCAGTGACGCCTACATCGCATGTTATGGTGCTGCCTAGAGTACTATTGTTTATTCTGTGCTAATACTTACATTTTTAAATTCGCGATATCTTTCGAATAAAATGTCCAAATTGAATAATTCAAAAAGTTATTTATTAGTATTGAAGCAGTCTCGAATATGAAGTAACTTATTTTGATAAGGATTAATACCAAGGTAAGTACAAATAAAGAGCCTTTTCAGTTATTTTTTAAAATAAAGGAACACTTTTTGTAACATAACTATAATAGATAGACATATAGCAATTTATTTCGTTATGGATTAATACCAAGGTACAAATAAAGAGCCTTTTCTAGCATCGTCATTTCAATTATTTTTTTAAAATATTAAAACACTTATTGTGACATAACTATAATAGGTAGACATTACGACACTTTTTGTAGAAAATGATGTGTTCTGTAAAGTCGTAGTACATTATTTTGTCTATCGTCAATAGTTTTCACAGCGCACGCGATGTAAGGAATTTTTATAGCTATATTTTTTTTCAAATTACGTTTTATTATTGGAGTTTTAGTAAGGATCCCTAATCTTTTGAAAATATAATATACCCTATGTTACCCGGAGGTAGTGTAGCTTCCCAACCGTGAAAGAATTTTTCAAATCGTCCTAGGAACTTCGGAGCCTATTCAATGCAAACAAACAATCAAACTCAGAACCTTAAACTCAAAATACCTATATTTATAATAACTATATTTATTCCATAAACTCAATTAATAAGCAATTTGAATCGTCCAAATTTTTTACTTAGTCATTTTTTAACTGTGGCAAAGAACTGGCAAGGAAGCAACTAATCTTCTGTACAAAAATACCAAAACTAAATAAGTTAGAGGCACAGAACACAAAAAAGAGGACAATTTAAAGACAAAATAAACAGCAACTTTTATAAAAAAACTTCAAAGTACTACATAAAACTTGAAAACGGCTAAGTTTGGGTTATGGTGTTCAATAGTCAAATCAGTCAGAAATGATGGAAACTATATCGACTTAAAGGATATAAGTCGACTTATCCTTTAACCCTGTACTGTATACCATGATTTAACACTCCCGGTACGTACACAAACCCGCTTCGATCATTACTTAAGGTGTTATAAAAAGCCGGCGTCATATAAGGGGCAACAAAGGCTTATAAATAAGTATTTTGTCCTTCGGAGGCGGTGCAATAGATATTAATTTCACGACTGCTGAAGTTGAAACGAGGATTCCCGATAAAGGCAGCCGTGATGAGATGGACTGCGGCCGTCCTGTCAGGGCTGCTGCCTTTGTTTTTATCTGAGCCGACATCTTATTGGGAAAATCGAAAGACGAGGCCCGATTTATGCTTTTATGTTTATGTATTTTTCTTGTTCTAAAGAATAATTTTTATGTAGCCTATTTGTGTTCCACTGCTAGGTGCCGGCCTATGCATTTCCACTCGACCTATACCGGGCCATCCCATCAACATCATCTGCCTATTAACGACCCACGGCCTACCCACTAACTGGAGATTGGGCCATAAACCACTACACTGGCCCAATGCAATACGGAAAAAAAGCATGAAGAACTTGAAAAAAAAACTATCTATTCGATAGGGGATCCTGCACGAAATTGTGAAAATTTACGTATTTTTAAGTTACTTGTACTATGCGCTGAATTAGTTAAATACATTAAAAGAAGTTACGTAAGTTAGCCTGATCATTGCACAAGGTCGTGGCCTTGTTGAAATTTGAAACAAATTCTTTAAACAATAACAAACAATACATAAATCTAATGACTCCTAAAAACATTATTTTTCGACAACTTTCTTAATTTTACGCATGAAACAATAATTCTTACATAAAAATATTTGTATTGATATTCCGTAGGTCACCCTCATCTTAAGAAAGTAAATTTTTCACACGTTCTTAGAATTACTTTTTGAAGTAGTAAACAGTAAAATAAAAATCTGCGAAAATTATGAAATATTGCTAAGGCTTTATTCTGTAAAATACACCCGATGAAAACACGATTTCATAAAGTTGGCTCGTTAGAATAAATTCACAAAGTTACATATTTTTGTATCATTTTATCTTTTTTTCCAGGTTTTATTCTTAAAATAAGTGATTTGATATTATGAGTCATTTACCAAAATGAAGTTCATAGATAACTTAAGGAGTTATAACCGATCGTTTTTTATTTAATAGATCTATCAATTTTTTAAAATATAAAACGCGATTATTCGTGCCGCTTCGCTGTTATACCCGTCCCTTACCGTCGTACCGTCGGGAGAGCGAGAGAGAAGCGCTCGAAATACCTCCCCTTAATGGCTTGGTCGGATTAGCACATTTTATTCAGTGTCAAGTAAAATAAATAATTGTATGTAAACCTTTTAGAGTAGATGATAATTACAATTTGTGATAATACGAAAGTTAATGGTAGGTAAATGATATTCCCCCAAACCTCTTGAATTTTAGTAAAGACGGGACTTAAGTGAGATCTCACACGGACTTCTTTATAGAATTCATAAAGTGACATTGCACTGTTTTGTTTATTTGTCAACACTCGTGTACGTTCAAAACATGTAAGTACAGTCCACCAGCATTAAGATGTTGTGTGTGTGTGATGATGTGGGGGTTAAAGTTACTCGCGTCCGTAGGTTTACCCTTGAGACCCTACACGTGACCCCTGGGTGGTGCTAAATGAGTGACACTGACTGAGTGGTAGAGCCACGCTGCGTTGCAGCACGCATTGGGCCGGCTCGCCCGGGGTAATACCATCCTCTCACTAATATCCGGCGTGAAATAATAGCACTTATGGCGCTGTTGTGTTTCGTCCGGCCAGTGAAGGTTCCGAAGGCTCTTTCCCTCCCCCCCCCTCCCCAAATTCCTATTCCTTCCTAAAATCTATTCCTTGCTTAAAGGCCGGCAACGCATCAGCGATTCCTCTGGTGTTGCGGGTGTCCATGGGTGGCGGAGATTACCTACTCTCCTCAGGTGACCCGCCAGCTCGTTTGCCTCCTTCTATTATAAAAAAATAAATAAAGATGTGACTATTGACGGCCTGCAAAAATATGTGATTATTGGTGGAAGGCATATATATATGCCTTCATATGCCTTCCACCAATGTTCAGATATTTTTGCGCATCAAATCTTAATGCTGGTGACCAATCTAAGTATATGAATAAAAATCAATTGCCCAAATGTTTGTACGCGTATCACTTCAGAACGGCTGCACCTATTCGGCTAGTTCTTTTTGTGTTGTGTTTGTTATTATCAGGACTAGGATACAGAATGTTCACGCAGACGAAGTTGCGAGCGGGCTCCTAGTGGTTAATAATTCACCATTATTTCACACTAGCTTACCCACGACTTCGTCCGCGTGGAATAGTTACTTTGTGCTCCGCTCCTATTGGTCTTAGCGTGATGATATATAGCCTATAGCCTTCCTCGATAAATGGGCTATCTAACCCTGAAAGATTTTTTCAAATCGGACCGGTAGTTCCTGAGATTAGCGCGTTCAAGCAAACAAACTCTTTAGCTTTATAATATTAGTATAGATTAGGTAATATTGGACAAAACACAAATTTTAGAAAATGAAACAGAACTGCATACATGACGATGACGCTTCCCTTTCGTCCCATTCGATAGCGCCACAGTTTCATAAAGACTTTGATCGATTCGAAATTATAGTTTGCACATAAACGGTAACACTCGCAAAGGAATCTTTTTATCACTCAACCCTTGGCATGTCTTGTGGCAATATGGTGTGCCCGGTGGGTCTGTAAGACCCAGATTTTCAAATCACTAACACGGTTAGCTACTGAGAGTTAACGTTTAGAATGCAAAGATTGATATACCACAGTTTTTTTAAACAGGGAGGGTCTGATAGGCACTCCTATGTATGTGATGGGTTAAAACTGTCGATTTTGACCGCTTTTTATGTAATCCTACTAATATTATAAACGCGAAAGTTTGTAAGTATGGATGGATGTTTGTTACTCTTTCACGTAAAAACTAGTGAATGGATTTGGATAAAATTCGGTATACAGATAGCTTATAACCTGAAATAACACATAGGATACTTTTTATTCCGATATTCTCATGGGAACAGGAACCACGCGGGTGAAACCGCGAGCGGCCGCTAGTTGTGAATAATTGCGGTTCATATTGGAATCTTTGAATATGCCTTTTATTTGTTGTTACCGATAACTCTATTAGTCAGGTGCTTATCATAATACAATAATTTAATTTTTACACACAGACTAACATATACACAAGCACCTTGCATTTATATTTTGCAAGGATTTGCTTGTAACCTATGAAATTCTAACAAACAGTTTGATATTAAAAATAGGTCATAAATTTATTATGAAACTGAAGAATGCGGTTTGTGCTGTTGTACTTGAGTATTGAGTAGGTACTCAGTATTTCTAGTCTAGAGCACCAAAGCGCATCGAGAGCTTCGTTATGAAGAGAAGGCTTTGACTTTTATAGTGATGCCAAAGATCTCTTTGCCGTCTTCATACTTTTATTCTATTCAATACCATCTTACATTTGAACATTTTCAAGTACCCACTAAAAGCTTATTTCAACATTTTTGTTGCAAGCTAAAGTAATTTTATTCGTATTTTCCTGTACCAGCGCGTTATTTAATGGTTGCGAAGAGTAAATTGAAAATTGCAGTCGCTAAATGTAGCTTTTAAATACACATGCCTGCAGATCGACCTATTCAAAACTGTCGAAATTCTACAAACGATATTCAACTTTATTTTTCAGTGATAAAATTCAAAATGTATTGAAAAAATTTGTCATTGGTTAGCCCAACATAACCTTGCTTCCCTTCTGGGAGGGTTCACTGGGAAAAAAAAAGTTAAAAGCTGGCGTTAGAAGGTACCTACTTAAAACAAGTTATATAACTGACTAGCAGACTCGTCGCCGGCGACTTCGTTTGCGTGCGAACGAATAACCCTGTGACGAATTTTCAAAATGTTCTAATGAAATCAAATTGACGATGATCAAATCTCCTCTCCCAAGAACACTTATGAACTATAATAGTTAGACAAATGCTATTGCGACACTTTCTTTAGATAATTATGTTTTCTGTAAAGTCGTAGTATTACATTATTTTGTTCTATCACCAATAGTTTTCGTAGCGCACGCGATGTAAAGAATTTATTAGAGTTTTAATAAGGATCCCAATTAAAAAAATATATAATATAGCCTATGTCACCCGGAGATAGTGTAGCTTCCTAACAGTGAAAGATTTTTTAAATCGGTGTAGTAGTTTCGGAGCCTACTCAATGCAAACAAACAAACAATCAAATCAAATCTTTCCCCTTTATAATTGTAGATAACGTTAAAGGTGATCCAATATTTGGGTACTTACACAGCATGCAGGTTAAATTCAACTAGCTACATACCTACATACATATATAATGACGACTATTATCCCCGAAGGGTTAGTCAAGGCAATAAGGACTGTAAAGGCAGTCCTCTGCTATAGTCCACTTTTCACCAAATAGCGACTGCACATGTGCTTAGCGTGACAGGTGGAGACCCATCGCCGCTCTATACAGTTGGATGCATGTAATGTATATGTGGAATCTTTAGTCCGTTAGTCGCCTTTTACGACACCCAAGGGAAGAGAGGGGGTGGTAGTATTCTTTCACCGTTACGCGACACAGCTAATAATTTAAAATATACGTTCGTATTGGGGATGCGCCGAATTTTCGGTACAATATTCGTGTTCATCATGATACTTACTGCATTAATGTTTATATTTGGCTGAAATATTTACTTATCAATTTGTTCTTATTTTGAAATTCAGCCAAGTGTTCGGTACGGTACATGTTTCAACGTAACATTTGGCTGAATGTTCGTATTTGTTGATTCGTGTCGGTCTCCACATCGAGTGTGAAACTTAAGTCCGAAAAGTAGTTACAACTTATTTTGTCGGACTAAAATGTCGTCGGTCAATAGTTCTGTCTACCAGTCGATTGTCGGACAAACGTTCAGTAGGTCAAAGTCAATCGCACAACTACTTCTCGGACTTAAGTTTCATACTCCTCCACATCTTTCACATATTTTACCGGTACAAACAAACTTATCGCGTCATTTCAATTGCCAACGTGCCTTATTATATAAAACACCGTTTTCATACAGTTGTCAATGCCGGTAAATGAAACGAAGTAACACAATATTTGTTTTCACAAAACTCCTAACTTCCTACACTTTGTTCATCATTTTTAATGATCGCGCGTTACGCGCCCGCATTAATGTTATTCTTTGACTAAATATAATTTGTCAGCGTAATTTGGGCCTTACGTCGTCGCCTTAGGACGCAGAACTGACACCGTCAATCAGCAAAGATATAATTGTCACGGTATAACGAGATGAAAGCAATGGTGTCTATTTTCGGCGGGCTGACACACTGCCTCGGAGATCGACGGGCGAACGCGGAGTACAATCGAATTTAAGTCAAGAAACCCTTGCGGTTTACGCGCAGCCGAGATTACTATACTGTAACTAAAAGAATACTATAGTCGGTGCCAGATAAACGTGCATAAAAGGTCATCGCTACCCCTGTACCACTGCACGCCGAAACAGGATTACGTTGTACCGAAATTATATAAGCCGCATTAGGATTCTGTGTAAACAAACGTATCTTGGTACGAGACGTCCTTGATCTGGAGACTTGGCAATGTCACAAACATTGCCTTTAAGTGCGTACTTTTTGACTTTTAATACGTAAATAATAAATAATAATAAATAAATAATAAAAATAATAATACTGATAATTAACTGGCCTAATAATGTTTGGAAATCTCTTGGTACAAGTGGGGTAAATTACATTTTTTGCTCGTTTATTTAGCACCGACTATAGCAACCCCTCTCTTCCCTTAGGTGTCGCAAAAGGCGACTAACGGACTAAAGACATGCACAAAAATCTAACAGCATAGAGCGGCGATGGGCTCACCACCTCTCACGTTAAGCACAATGTGCTGTTGTAATTTGATGAAACGTGGACTATGACAGTGGACTACTTCTGCGGTCCTTATTGCCTAGTCTCTGACGAACCCTTTGGGGATAATAGTCGTGAATCTATGTTGAAATGAAATGAAATGGAATGAAATGAAATGGAATGGAATGAAATGAAATAATATTTATTTGCCAGAACATATGGATTGGATAAACAGATGGTATGTTATAATTAGAGAACAGTGCAAAATGTTCGCCGTATAATCAAGGGCACGCAAAAATTAGAAATTATAATGTCACTTATAATAATAATAATATCTAATCATAATTAAATTTATTGTTTTAAACATGTCAAGATTTATTAAATTTATAATATTACCCATGCATGCCAAACTATATTGCGTCATTTGCAAATTGAAATTAATAAAATAGGTACAGCAAAACTAATACAATGATACTCCAACACTAGGAGAGCAATAAAAACATTTAACAATGAGCAATTCTCGTAGCTTCATTTTGAAACGATTTATTGGTATCTCTCTAATTACTTGGGGTATTTTGTTATATACCTTTATAAAGCCTAAAAAACTATTATTGTTAAGCATGTTTGTATACGTAGCCAATACCTACTTACGTATATAAGGTGACTGCTAGAAACCGCAAGAAACTTCAAGGGCTGGTCAGGTCAAGTGTTTTAGACATGACAAAAATGACAAAAACGAAATTCGTGCTTTTTTATTTTTCATTAAATATTCATTTCATGAATTTTAATTTGATAGTCTTTGAGTATCTAATTTATTTTAAAGCAATAACATAACAAAAATAAAATGAAAGGATTAACTATTATATATTGCTTATTTACAACGCGCTGGCAGCGGCCGGCCGTTGACCCACCCGTCTGTTGACCCGTCCGCGTCAGCTGGGCGATAAGTACCTACGTTAGTCTGCAATCTTTTTTGTCATGTTTAAAACACTTGACCTGACCAGCCCTTAAAGTTTCTTGCGGTTTCTAGCAGTCGCCTTATATACACTGGCCTGCAAAAATAAGTATCACACTTTTAAAATTTAGTTTTTATATTAAATAAGTAAGAGATTTAAAATAAAAAACGTTTTATAGCAAATTTTATCAGCTTTCTTTTTTTTTTTTTACAAAATTAAACTCTTTTTCGCGTTCTTTTTGTTTCGAAGGTATATCTTGTGTACTTAAAAAGTTATTGCAATTTTAAAAGTGTGATAAGTACTTATTTTTGCAGGACAGTGTATATACGACACACCTATTTCCATCAGGTAGGCACAAGGCACAGACCACTACTTTTAATTTGTTACGATCCTGCTACGCATTCTTGCTTCATTTACTTGTACCTTCATTTACGATACCAGACATAATGTAGAAAAGGCTACATTACGAAACTTATTGCATCTCTTTGCACAAAATTAATGTGACATGAATTGAATATAACAATCATAATATCGATACTTCTGTGTTTTTATTCATCATATTTCACCTCACTCATAATACGACGATAAAAGGTGTTACAACTTGCAATACTAGCAGTGTGACTAATAGGAAAAATATTCCTGATTTTTACACTGGTGTGACATGTTGGTGTGACCACGAGTCTGTACTCAAAATTTGTCGTATTGGGATTTAGTCAGTATGAACCGGAACGTCTTATACAAGCTCGTCGTGCCGTTACGGAAATTAAGTGAGGATTGTTTAAGGCTCGTATTCTAAAACCAAACTCACACTCAAAACTCTGCTTGAGTACAGTTAGAAAGGGATGGTGCTATTCATCGCATATATCGCCATCCCTTTCTAACTCTACTCAAGCAGAGATTTGAGTGTGAGTTTGGTTTTAGAATACGAGCCTAAGTGTGGTCTGTTCTTTGCTAATGTCTAAGTTAAAGTCATAGTCAAATCATTTAATAAACGTGGACCTTCATTTTAAAACGCTGATAATCAGAACAATAAAGGTACCGATAGACATGCTCATTACTAGCACGAAAGCATGCCATTATTGAGCAATTACTACTTAGTAGTATGTGTTTCAAAGCGTTGCTAGTAATTAGCATGATTATTACGTATACGCTTGTATTAAGCATACTTATTTAGTAGTATGTCTATCAGTACCTTTAAGGTACCGATAGACATGCTCATTACTAGCACGAAAGCATGCCATTATTGAGCAATTGCTACTTAGTATATAGTATGTGTGTCAAAGCGTTGCTAGTAATTAGCATGCTTATTAAGTATACGCTTGTAATAACCATGCTAATAAGCATACTTATTTAGTAGCATGTCTATCAGTACCTTGAAGAATACTCATTCATTCATACTGAAAGGTTGCTAAGTCATTCAAGCGTAAATTTTAACAACCTATTAGGATACGTAGTAGGTACTTACTATTATTTATTCTGTGAGGAAACCAACAAAATTTCTTTGTATTTCGATGTTTTGTAAGAGTTCCAGCCACGATAGCTGTGTGTATCCCTTCTAATTATTATAAATCCATCGGCGATTTCAGCCGAGGAGCCGAGCTGTTCAGCGTCCACGTGGACAAGTGGTCACACTTCATCTCTAACTTATACTTTAAGCGAGCAACTTTATTTTCATTAACTAACTACGCATTTTTACCCTCAACTTTACACCAATGGTCAGAGGGTACGAGCGCATTTTTATGTTATCCTACTAATATTAAAACTACTGAAAGGATTTGGATGAAATTCGGCATACAGATAGTTAATAACCTGGATTAACACATAGGATACTTTTTATCCCGATATTTCCACGAGAACAGGAACCACCACGAATAAAAGTAAAAGTGTAAATTCAAAGCGGTTTGATGAGACACTGTTGCTATAAAACATAAGTAAGTACACAAGTCAAAAAGAAACATGGCTACCGCTCGATCGCTACCACAAACAACAAATACTTAGGTACCTAAACTATGTTTTATATTAGTACACCATGAGTGAACACCTCATTAGTCTTTTGTGTTCTAACATAGTTTAAAGTGTCATTGTTATTAAAAAAAAATGGATTTTACACGTCTAAATCAAAAGTTATTGTAATGTTATTGTTTAAATAATTTTGCTATAACGCAAATTTGTTGGGGAAAAATTACCTTTTTCGATTTGTAAAAGTTATTTTATATTTTTTTTATTTTTAATACGTTACTTTAATATTTTAATACTTAAGTACCTACTTTGCCATTTTGTTTTATTTACTAAAAACCATAAAAATATTTTTGTTATAAGTATTGAAAATCTTGATTTATTTAATCAGCAGACATAGTGTTCGTAAGCTCTACTTGTAATGAGTTACATACATTCGCACTTGCATTTGCAGCTTTTTGGAATTCAACCCCTCGCCAACGAAACTAGGAGCAAAATGTACCTTGCACTCAACAGAACCGTCTGGCGAAGGGCGTAGGGCGGGCTGGCTAGCAACGTAATGCTTAGCGCCATTGAGATATTATAACTAGAGACAGACACCAGCAGCAAGGTTTTGCGCACTGAGTGGCGGCCCGCAGGCTGCAAACACAGCATTTTCATTATATCTGGCAGCAGCCGGTTGAAAAATAGCTTTAAATAACTTTTCTTTTGCGATCCATTTCAGTCGGTAGGTTTAGGTATCTAGTTACGCCTAAACTAAACTAAAAAAACTGTTTATTTCAAATAATTGCATGAAAATTACAGATAAAGTGAATCTTAAAATTAAAGATTATGACGCTGACAAATTATAACTGAATCGCAACACAAACAAAGCAGCTTCATTGTAATTGAATTTTCGTGCCAACTGATAAAATTCAATGCTTATTTTTGCTATATTTCAATGTTACTCTTGGTCTAGGATTATTTTACTGTCTCACCACTGTACTCGTTACGTGTAAGTAGGTAATAGCAGGCCTCCGTCACTCTATATACTTGTGCGCTATAATTACCTAGGTACCGCCCGGCCGAGCGGTCTCGGGCCGTTTGCGGACCAAATTCAGTGCGGTTTTCACAAGCGAAGCGCATGCACGTTGTTCAATTTTAATTGTTACATTCGTTTCTACGCGTGTCTGGTGCCTTATGTGCAGTAGATGGGTCTGTTGTGCAGTAGTAGTTTTTTATTTTACCTACACACTGACCTCTATTTACTTTTGATGATGATGTCAGCACCAATTTATAAAAAAAATATATTTTATAAACGATACAATTTTAAACTACTGTAGTCAGAACATATTCACAGTTTTCAGTAAAATAGACACAAATAAATATTTATATTAATTTAATTTTATCGAAGAGACAGCCCTACGATTGCTGAGGGATCGTGCGTTATGTTTAATATTAGTAGGCTAATAAAGCAGTAGGTATTGGTAATTTTCTACTGAGTGAAGTATCTGGTAACTCTTCTTTAATCTGTGGTAATAGCCCCATGAGTGTGAGTGATCCAAGCGATTGTGGAACGGGTGGCCGCAAATCAGTGGGCAAAAAATTGCTTCGCGGTGTCGCTCTGGTTATACTTTAATGGCGCCGAACGAATGAACTACAAGTAGTTGGAGGGTAGAGGGCGAGAGGGGAAGGCTCTTCGCCACATTCTGAGTGCCTTCCGCGTGTATTTTTCGCCATTCGATTGTGAATTCATGACAATTTGTATGACATAACTGTAAATCACAAGGCTAGTATGTCTCGAAATGCTAGCCTTGAAGAAAACTGACGAAAGAAGATTGTCGCGAAGATGAGAATTTTGACTGATGGATGGAAATGTATATATACCTACCTACCACAATATTAATAATTGCTATCGTCGAATTTTGTTTCACAGAAAAGGTAAAATGTTTTTAAGTCACGACTTTTCAGAAATCTATTTTGTGTTTTAAATAAAAGTTTAAAAAAACAGAATACAAATACAAAATTATAGGGGGTTGTTGGGTAATGGGAGCACTAAAGTTACACCTACTGATATTACATTACGGTCATTAAAAATCTCAAGAGGTACAACCGCGTACTGTCGCATAGCTCTGAATCGCACCTACACGGTGTAACGAACGATCTACGCAAAACCGGCAGCAATCGAGCAAAGAGTTTCTAGTGTGAATCAACTTGGCCGCTCTCCACAATGAAAGCGCGGGCGTGCACTTAATTTAGTTCAAAATTGATCGCGTTCATAATGAAAGAGCCGGCCGGGTGCGCTGTGTTGAACGTGAAAAGTCGCGTTTATCATTTTGCTCATTCCAATCCAACGCAACGCGATATACAGCTACTTTCATTGTTTGGCGCATCGCAAAAGGTAAATTAATGGAAGCGGGAAAATAGTCGCAGTGTACAACCATTTCGTCAAAGCTCTGTTGGAGACAATTTGAGAGGCGGATGTGTTTTTGAGAGGCTTTTTTTTATTTACGGCTTACATTAGTGTATTGCAGAGTAGCAGCGCTTTCCATGGTAGACTTTGAGTAACAAAAATTCAGTGGAATGTTATTGTTTCGTTTGATAAAATGTGTTTTTGTTTTCTGCTTAAACTAGACTGGCTACCCACACACAGGCACACACACACACTCTTACATACACACACACACACACACACATTCATTAACACCTTGACACCACATTTAATTTATCTTCCTTAAGATCATAGACAATCCTACCTATGCGCCAATTTTTGTGTCACAAAATTTCCACGAATGAGTGGTTGTATGGTAACTAATTTCAGGCTATGTTGTCGGATGCTAAATTACCAGCAATTTCGGATCTAATAATTACTAGAACTACCGATCCGTATTTAATTAGATAGATTTGAGGTCGTCTATAATATTACCTATGTCAAGCTGTGATACGCTTGATGAGCATATCTGTAACAGACCTATGCCAAATCTATATTGCTTAGTGCAATTAGTCGACTTACATAATTGTTAGAGAGGTTTGTTGTGGCAAGTTGGCCTGTTAATTAAGTAATATGTACATATTGATATCATGAAATATAATACCTTACGAATCGATTGCTATTAATTTATAATAAATTATAATTTCATATACCTACTTACATTTTGTTTTAATATGAGGTTTCAAACCATTTTATAAAGTCTTTGCTTCCGGAAGGACTGTGATCTCATAATTTTTATCAGATGTTTTCACAATGAAATATTTCTCCTCCCTTTATTCCAAATACAGCGTATTAAAAAAATATTTTGTTAAGTAGGCATATTTCACTAAGGAGAGTGTTTTGTGTTATTCGATGCATAATGTGAGTTTGTGATCGCATAACCTCGCCTACGGTAAGCTTGTGAAGCTAATACGTATCAATTTGTAGCGACGAAGATTTCAATGATGTCATTGTGGTCCTTGCCCAGCTGTGGGCAATGTGGCTGAACTTTTATTTTAAAATCTGCTGATAAAACTGCCTAGTTCATCTTGAGTTTTATTGCTGGGTAGGTATATTTAAGAGCAGCTGTTAATTTTTAATTTGTATAGTTAAGAATCGCTGACATTTTGAAATCTTTACAGTGTCCGCAGTCACAGGGAGACTGAGGTGTTGTTCATCTTATAATAAATAGTTACCTACACACTTTTATACATAATTATCATCTTGAGTTTTATTGCTGGGTAGGTATATCTAAGAGCTGCTGTTAATTTTTAATTTGTATAGTTAGGAATCGCTGACATTTTGAAATCTTTACAGTGTCCGTAGTCACATGGAGACTGAGGTGTTGTTCATCTTATAATAAATATTTACCTACACACTTTTATACATAATATCATCTTAAGTTTTATTGCTGGGTAGGTATATCTTAGAGCTGCTGTTAATTTTTAATTTGTAGGTATAGTTAAAAATCGCTGACATTTTGAAATCTTTACAGTGTCCGTAGCCACATGGAGACTGAAGTGTTGGTTATCTCATAATAAATAGTTACCTACACACTTTTATACATAATTATCATCTTGAGTTTTATTGCTGGGTAGGTATATCTAAGAGCTGCTGTTAATTTTTAATTTGTATAGTTAACAATCGCTGACATTTTGAAATCTTTACAGTGTCCGTAGTCACAGGGAGACTGAGGTGTTGTTCATCTTATAATAAATAGTTACCTACACACTTTTATACATAATATCATCTTGAGTTTTATTGCTGGGTAGGTATATCTTAGAGCGGCTGTTAATTTTTAATTTGTAGGTATAGTTAAAAATTGCTGACATTTTGAAATCTTTACAGTGTCCGTAGCCACATGGAGACTGAAGTGTTGGTCATCTCATAATAAATAGTTACCTACACACTTTTATACATAATTATCATCTTGAGTTTTATTGCTGGGTAGGTATATCTAAGAGCTGCTGTTAATTTTTAATTTGTATAGTTAAGAATCGCTGACATTTTGAAATCTTTACAGTGTCCGTAGCCACATGGAGACTGAAGTGTTGGTCATCTCATAATAAATAGTTACCTACACACTTTTATACATAATTATCATCTTGAGTTTTATTGCTGGGTAGGTATATCTAAGAGCAGCTGTTAATTTTTAATTTGTATAGTTAAGAATCGCTGACATTTTGAAATCTTTACAGTGTCCGTAGCCACATGGAGACTGAAGTGTTGGTCATCTCATAATAAATAGTTACCTACACACTTTTATACATAATATCATCTTAAGTTTTATTGCTGGGTAGGTGTATCTTAGAGCTGCTGTTAATTTTTAATTTGTAGGTATAGTTAAAAATCGCTGACATTTTGAAATCTTTACAGTGTTCGTAGCCACAGGGAGACTGAGGTGTTGGTCATCTCATAATAAATAGTTACGTACACACTTTTACACATAATGAATATACCTGAGTTATTTTGTTTATTTAAATGTTCCGATCTGGTAAAGTTAGCTGGTAGACGCTGGTTGAAATGACCATGAAATGTTTAAAAACTTTAGGTTTGGTACCTACGACTTTAAAAAGTTTTCTTTGTTAAGTTTTAACCTTACTTCGACGACCTCCTTGGTCGAGTGGTTTGTAGACCGGTTTTCATGGTGTCATCTCTGAGGTCCCGGGTTCGATCCCCGGTCGGGTCAATTTAGAAATTATTGTTTTTCTAAATTGTCTCGGGTCTGGATGTATTCTATGTATAATAAGCATGTACTTATTTAAGTATTTTAAGTATGTTTATCCGTTGTCTAGTAACCAGTTAACGAGTTTCTTAACGAAGCTTCTCTTGGGCTAGATAATTAGTGTGAGTGTAGGAAAGTTTATTTATTTATTATTTATTTATTTTAAAGTCTGTTGGTGGTTGAGGTTATGGAGATGATTATCTAAAAACTATCATCGGTTTTTGGCGTAATTATTCACATAATTTTTTGATACAATCTGTAAATGATAACAACTTAAAATAACTCCATTTTAGATATAACATTGCTTTTAATTAGGTACTTACACTACATAAATATCAAAAATTTAATTCCGAAACTCATAATCCCGAATTTCAAAACTCCGAATTTTATGATTCCGAATGGTTCAGAATTCCGAATATTACAATTTTGATATAACATAAATCCTTTTTTTAGAAATCCGAAATTACGAAAATCAAAATTCTGAATTTCATATTCCTAATTATTAAAATTCCGACTCATAAATATTCCGAAGTATCATATATACGAATTCCGAATATAAAAAATCCGAATTATTATAATTCCAAAATCAATCAACAATAATAATTATATTGTCCCGGTGGAAGAAATTTCCCATTTTACTCGGACGTGCTTCTTCTAAACTGCTACGCTGCGCTCTGCGGTTGTCTTAAATTTCTAACCCATCACGTGACCTACAGGAGTAGGCCAGCTAGTATGCTAGTATTTCTGATGTCCAATAAAAAAATGCAATGCAATTTAATGGTTATGACTGCATTAATCATGCATGCAAGCACCCATGACAATAGCGCCTTGGTCGGTTGCTCCTACGACATAAAAAGATTGCGAAATTAAGCAGTAATGAATTTTAAGAAATATGATAATCGGAATTTATCTTTTCGGACTAATTACATTTCGGGTTTTTGTTTCTTCGGACTTGTGAAAATCGGAAATTGATAAATACTATTTATGATATTCGGAATATTGGCGTTTGTAATTTGAAATAATCGTGATTTTAATGTTTCGGAAATATGAAATTCGGAATATTCAAATTCGTAATTAAGTTATTCGGAGTTTTAGGGTGTTCCCCTTTAAATTAACCAAGAAAACTTATATCGTCATAGAATAAGCATGGAAAGACAAGCCAATATTAAAACAGGTGTAAATTTTTTGTCTTTCACATTTTATAAATGGAGCATTGATTACATTACGGTCAAACTTCAAAAGTTTACTTATTAATAGGGCTATTAAAAGGCATTAGTGAAAGAATTAATGGACGACACGACTAAACTGCGGGAGGTAACATCTGCACCATACTATATACATATATTATTAATTTTAATTTGATACAAAATGTTGTTTTCTTATTTACAATACATTAATTAGTGTTATCTGTTGGTTGATCTACTCTACCCTAGGAAACGTCTTGGCCACAGAAACAATGGATTGCATTACGAAGTGAATTAAGAATGAATGAAGTGAAATATAATATAGCGTTAATAATTAAATACTCGTTAAGCTTTTAATTTGAATAAGAAAGCTAATGAATATTTTCATGAATCGTATGCGGATGGACTTGTGTTGTTTGACGTTCTTTCATATGTTTAAACATTATTTTGTTTTGTTTACTTATTTAATTTATTGTTCAAATTGTCATTCTCACCATCAGCCACATTGACAACAGCATATAGGTAGACTAGGATATGTGTTATATCTATTTTTTGTTCTAACTTATTCTTCGATTTGAAGTTTATAGGTACCTGAGCTGCGTTTAATTCTCTGGCGGCCCAATTTAGAAATGATTTTTTTTCTAAACTGTCCTGGGACTGGGTGCTTTTTATGTAAGTAGGTTAGTACCTATAGGAAATAATTATGTATTTACATTTAAGTTTATCCGTTTTCTCGTTAACTAAAACAATAAGTTCCTTTACCGGGGCTTGTAAATTGTTTGTGGGGAAAGATATTTTTTTTTTGGAAGAGTCTACAGTAGTATTGTCTACAGTATTTTTATAAATTGAAAAAAGGACCGCTTCTTTTAAATGTAATAATGGCTTTATGTTATATTTACGTTTTAATGGCGATTTGCATAAGTAAGTAGTAGGAAGACATAAAATATGTCCAATCTCAAAGATAGAAAAAGAAATAACAAAACATTATTATTAAATTAAAGATGATTGGTATTAGGCGGTAAAATATGCTTTTATAATAAAATAAAATCTTCCTCAATCCCCTTGAGTTTCAGGTAAATATAAGATACTTATAAACTTTTTTACAGACGCCCTACGCTCACGTAAGCTCCCTGAGAAAATTTCAAACTGGCATTGAACGGTTTTTTTTCTTTTTAATTTCGATTCAATTGTAAGTAGGTACAACACGAACACTTATCGCTAATTACTGGTAACGTACTTACCTATTACATAACTATTAGGTAAATATAACTCGACTAAATAAGAAGTAACTTATAATTTTCCCGCCAAGTAAAAAGGTTTGCTTATCTGACACAAGTATGTTAACTGCTTAGGTAATTATTGCATTATCATTTTGAAAACACCCTGTATGAATGGGACGGACGAAATCAGCTGGGATTTGTATCGTCCATTCTCCAGAGCTTACCTACGTGTAAACAACAAATTGGCGCGAATGGATCAACCTACATGTCTCTATGAATAACGTGTTAACACCAAGTTTGTCTTGATTTAAAAAATAAAATGGTCCAATAATATTGTAATAAGTAAGTATTACCTAGGTAAGTGAAAAATACGTTTTATTTTGTGTTTTTTTTTTCAATACGAGTAGTTGTAAATTTTCATTACATTAACTTTAAATTACTTACAGAAAAGAAAGGAAAACGAAAACGAATCATTCAGCCTAAGCTTAGCGACTCCCCATCCATAAAAACGAAAAAATTCTCTTAGCTTTTAAGCCGCGCGGCGAAATCGATGCCCGCCACAAACGGTAGACGATGTATTTACATTAACTTCCACCAAAAGCAGTTTCAGTTGCTTCAGTTAAACGTAACTTAACACCTGTGGAAAACGCATTTTCACCCGCACAGTTAAGGTGCTATATCCTTCAGCAGCGCACAACCGTTACACCGATACTCCGCACGAAAATGTATTCCGTCACAAAAGTGTTTGTATCGTCACAATTTCCTCATCTCCCTCTTACACAGCTCGATTGGGTGACGTGAAAAGAGATGGCTGTAGCGACGCACGTTGGGGTGCGTAAACCGCAACCGTCGAACATCGTCCGCCCATTGGTCGGTTCGAGATCTGAGGCGTGGCAACAGCGCAGCATCGCGTCGCCTTTCAGATGGTAGCGGAGAGCCGACAGTGCCGCGTCCAATTTGAACAGTTGAATGCGTATTGTTACTGTTTGGCAGCGTATAGCCGCGCCGCGCGACGTTGCCACTCCGCGCTAGAAAACATCGGAGGTAAAATATATTTTTAATGTTCCGTTATCGCTATGAATGATCGGTGTGGCCTAGGGCACTGTAAACAGTTCCGTTTTTTGTTGTCTTTTTTTTTTTTTTTTGTAGTGCGGTCTCCTTTTTGGCGTTATTTGAACTATGACCTGTCTGTTAGCACCGTAGATGGAATTGGAGATTATTGGAGAGTCATGTTTCGTTAACTGTTGCCGAGCTAGAAGTATCTATATGGTTTAACTTGCAAATTCGAAGTTCTCCTTTCAGTATTATTTTCTACATGTTATTTAGCATCTTGTGAATTGATTGGGTTGTTTGTATCTTTCTCATTTGTTTAACTAGAAAAGTTAGTATAGTACACCTTTAAACTTTTGCGTGTTTCATTGTGTTTTTAAGGCAAACTACTGAGTAGGTACTTTATAGGACCTGATAGGTACCTACTGAATTTGTGCAATTTTCATAGCGGAAACCAAGACTTAAATCCCGTTGAATAATGATGTTATTATTTAAAACTAATATCTATATTTTTAAAAAGAAATTACATTGATTGATTACGATAATTAAAGTTTGGAAAATACGAACTATTACAAAGCATATTATGTAAAGTGCATGTGTATATAAATGTATATAAGTAAAGAAAATTTATCTGTTGAGTAAAAAATAAAGAAATTTTAAATAAGCACCTCTCACAAAAACATACAAATATCAGGTAACATGATTCCTCTGTGATAAAAAATGAAATACTTAGGTACTTACAAGACTTTTTACTAAACCAACAAAAATATGAATTATAATTGTACCAATTACCAACATTAATCAATTTAATATGATATACTTATTATTATAAAATAATGTTGTAGGTATGTTAATTTTGCAACAGTTAACAGGAAACACTTCAAATATTGAAGTTTAATAGCTGACGATTAATATTGGTGCATGCATCAAACGTTTTCCGATTCACACTGATTGATAATTTGATATTTTCAAGTACCTACCTAGGTACTGAGTCCATGGTGTTACCACAAAGGGGCTAATTGTAGATGTCAATCAAATTAACGCTGTCAATAGTTTAGTTTGAAGCACATAAAAAAAACTCTACTATCGAGAAACCGATACATGCAATGAGTCTCTGACAAACAATTGAGCCAAAAAATGGATATTGGCGAAATCCAAAGGGAAACGCCACTGCGTAAAAAGAACAAGAAAGAGAAATACGCGATTATGAATGATACTAACTGAATCATTCGATTATTACATTCATTCGAATAATTCGAATGACTGTTATAATGTATTACTAATTACTAAGCAGAACTAATCGGGTGCTAATCTGTCAGTAGGTAGTAAGAATCAACTACTAACGAATACAGAATGGTCATTCATTGATAATTAATGATAACGTGAGTAACTAATTCAGTAAAAAAGAACCGCGGATTATTACGGAACTAAATAAGTTAAGGCTCATGCGAAGCCATTTTCAAAAATTTTATTCATTTTACCTACAGAGCAGTGCTTTTACTGGGGTGGTGTAAAAGCAAGTAGGTAACTGACTTTTTCTAATTACTCATTTGATTCCCTCTCGCTAATTGTAGTGTATTAACACTGGTCGCCATTTTCGATTATAGCCGGCCTCTCTTGGTAACCGCTATGAGCCTTATGCTGTGGTGTTAAAGTACATTTTAGCTTTCTTTCTTTCAATATCAATAATCATTTGATTTTATTACTAATTAGTAATAAATATTCGATTATTGAAATTAGTATATTACTAATCTGGTATTCGATTTTTGAGATTAGTATTAGTAGTTAATTCGATTAATGAAATTAGTCCTAATCGCGCATCGCTAACTCTACAATGACGAAACGTCAAGAAAATCTCTACATCAGGTGGAAAACGAATGGTGAAAACGAAATTGTGAAAATTTACGTATTTTTAAGTTACTTGTACTATGCGTGGAATTAGTTAAATGCATTAAAAGAACTTACCTACGTAAGTTAGCCTGATCATTGCACAAGGTCGTGGCCTTGTTGAAATTTGAAACAAATTCTTTAAACAATAACATACAATACATGAATGTAATGACTCCTAAAAACCTTTTTTATCGACAACTTTCTTGATTTTACTATAATTCTTACATGAAAATATTTGTATTGATATTCCGCAGGTCACCCCCCATCTTAGGAATATAAATTTTGATTTTTAACACAAGCGCGTGATGGTTTTGTACATTTCGCAGAATAAAAACATTGCTTTGATCAAATTACTAGGTCTGAAACTTCAAAGCAGAATTGTTCTAATTTTTAATATCAATATGATTGATTTTGCTTTGAAGTTCATTAAGAGACTTATGTCAGTTTTTGCGTTCGAAAAAAAATCGAAAATTACGAGTAAGTAAATCGAATGGCAAAGTAGGTACTCTGTCTAAAATGCGAAGGTCCTGGTTTCAATTCTCAGCTCAGGAAAAAGTTTGTGCGATTTGTCGAGCATAGGTACCCTTTTGGCATGGGGGACTAAGCCGGTACAACAATGTACTGATGATTTGATGGATGAAGACTTGCCGAGCAGTGCGACAGTAGGTATAGAAGCTATTTACTAAATAAAAACATTTCATTACAACATTTGATTGAAATAAAATTGACTAAGTGACAATTCGGACCCCTTTACATTATCCGAATTGACACTTTTTAATTTTATTATTTTTTCACTGACGATTCGGACACTCTTAAATTATTGGAGCTGTTCAGTACAGTCAGATTAAAAGCTTCAAAATATAATGTTTTTTACTATAGTAAATTTTCTTAAAATTAATGTAAAGAAATCTATAGAAGTTTTTTATCTGACTGTACAAAGCAGCTATTTTTGTTGGTGTCCGAATCGTCAGTGAAAAAAATAATAAAATTAAAAAGTGTAAATTCGGACACTGTGTCCGAATTTAAAGTGTCCGAATTATCACTTAGTCCTTAATTACCTTTTATAATTTCGCTGACGAAGAAACTTAGCTATAGGTACTCGTAAGTATTTAACCTCTTGAGGATCGTAAAAGCAGACACAATTAAAATCAATTGTTTCGCGACCGCCGGCGGTCTTATGATCCTTGACATATTAACCAAAAAATACAAAGGAAAACGTCATCATTGTACTTAGCCTATTAGCGTTTCACTGTTGTTATTGTGTTAACTGTCACTGTTAAGGCAACGGCACATGGGTTGGGCCATAATGTACTACATTGGCCTAAAGCGGGTTTGTGGGTTACTGAAAAAAACGTGCCAGGAAAATTGAATCCTTTGTACCAAGAGCTAGTTCTACCTACATATAATCGCGACTATTATCCCCGAAGGGTTAGACAGAGACTAGGCAATGAGGACAGCAAAAGCAGTCCTCTGCCATAGTCCACTTTTCACCAAATAGCGACTGCACATGTGCTCAGCGTGACAGGTGGTGAGCCCATCGCCGCTCTATGCTGTTGGATGTATGTGCAGTGTTTAGTCCGTTAGTCGCCTTTTACGACACCCATGGGAAAAGAGGGGGTGGTAGTATTCTTTCACCGCTATGCGAAACGGTTAAATTATATTGTTTTGTAAATAAAGTTTACACGAACTGAACTAAATACATAATCAGACTTAATTTTAAATTTTCATTTATAACGTTAGAGTTTTAAGTGCGAACTTTATTCACCTTTCGATCAAACAATAATTTCCATACACTTTATTAATTATCATCATCATCATCAGCCTATAACCGCCCCACTATTTGGCAGAGGGAGGGAGATTGGGTCATGTACCTCATATCATATCCCACCACGCTGGCTCAATGCGAGTTCGTGGGATTTTTAATTATAAACAACTAGCGGCTGCTCGCGGTTTTACCCGCGTGTTTCCCGTTCCCGTGGGAATATCGGGATAAAAAGTATCCTATGTGTTAATCCAGGTTATAGACTGTATGCCAAATTTCATCCAAATCCATTCAGTAGTTTTTATGTGAAAGAGTAACAAACATCCATCCATACTTACAAACTTTCGCGTTTATAATGTTAGTAGGATAGGATTTAATTAGTAATACCTACAGGGTATTATGCGATGGGGTTACCACCTAGGGTTGTTAACTATACTTTTAAAAACAGTATTACACTGTTTTTCACAACATTATACTATTTACTGTTGAACAAAAAAAAGTATCCAAAATACTGTTTTAGTATCACTGTGCACTGCGCCACAGAATAAATAATAGTACTGCGCGGTGCAGAGCAGCCATCATTTCAGAACGAAACAAACTTACATCCTATTAGAACGAAACTGTCAATGTCAAATTCAAATAGTAAGTACCTACTTACCAAGAAACCACGAAATACAGAGTTGTAATTTTGAGATGTTTTACTACTGACATTTACTATGTTCCAGTTACACATTTAATTACATTAATTAGGACATTGAAAGGTCGAATATTATTTTCAGTTTTGTAAGGAACAGCTGATTGATTTTTCACAATTTCAGAGTAGGACGAATAATAGTCTTTCTTTATCTTTTAGTTTCCAGGATACGTTAAGAAAACGAGACATTGTTTATTTGGTTTTAAATTGAGCAATATTAATATTATTTTGTATGTTGTTGTGCCTGTCTTCTAATCGTAAGTAGGTACAAAATGTTTTTTATCTTGGAATGGAAAATGTCCTTCTATTATAGGGAGAGCATTTTCAAATTTGTTTTGACGCTGTAAAAGAAAGGGAGAAAAAAATGCCCTTGCTGGGTTTCTTGTTTTTTTATTAATATTTTTTTGTATGTTGTTGTGTTTGTCTTATAATCGTAGTTAGGTACAAAATGTTTTTTATCTTGGAATGGAAAATGTCCTACTATGATGGGGAGGGCATTTTCAAATTTGTAAAAGAAATGGATAAAAGAAATGCCCTTGCTGAGTTTCTTGCCGGTTCCTCTCAGTACAAGGCTCCCGCCAAATAGTGCACCAGTGAATGAACCTCTCCAATGAATGAACAAAACGTCGTTTATTCTTAATAATAAGAAATCCGCGTTGTTCAACTAAACTCACTTTTTCTTTTAAAGTTGCAACACATACTTATTTACGTCAACTAGTCACACAGAAATCATCCTGAGATCCGTAGTTCTAAAATGGCGAAGGTTCAAACCGGACGCTCGATGGTGTTTTGTGGTTTGTATGGGGTCCGTAATAAGGAGTCGGGTAAGTCATAGTGTTTTGATATTAACTTTGTAGACCTTATATATTATGTGCTATTGAAACGACAATAATGTCACAGGATAGTAGAACGGTTGCGGTAACTGATTTTGTAGAATTTCATGCATTTATAAAAAGTTTTAGGGAGTTCGAATATGACCTCGGAAACAAGGAAAATCCAGTGAATGAACATGTGGATCATTCATAGGAGGCTTTTGATTTTATAAAAATATGTTACTGCTATTCAAATTGGGCCGTATTTGTGCATAGCTTTAACTAACGGTTGGCGTATTTGAGGCTAATGCCCGAACTGGGTGTTAATTTACTGATATTTTTTGATAAACTTGAGTAAATGAATTCTAACGTTGATTACTACGATCGTTCATTGGTTACATAAATCCAGTGAATGAACACTTGTAGGTAATTGTATAGTAGATATGTGATTTTGAGCTGCCAAATTAAAAATGTGAGACTGAAATCTGTTTTATTATTTTATTATTCCTATGCCATTACTATTAAAATACTATTTTAAAATCTTTTGTAAGGTATCAATTCTTTTTTCTAAGACTTTTCCAATTTAGACATTAATATATCACTGCCCAGTGTGACGTGTAAGTGCACTCGGTTAAAGGCATTTAGTCGGTCAACTATACATCCTGAAGGATAAATTAATGAAGATATTTATTAGTTGATTAATTAATTGCCTATTACTGGTACTTTTTTTCTTAATCATTTTAAAATAATACTAATTTCGAAATTATTTTTTATACCTTGATTTATATAATAAAATTAAAGTATTTCTATTTAGGAAAGTTATAAATATATCACTTCGGACCGGAAATACATTATTTTCTATCGAAATTAATCTTGATTCGGCTGATAGTTCATTTATTGGAATTCAGGAGGTTCAATAACTGAAGATTTTCGTTCATTCACTGGTGGTTTTGGGTCTTTTTACATAAATTGTCTAAAATCTCAAAAAAGATATAAGTTACATTCAAAAACGGAAAAATTATATTCTTCTTTAATAAATTCGGAATACCCCACAATATTAATTATATTCTTCTTCAATAAATTCGGAATATCATACAATATTATTATTTTATCTAAGAGACCCAGAAGTGTGTTATTTATATTTTTAAAGTTCTGGAAGTTGTTAACTGTTCATTTACTGGTGCACTTACCCTAGTTAGACTTACGAAACGATGACATAGCGACATTCATAGTGCTCAATTATAGTAGGTTAAATTGAATAAATGATTTTGAACTTGAACTTGAACATGCAAATACTTGTTCTTTGCAGTAAATAGGATGCGGTGTTATATACTTACTCGTATTACCAAACATCCTATACCTACATTTTTATAATAATTTTTAATTGCTTAGCAATTAATCGTATTTGATCATTGATCATAATTAGTGTGTCGTATTTAATTAATATCATTAGTACCTACTGTTTAAATGTTTTATCAGGATTGACATACGCACATTAATAATAATAAATTTGATAATTAAGTATAGGAAAACGGTACATTATTTTTTAATGAAAAAACCAACAGAAGTTATATTATGCAAACATAAATGTATGAATTAATTAATAATTACTTGTTTACAAAAAAGTATTTACTTACTTATAAAATTAAACCAAAAAATTACTTAATTATTATTAATACTTACTTGATTACAAAAAAGTGCATATATTATAAATTTAAACCTACAAATCTGCTTGAAATCTTAGGATATTACATTTAAATAAGTAAATTCCCAAGCCAAATTCGTGCTGTTATATGGTACAAGGTGCTCGAGTCTACGCTACGTTAGTGCACTGGCAGGTTCTACGTTGTGATAAGGTCATTGGGCATTTTGTTCGGACATTTGATTCACGGCGTACATAAACAAAATAGGGCAGACTATGCAAATAATTGTCGCTGAAACACAATAATATAGGTTGCATGCGTGCAAACCGTGGGAGAATTGAGAAACAAAATATTAAAAAACACTACTATTAAGTACTACATTTTGATTTTTATGATACTTCTGGATACTTTTGGCCTTTAAGTTACACTTCAGTGTCGCTAAACGATTGAACGGAAAATTAAAATAAATATTCTACAAAAAGACGTAATTTATTACACAATAGAAACTAGCGTCAGTAGTAGAGATGCACAAATCGAAACGACGGATGACGAACGACAGAAGTGAAGTGTGAGGTGAGGCCATAGATAATAATATAAACAATAGAGGAAGATACGGCATGCCCTTAAAGTATGAATAAAAAATAGTCCTAATCAACTACATATTCTTTGTATTAGAACTAATACCTAAATACTTTCGTGTTTCATTATCGATTAAGATATTGTTCATTAACTTTTTTCTCCGGGGAATTCAAACAAAATTAATTATATGAAAAGAAAAGTGAGATTCAGATCTTTAATTTAATACATATTTGGTTTTTGTACGCAACCTTCTATCGTCTGGGTCAAATAAGCCCAATGACCTTTATATATATAACATATAATTTGAAATTAGAATGTAAAATGTCTAGTTAGAGAGATCGATCTGAACGACCAGGGGCCCAAGTCTGCTAATTTACGAATGGCATAATTGAATCGCAATTGGATCGCATTGTAATTGTTTGACACATTTGGTATTCTCTTACTCATTTATGAATGCCAAATGTGTCAAACAATTACAATGCGATACAATTGCGATTCAATTATAATTATGAGAATACCAAATGTGTCAAACAATTACAATGCGATCCAATTGCGATTCAATTATGCCATTCGTAAATTAACAGACTTGGGCCCCTGGTATTTTGATATAGTGATGTATAATATTGTAAAATGTAAAGTAGATAGTAATATAAATAAGCATGAAGTCCTTTACTAAGAAAAGGTCGTTTAATTCCCAAACGCAACCACAGTACTTATACATAAAAAAAATCCGATACACACTTTTCGCGAATTTTCAATTACACAATGGGCGATTTTCTGACAGCCCAAATTAAAAAATAAAAATTAGTTCAAAAATACTCGATAGATGGCGTTTTATGAAAGCCGACCCGTTCCTACCTAAGGGCTGTAATAAATTCTACACTTTTGCTTGTCTATCAAAAAAATTAAAAAATAGTACTTACAAATTTTTATTCAGGATCTCTAGGACCTATTTCTATTTTGGATTGGAATAAATATTACGTAGCCATACACGTGTTCTTCATGGACTCGCCTTTTACTAAGCGCCATACTAATCTATGCTAAGCGCCATCTATGAAGTCATTTACGAACCAATTTCTTTTTTTTTTGATCTTGGAAAATCGCCCATTGTCACTGTTAACCTTTGGTCTGCATTATGTAAGACTACGCAATATTATTAACCGTGTCGCGGATCGGTGAAAGAATACTACCACCCCCTCTCTACCCTTGGGTGTCGTAAAAGGCGACTAACGGACTAAATACTTCACATACACCCAACAGCATAGAACGGCGATGACGATCGACGGCGATGTTGACGGCGATGTCACGCTGAGCACATGTGCAGTCGTTATTTTGTGAAAAGTAGACTATGGTAGAGTCCTGCTTTTCTAGTCATTGACTAACCCTTAGGGTATAATAGTAGTGATTACATGTACGCAAAATTATAAGAAAGTGTTGGCTAAAGAGACTGGCGAGACTTTTCGAGAGGAGTTCAAACGAATTTGTGCAAAATATTATTATGGCTGCCAAGTGTAAATAAAAGTGGCACTCGCCTTTCCGTAATACGGAGCTCTCGAAAGTATTACGTCTAAACATTGATTGAATAATGCTGGCTAATAGCGTATTGAACAAGCGAGTACTTGTAATGAATGTATCGGTTCTCAATTGTAAAGACTTGGAAAATTCGACAGTTTAACCGATACCGTAGGTAATCGGTAGCTCAATAGAATTTTTGATGGAAAATTATGATTTTTTTAATCGCTTTTCGCGTTGATCATGGATTGGTGGATTCCAAAGCAATTTGCATTAAAGCATTATCGATATTGAATATTTTTACCCAAAAACTGAAAATAAAATTATTTGTTTTAAGGTTGGAATGATATGACTGTAAACGTCATTTACTGTGACGTCACGCGTTTATAAACATCCACGTAGGAAGTAACGCTACTATAAGAAACATGCATTTATCATAATATACCATTACCCTACCTATGTATTACGTCTACGGTTTTTAGAAACTTACTAAAATAGCCTATTATGAAAGCACTTTAAAAATTTCGACAGGGGAACCTATGTGTCGGTAGCTCAATTTTGAATTTATATTGCGAACGGCTTTTGTTTGGGTTCCATCTGAGGCTATTGATATTAAAGTGATGTTTTACAACTTTCTTTCTTTTACATGCTCCGGGAAGATAAAATTATTAAACACCCACCAATCCACTTTAGACAAGTAAGGTTGGCATTGAGCGACGTCCTGTTGTTCATGTCTTATTAAAAATGCATAAAGCCCACCAGTAAGACGTTAAGAAGAACCCGCTTTAACATGCGAACCCTTTAATACAACTTATGCAAGCTTAAAAGCTTTTTGTGAGTGGTAGAGCCACGCTGCGTTGCAGCACGCATTGGGCCAGCTCGCCCGGCGTAATGCCACCCTCTCACGAATATCCGGCGTGAAATAACGGCACTTGGTGCTGTTGTGTTTCGTCCGGCCAGTTCCGGAGGGTTTCGGAGGCCCATCCCCTCCCCTCCCCCCCTCCTCACAATTCCTATTCCTTCCTTAAAGGCCGGCAACGCGCCTGCGATTCCTCTGGTTTTGCGGGTGTCCATGGGCGGCGGTGATTACTCTCCATCAGGTGACCCGCCTGCTTGTTTGCTTCCTTCTACTATAAAAAAACAGAACCATGAAAAGTATTTAAAATGATCTTTATTTCAATTGTGCTTCGGAACCAAGAAATGTTACCAACACCTTGAAGCTTTGACGTGCAGACTCATTAATTAGTGAAAGCTTACAGTGTTCTTAGAATTATGGATAATACGTCTTATCTCTATTTTTTGAGTATTAAACTTAATGACGTTAAGCCGCTATCGTGCCGAGGAGTTTGTCTAAGGCATTCAATCAATATTATGAGCTTCACTGGTGTATTTGAACTACACGTAATATAAATTGGTCAAATCTCTTTTTGGCCTCCATTCCACCTGATGGTAAGTGACAATAAGGCCGGAATCCTCAACATTGTTGTAATGGCACCAGATAAGATGGTGGTAGCTAGCCAGCAGTTCTACCACCAACCAAACCAGCGGCTGAATTGACCACTTCACGGCATTCGTTAATTAGACCTGTCGAAATATGTTAAAGCTTTTGACTTTCTGTTGTTACAGTGTCTCATCAAAACCATTTGATTTTACATTTTTTCCAACATTTCATTATCAAGTATGTTTTGAGTGCTAATAACGACAAATAACATTAAATATTACGAATCTACAACTAGCAGCTTTAGTAGTAATTTTTTTTATATAAAAGATGGAGGCAAACGAGCAGGCGGGTCACCTGATGGAGAGTATCACCGCCGCCCATGGACACCAAAGGAATCGCAAAACCAGAGGAATCGCGGGCGCGTTGCCGTCCTTTAAGGAAGGAATAGGGTTAAGGAAGGAATAGGAATTGTGAGAGGGGGGTGGGGGGGATGGGCCTCTGGAACCCTCACTGGCCGGACGAAACACAACAGCACCAAGTGCCATTATTTCACGCCAGATATTCGTGAGAGGGTAGTATTACCCCGGGCGAGCCGACCCGCAACGCAGCGTGGCTCTACCACTCTTCTATGAAATTCTAACTATTCTTAGAATTTAATTTCCAACATGATGATATCCTCCACGACGTATCTGCCGATGGCGACACTCTGGCGACACTCTGGCGTCACTTTATGTCGTGCGCCCTTATGTGACTTGCATAGCTGAACTTGGTCTTGAAAGTTCGGTTACAGGACGCATAGTACAGCTGACCGCTGTTATTGTACGTGTAGTTATAAGATGGCTTTGGCCGGGTCTTTCGTATATGGCGTTTTGCGTTAAGCTCTTTTAAACGCATTTTTTCAAAATCTTCTACGTGTCTATGGATTTTGTTATGCCATTCTGGCCTGTTTAAAGCAAACCGGTCCCAGTTTTCCACAGATATGCCGCTCGATATAAGGTGTCGCTTCAGGATGCCTTTAAAACGCGGAAATCGAACTCCAGGCTTACGTTTGCCATGACGGAGCTCTGAATAAAATACTGATTTTAGAAGTCTGGCATCATCTATGCGCATCCAATCACACATGTGATTCCTGATAACGCTCGTCGTGTCCATCACAATCACTAGTAAGAAATACAATGAAATGATAAATGCATGTACGACTGCTGACTACCGGAAATGTTTTCTACAGAAAACTAAAATAAAAATAAAAGTTTTTTTAGAAATAACACTGGAACCCTTGAGGTTATTTTTATACACTTTTATTTTCTCTCACTATGTCGTTTCCAGTTTTCTTTTCTTATTCAGGAAATGTTCGTGCAGCTATTAGCAGGAAAATCTATCTTGATACAAGTTGTTGTTTTTGCACACACGATAATATATTTATATCGAAATCTATGTAACGTTTGACAGAGTACATTCATCACTGTTTCAGTTACCTGCTTTGCACTATTTACAAATTACGTAATTCTGATCTCCATTCAATTGTATCGTTAGGACTACAAAAGTAATAAAATATTAATACATTTGTAAAATTATGTTAATATTAGGTTTCTTAATTAATGGCTTCGCGGTAAACGTATTAAAGCTAATTTCAAGTAATACGTATTTTGTTTAATATAGATTAATAAATGGAGCCTCACAACACGCTTTTTTACATAAAAGAACTCAATTGAAACACCCTGAAGTTTTTTTTAGGTATCTAATTACAATATTTAGTTATCTAATTACTTACATACATTGTGACTTGATTTTTAAGTGACACCCAATTATATTGTATTCGGCAATTAGCTTAATCGGTGCATCCGACCCAAAGGCGGGTGTACGTTCGCGGTCGCGACATTGCGCAAACGGTGTACTAATTACAACAGTGACACAACAGTATAGGTAACATGCCAGTGAACCGAGTAAGTGATGTCATGTAGTTGGGCACTAATTACAGTTACGTCATCGCACTAAAGGGCTGGTGTGAGGTGTTGGATGTGGAGAGATACTGTCTTATTTTTTATTCATTTTTTAATATTTTATACATTATTTTACACAAGGTATGCCCAATAGCGCTTAGAAACCTCTAAGGTTTATATTTAATGCTACTATGTATTGCTACATAACGTGTCGTTGGCTAGCCAATCCCAGACATATCATATTCTATTCTACAAGCGTTTATGCCACTTGTCTTACCCCGCAAGGCAGGCTTATGTGGCGTGTACAAAGGGGCTTCTAGCGGCAGAGACCAAGTTGTTGATTATGGTTATGAGCAACAAATTGAGCTATCCAAAATCTATTGTCAAAATCAGTTCACATTTCTAACATTAGCGATCGAATACGTTGTGAATTGTGAACGTACGCAGGCACGCATTTAAATGCACGACTTCATCCCCCATCTCAAATTATCCCCGGCGCTGAGGGTTCAAATCCGGCATCCACCGAAACATCTTAGCGACGAATCTGGGCCTCCGCTTTTGGGGGAGGGCCGGGAGGGTCGGTAGGGTCGATGCCGCCCTCCTAGGGTGATGGGGCCCTCACGATTCGCGGCTAGCAGTTGCGATCTGTACGTTCGCACAACGCGCCCGAGCGGTTTTTTCCTTTTTTTTCAACGGAAAATCGGAAACGTTAGCGCCCTTTGAAACGTCATCGCTGAAAGTGTGCAGGCCCTTTTGTACTTATGCTTGTTAAAACACGACCCGTTTAGGTCGATTCATCAAAGTGTTCGGGTTTCTTTTGGTTGTAATAGATTTTGTGTCTCTGAAAAATTAAAGGTGTTTTTGTTTATCTGTTACATAAATGTTGCAGTTTCCGTTATCGTTTGTAAGTACCATTTTTATATTACCTAAAACGTATTAATTATTAAATATGTATAAGATGAATATGTTATTTTTTAAAGTTTCACCTGTTTTTGTATCTAATTTACAGTTAACTATTTTTGGCTCATCCTTCTCATCTCATCCTCATCCTTGACATCAAAATCATAGCCACTCTCTGCCCGTCTAATAATAGACTAATTCATCAACAGGGTATTAGTCTATTAAGAGTCAAAGTCCTAAAATTAAATTCAAGACTAACGAAAACACCCCTTACTAGTAAAAATTAAAAAAAAATGTTAAGAACAGTACCTAGTTGTAGCCGTTCTGAAGTGATAGTGACATATAGATAAATAGAGATTTATAAGCTTTCACAGGCTCCTATTGACGTCAAAAGTATTTAATTTGAAAAAGTAATATTAAACTTAAATGTAGTATGAGAGCTTCAACTGGAATGAGCGTATCAAGTATCAAGCGTATCTGAGCAAGAAACTCTGGTTTTATTCATCTTTTTTTATTTCTTCATCTATTTCTCCATCTTAATATATAACTAAAATTACAAGGTAATTTTTAGAATATTGTACATTGTCGAGACAAGTGGACCAATTAACATGAACTCAATCAGGTGTATAATACAATTATAGCAACGACATGAACACTAATTGAAAGGTGAACCAAAAATTATACACAGTGGTTTAGCAAATATCGCGTTTGCTAAACCGAGCTTAGAGTGAAGGGTAACTTAACGTTGGGTTATTTTTTATTATTCTATTTTGCGTGCTCTCGAAATGGACGTGTTTGCTATTTTCTTTTTCAATCTATACACTTTTAAATTTCGGGACATGCGATGGAAACGGTTTCATTCGCTTCTGGTTGTAGAGTTTGGCTTCGATTTATTGTCAATAGCGTTTTTATATTATGTTTATAAAAACGTTATTGACCATTATCCATATTATGGACTGAAGTCTATAACATTAATTGTATGGTATTCAGCATTGAACCTGCTTATATTTTTTTTGTAAATCTGGCGGTTCTTTTGTTAAAGCAATTTTTGTGTAACGTTATGAACAAATATTGTATGGTTTTTTGAACGATTAGTGCGATAGATGTGCTATGAAAATGCATTAGTTTATTACAGATTTTTTATATTGATATATTATTTTACAAGGTTAATATGAAAACTAATATAATTATATTATGAAAACTAATAATAGTAATTCAATTTAAGATAAATAATAGTAATTACACAATTCATTTGACGGAAATTCTCGAATAGTTTCAAGGTAGGATAAATACTTTTTGCTTATTAAATATTTTATTAAATCTATGTAAGCATGGACCCAGTGATAATTCGCTGGGTCTTATTTTCTTAGGTGACTTTCGCCTTTATCAACCATCAACCTACGAATTACACACCGTACGATACCTATAGCCTCAAATACAGAGGAGTTTAATGTTATTTGGTACTAAAAAAAGTTTTGTTTTATCAACATACTCCATTTATCTACTCTCCGATAGTATTTCACGGTTTCCTGTATAACTTTGCGATAACATTTTATAACCGTACAACATAAAACTGTTAACAGTACAAATATTAAAACAAGGAAACGGCTTTGATCATTAAATTTATCAATCGATATTGAACAACGTTAACGAGTTGCGTTTCGATTAGGCGACGCCGGCGTTTAGCAAATCATTAACAAAGAAAGTGTGAAATGTAATGTCGTGAGGTTTACGACAGTTGGCTTTAAGGGTTCAATGGAGCTTAGTCCAAGTTTTATGTAGCAGTAACTGTTATCCGAGACTTCGTTTGCAAAGACTACGCCAATCCACAGGAAAGTGTTACTAGGCCAAAATTTCCTATGCCCTAGTCCAAGTGAAGTTCTATGCCCTAGGCCCTAGCCCGAGTGAAAATTTTCTAAAAAATAAATAAGTAAGTAATCTAATTCAAAAGGACTTTCGATTCGTCAAAAAAATTATTTGCCTATCACTCATTTAGAACGTTTTATGATGCACAATTCGACAGCTTTCGTTTAATGTTTAAAGATATTTAGATCAAACGTTTTAATAACGTTTAGTACTATACTGTACGACCACACAAATACGAATAAATGTTATATTCTGACTCTTGAAAAATCTTAATGATTATTTATTTTGTGGAGCCGTAGTTTCATTTGGTTTGAGAGCGTTCTGTCGACGTTTTTGGGCATCGATATTGTAATGTTATACATTTTTGCATCTTACTGAAATCAGCTTAGATAGTGGTTGATTTATATGTTTCTGTTAGCGCAACTTTAGGGCGTACAGTCGCTATAGTGCTGCCCTGGTTGAGTTTTTCCTTAATTTTGTATGAGATTAGAACCAAATTGACAAGCAACGCTCTGAAGAAACATCTTCTATCGATATTTTTGAGACATAAATTGTATTTATTGTCTATTAAAAAATGAGAAATGTTTTTTTTCTCTTTATTTGGATTGGGTCTTTTGTCCACATGGATATGCCAGCCCCATTGTATCTTCAAAATTACATTCATAAACTAATAAAACACATGATTAATTTTTAACGGGATCACTGTTCAGCTATTTTTACCAACATTCATTTTTTTTTAGCCAGATCTGATTTAGGTTTTGATAAAATATTCTGAATTAATCCATCGTCTTTAATATTAAACTTAAACTCATTGGAAAGTGATTCCCTATCGGCTTTGTTCTTAACACAGTCCATCAGCAATGTTGTACGTCTTCCATTTTATTAGAAAAACTGCAATTTTGTGAGTCAGCTTTTTTATGAAATATGCAAAACTTCGCAGATAGATAGTGAGCAAATGTTTTTGCAAATTGGGGCCACATGAGGCAATAATCGAAATAGCTTCCACTTCCACATAAATAAAAAACACAATATGTGTTTCAAAAATATCTAGAGATGATTCTTTAGTGCACTACATAGTTTTTTATGTGAATTGGGTACTAAATTCATGATAATATAGTCATTTATGATAGCGCAGTCACCCTTAATAATTTCATTATAAAAAAGTCTTCTCGATGGCGGTAAAGCCCTTAAGGGGATCCTGCACGAAACCGTGAAAATTTACGTATTTTTAAGTTACTTGTACTATGTGCTGAATTAGTTAAATACATTAAAAAAACTTACTTACGTAAGTTAGCCTGATCATTGCACGAGGTCGTCGCCTTGTTGAAATTTGAAACAAATTCTTCAAACAATAACAAACAATAGATAAATAGAATGACTCCTAAAAACATTTTTTTTCGACAACTTTCTTAATTTTACGCATGAAACAATAATTCTTACATGAAAATATTTGTATTAATTTCGCAGGTCGCCCCCATCTTAGAAACATAAATTTTAATTTCTAACACAAACGCGTTATGGTTTTGTACATTTTGCAGAACAAAAACATTGCTCTAATCAAATTACTAGGTCTAAAATTTCAAAGCAGAATAGTTCTAATTTAAAATATCAATATGATTGATATTGCTTTGAAGTTCATTATGAGACTTATGTCAGGTTTCGCGATCGCGCGGCACCCTCTTAAGTAAAGTACTTACAGCCTATAACAGCATAGCCCTGTATGTCATAGCTAGAATTGATGTGATGGGTGTATGGTGATTATGCAAAATGTGGGTTGACTCTGCTCACAAACCGAGATTTGGTAAATTCCCTAAGTGATTTGATTAAATCACGGAGGATGTTAAAATAATAACACGATTTTATAATTTCCCTAAACAAATCTAGGGATTTGAACACTACTAGAACATAAATTGCCCTACTCTTGTAGGTCACGTGATATCTTGAACTTCGAGGGTTTTTTTATTTATTTATCTGACGTAGTGCTATTATTTATTCTGTGCTAGCTGCCCTGCTCCTGTAGGTCACATGACTTTGGTAATTTCACGGAACCAGTTCTGGTATTTGTTCAAATCCCTATATTTGTTTAGGGAAATGATAAAATCGTGTTGTTATTTTAACATCCTCCGTGATTTGATTAAAACACTTAGGGAATTGACCAAATCTCTGTTTTTATCATATTCCTGGGACATGTACATCAAAAAAATTAGGAAAATACTTTGCCAGGCCTGGTAGTTGAACTCGGTATCTGCGGATATCGGTCCAAGCGTGTTACCACTCAACTATTTTAAGGCGACATCTATTGTTATTACGTCTACCAGTTTAAAATAAAAATATTACATTCCACTTTTAAATTCGCGTTCCACCGTAGCGGCAATCGCAAACTCTTTAAAACTTCCATTAATCTGTTGCGGACAAAATACGAGTGTGTTTTGTTTTACGCTCTAACTCCATTTGAATTTCCAATTGGCGCCATAAAAATAAAAACAAATAAGCATCGTGTTGTTACTGAAACGAGGCTACAACAATATGGCCACAAGTTAAATACGAAGTAGATTAGTTTATTGTTTATATACCTAGTTAAAACTTGACGTGGCCCCACCGGTTAACGAGCGCACTAAAACAATTTACGTTTGTGGTTAGAACTAAGCTTTATATGATCACGTTGTTTTGTTTTGATAAGATAATATTCGAGTTAACTTCCTGCGATACGCTGGATCGGTGCGAGTTTTGCGGAAGAAAAGTTTTTATTTGTCATAATTAATTAATTAATTAATTAAGTAGGTAGTTGTTGTTCTAAGTTTAGGAGAGAACACTCTGTCCGGATCCGCTTACGTTTATTATACTTAAGTTTATTCTACTTAGTGAATTGTTATTTAGTCGTGCAGTTTTTAACATTTGGCAGGACACTTGGTCTCTGGACCCTTTAAATAGTTCCAAAGTTAATAAAGTAAGCAAGAATAGATAATTTAAAAAATGTGTTATATTTTAATTGTTGTGCATACCAAGTTGTGCCCAATGAATTTATTTTCCAAAAATGTATGTAATTTTGGTATGTCTCTTCTTTTTACCTAAATTTAAATTTGTATGAATGTAGCTAGGTTCAAAAATAATAACATTTTAGTTCTAATATTCTATTTGGTACAATATAAAATAGAATCTCGGTGACCACGGCTACAGCTACTCTGCAATAAGTTGTTCAAAAAGTCTGACTCCAATAATATGTAAAACAAACAATTAGATCCGCATGAAATTTTAATTAAAGATTTTATACAAATAAAAAGGTTAAAGTGGGACTATCGCAGAAAAAACCATTTAATACATAAAAAATCATCTTATTTGGTGAATATACAGATAAATATACTAACGAATTGGGAAGCCTTTCCTTTTTGAAGTCAGTTAATAATAGAAGTGTCTATGGCAACCCCTGTTACCTCACACTAAATTATCAAGCTTGTTACTCCAAACGAACCAGTGATGCGCATGCGCATACGGTGGTATCATTGCCTTCATAATTGAAGACTGTCCGTTCGTCATGGGCCGTGGCCAGGAGCCGCGTGTAAATTACCCCGCCCAAAGACTAAGCATTAATTGGCCAAATAAAACCATATTATAAAGCAACAGTACTAAAACAAAACAGCTCTTACCCCAACAATAATAAAAGCCACAATCGCATTTCAAACTGACGCCAAGAAGTTTGTCGCGACGCGCGGTTATACTTTTTAATAGAATTTATTACTAACATTATAAGTAATTTGACTCATAGACTGTGCTTTTTATTTATGTGAACAGTTGTGTTTTTATGTACATTTTATTGTTTGTGTACACACTTCTTTGCGGTTGTAAATAATGTGCTTTAAGCTCGCCGTTGTGTCTATGTACCGCTTGTTTACACTTTTATAGAAAGCACTGTAAAGAATTGAATACGAGTTGTCGTAATGTACATTGAGGTTCGTGAACGGATTTATGTTTTCTGAGAGACTACAGACTCGTGGTCACACCAACATGTCACACCAGTGTGAAAATCAGAATTTTTTTCCTGTTAGTCACACTGCCAGTATTGCAACACCTTTTATTACTTGTCATTATCAACTAGTGCGGTGATTATCAAAGTATAAATTAAAATCTGAGAGGATAAACATATCGAAAATATTGTATTTTATTAAATAGTTTGGCGCGAATTTGTTAAACATATCGAAAATATTGTATTTTATTAAATAGTTTGGCGCGAATTTGTATCTACTCCACTGAAAAAGTGAGGATTAAAATTTTTTTTTATAAAAGGAGGAGGCAAACGAGCAAACGGGTCCACCTGATGGAGAGTAATTACCGCCGCCTCTGGACACCCGAAAAACCTAAATTAATTTATTAGGATTTTGAGCTTTCATGATGACTTATGTTCCGACAAATCCGTAAGTAACCGCTGGATGCAAGCCGCTGTGGTGGCGATCCTTTGTGGGCCTTGTGAGCCTTTGTCCAACAGTGGACGTCTTTCGTCTGATGGTGATGAAACAATTGATTTTCAGCACACATCTTTGCTGCTTTGTTTGAAAAATTACCTGGTTTGTTTATAATCACAGATAAATGGCATCAAAATTCGGTATTACAAAAAAATTGCGTTATAAAACAAAACTGAAAATCTAATCCTGCACTTCCACATTCAAAGTTTCGTAGTCATTTATTTCTAACTATTCAAAAGTTCAGTCGGAGTTGGTTGGTTCCAAATTTAAACGTTTGCTTTACAAATGGCGTCAAAACATTGCCATTGTTACAAGTACGTTTTAGGCAAGGGACTCAGCTTTGCAGAGCCCTCTAATTGTAGCAATAGCCACACCTTCAGTTCGAGTGTAATACCCACTACTATTCATGTAATTGCAGTCTTTGTATTCCCGCAAGCGTCAGACTACAAATTTCCATGTCTAGTAATTACGAGTACTTATAACATCTATTTGTGGCTTCACCTATTGAGATTTTACACGCAGAACGACGTACGACTAACCTCTGAGACCACTTGGCGGAAAATTGTGTGTCGCGTGGCTCAACTGTGGCGTCTTTTATTAGTCAAAGTCAAGTCGAATATCCGCCTTCACAGGCACTTATTAACGACAAAACTATTTAATTTATAAAGTAAAGTGAAGTTATAGCCTTATCCCACTTCAGAGCAAAGGCCTGTATCGTTGACAGCAAGGCGCACAGTATATGCTGAGAGGCCTAAATATCGGTCATCGTCTTTTTATAGTCATAATGTGTACTATAAATTTTTCTAAAGCAAGCTGTAAAACACCCGAAATTGTATTGTATGTAGATCCAGATATAATTGAGATTTAATTTTTTTCTGAGATTTCAGAAATTATTAAAAGTTAAATTTGTTAAAGTTATTTAAAATGTTTTGGCCCTGTTACTGCATAATGGTCTATTTTTAGCATATTTTGGTTGTAAATACATTCTTGTTTCAGCTATAAATACAAAGATATTTGGAATTATCGATTATTTAGTTTTTATTTATTTTTGTCTAACACCAATCATATTGGGATCGGTGTTTTAGTCTAACGTGTTCTATGTAAGTGTACTAGTAACAAGAAAAAAAACCAAGACACAGGATCTGGGAGTAACATGCTTCTAAAGGTTTTTCTGATTTCTATGGTCTTAGGGTTGTCATTTAAAATCAGCCCCCCGAGCACGGATCTTTTATCGACCCATAAAGTGACATTAGACGATAAAAATTGACAGTTCAAGTACTGCCGACGTCAATTTGTCGACGTCTAATGTCACTATAAGGAGTTTCTCCCGTGTTCTTTTAGCAACAACACGTGTTGTGAGACTCCACTTTATTTCGATCTACCGTACAAAACTAAAAATACTTTAAAAATTAAACACTTGAAATTGGCTTAATGCTAAACGCGATAGCCATTAATTAAGATATAATAATAATAAAATGTCACTTTATCGGTCGATAAAAGATCCGTGCTCGCACTGCAGGCGTTACAAAAGGCTCCAATTGATGGGATTTTGCAATGACCTTTTATTTTGGCTAAAATCACCATTCTCGTCAAAATGCAGTTTAGTGATCACAAACCCGGTATACGTTATGCATCAAATAATCCGAATTCCTCCTCCTCCTTAGTTGTTCACTCTTGACAGAGTGGTCGTGGTTGATGACGTTGCATTTTCATTGGCTAAAACAGCCCTCGCGATGCGCCTCCACTTGTTGCGGTCTTCAGCGTCTCGTGAACTCTGAACTATCGAGGTTTGCGTCGTTGCTTTGATGGCGTCTGTCCAACGCGTTGGTGATCGACCGCGTGACCGCTTGCCCTCCACCCGTCCCTGGACAACGAGTCGTTCCATGGAGTGTTTGTTTCTAACAACGTGTCCGAAATACTTGAGGATTCGTGTTTGCACAGTCGACGATAATCTCTGTTTGATTTTTAATTTTGCCAGGACCGAGACGTTGGTCCTAAACGCAGTCCAAGGAATCCGCAGCAGTCGCCGCCAGCACCACATCTCAAGTGCATCTATTTTCAGCCGGTCTTTAAGGCGAACCGTCCACGTTTCTGCGCCATAAAGGAATATCGGGAAGACTAAGCTTCTTATTAGGCGGACTTTCGTGACTTTGGTGATATTACGGTTGCACCATACTCTTTTCAGCTTATCAACGGCAGATCGTGTGATAGCACATCTCCTTCGAATCTCGTCTTCAGATCCTCCTGTGTTTGTTATAGTGAAACCGAGGTATACATAGGATTGGACAACCTCACAGTTGCCAATCGTAGAGATTTCAGGATGGTTTAGTTCAGCTCGGTCCACTATCATCATCTTGGTCTTGTCTCTGTTGATCGCAAGTCCGAAGGAGAGGCTTGTTGTTTCTAAACGTGTCAGCAGGTGTTCCACGCTTCTTTCGTTTGTGTGAGAAGAGTTGTGTCGTCGGCATACCTCAAGTTAGATATCCTTCGACCTCCAACTGAAACGCCTCGGTCCCATTGTTCCAGAACTATTCTCATTAAACATTCCGTATAGATGTTGAAAAGAAGTGGAGAGAGTATGCACCCCTATCGCACACCAGCTTGTGTATGAAAACTTTTTGAGTCAACGTCGTCTATCCGAACAGTCGCAGTTCCGTCCTCGCAAAGTCGGCGTATGAGACGAACTAGGTGGATAGGTACTCCCATTTGGATGAGTACGTCCCATAACATATGCCATTTCACGGTATCGAAGGCCTTGCGAAAGTCGACAAAACAGATGTAGAGTGGGATGTTAAACTCTCTAGATTTTTCGATTATTTGTCGAACAATTAGGATCTGTTCTCTTGTTCCTCGACCCTTGACAAATCCCGCTTGCTCAATTGCTATTTCGGGATTCAGAAAAGCTTCAGTCTGGTATTGATGATATGAAGGAGTACTTTGCTGGCGTGTGTAATTAAGGCTATAAGCCTGTAGTTACCACATTTCTTCGTTGATCCCTTTTTGTGCAGTGGTATGAACACGGAGTGTGCCCAGTCTTGAGGCCACTTTTCTGTCTCCCAGACGCGGTTGCAGATAACATGCATAATATCAACTCCGTATTCATCCATTGCTTTAAAGATCTCTATAGGAATAGCGTCATCTCCTAGAGCTTTATTAATCTTCAGGCGATCAATTGCGGCTCGAACTTCACTTTTCAGGATTGATGGTTCCATAGTATTCTGTGAAAGCGTATTAGTGTTACTCGATGGTGTTATGCTGCTATCGCTGAAAAGTTGCTCGCAATACTCCCTCCAGACACCCACAATATCCTTGATTTCTGTCACAGTCACTCCGTTTAACCCCTCAATAGCCCAGGTTCGAATCCGAATTATGAATCTATAAATAAATAATAAACTAAAATTTAGTTAATCTGAACTACCGCATCTACCACCGGTTCGTATGTTGGGAGAGCCTTCAACTGATGGCACGAAACTCAATATGTATTTTTTATACCATATTCATATTGTAGATAAAACCAGCGCAATAAAGCTGTTAGTCCAAATGCGAACGTTTTATACAAATTGGCTTTGCAATTTGGTTTATTCGTTGCAGTAACAATAAAAAATTGTAACATAAAATGTTAGTTTTTAATTGTAGTTTTATATTCCGATAACTGCAAGGAGTTTGTGCAACCGAGTTAATATTTTAGCGTTGTCGATATTGGTTTATCCTGCTACCTTTCTGACGTTTTGAACCGGCAAGGTGAGGGCGGCTGCATACAGAGAAGAAAATTGAAACTTACATTTTTGACGATTTAAAATGCTTATTTTAAGCTTACTGAATAAAGAAATTTTAATTTTTGGTTTTGACGAGATAAGTCGCGGACGATATTCTCTCCTCCTTCGATGGTGGGAACGACAAACTATCTCGGTTACAGTTGTCAAAACTCGATAAATTATGTTGCATGTTAGGGTTTGTAGACAAAAATACCACAGACAAGCAAAAACTACTATTATGTCTATCTTTGACATATCGTGTATAGACATAACACGAGAAAACGGGTCGAGAAAATTTTCCCGTGTTACGCATGAGGCCCGCTGGACTCCATTTCCAATCAACATCAGGTGGAGTGGAGTCATATTATAACGTGCTATATAAAAAAGTGGTTTTTGCTTAGAGTAAGTAGGAAGAACTTAAAAAGTAGCTCCTTGGTTGCTTCTGGGTGCATGCGTTGAAAACTTTAGTGTTCAACCGAATTTTACGGATATGGAGTTTAGCGGAGAGTTTGTATAATTTTGCGTACTTACGTATGTTTTCGAATTTTGCGGATACGGAGTTTAATGGAGAGTTTGTAGTTTGTAGAATTTTGCATACGTATGTTTTCGTGTTGTTTTACGATTTTTTTTAGTTAACGTTCGAGGTTTTTGTTGTAACACCCGTATTCTCAAATATTACAATGAGGTCTCACAGTGCGCTCGGACGCACAGGGTCTCAAAAACCAATTGATAAACAGTACTTGAGTGGCCACCGGCGCTATGCGTCCCTTAAAATGAACGCATAGCTAAGGTAGCCAGGGTTGTCATACAAATCGCACTAAGAAATGTCTTACTTCGCATAGCACTTCTACTTTGCTTAGACAAGTAATGTTTGTGAATGTTCCAACCTTTTGCAGCTTCCGCGGTCATGGGGACATTAAAATAACTTGTGTTGTTTGATATTTTTTTTGTTTGGTGGGAATAAAAAGACTCCATTTTGGAAAATATTACGGATTTTACTTTTGTAAAATTAGCATTACTCTGCAAGCAATGCTAATATAAAAAAAGTAAAATCCATATTTTTTATTATTAGCGTCGTTATTTATTTAATTTAGTAGGTATTTATCAATGATATTACATTAGTATTTAGTAAGAATTTAAAATTTAAATGCCATTAGTGCCATTGACCACTTATTAATAATTATTTTAATATTATTAAAAAACCTCAGTACCAAGCTGCGATCACAATATCCTATTCGACACGAGCCTTGCTATTCCTGACACATTTCCTTTGCTCAATTTACTCTAACATTCTTCGTATACGCGCGTCAATTTGAAGCACAGTTGACTAGGCAGTACAGATTATTCCTGTTTAATTAAGTCAGCGACAGTGCGATTGCTCCGTATCATACTGCGGTGGGGGCGACTGAGCAAAACGCAATTAACACGCTTGATTTACTGTTGTTTCGTCAAATGCATTAATAACCTCTGTGGTTAGTTATCTATTAGTCGGTTCGCCAGTGTAAGGAGATGAGAAATCGCATTCGGTTTTCAGCTGTGCGCGTTGTGAATCTGGTGGCGGTAGTGCTTGTGTTACGTTCTGGCTAGGTAGAACTTTGCCTGTTTGGAGGGTACAATGATGGACAAATTATGATTAATTGTGTCGTTTTACACCGATTATGAGTGGTGATTTTCTTTAGTTTTTTAATTTTTTTATGAGTTAGTTCGCCAGTGTAAGGAGATGAGAAATCGTATTCGGTTTTCAGCTGCGCGCGTTGTGAATCTGGTGGCGATGTGCTTGTGTTAAGTTCTGGCTATGTACCTGTATGTAACTTTGCCTGTTTGAGGGTGAACAATGATGGCCAAATTATGATTAATTCTGTCGTTTTACAACGGATAAGAATTGTGATTTTTTTTGTTTTCTATTAGATGGTTCGCCAGTGTAAGGAGATAAGAAATTGCATTCTGTTTTCAGCTCCGCGCGTTTTGAATCTGGTGGCGGGTACTGCTTGGTTAAATTTTGGCTAGGTACCTGTATTTTAATAATGCAACTTTGTCTGTTTGAGGGGTACAATGATGGGCAAATTATGATTAATGCTGTCGTTTTACAACGGTTATGAGTTGCGATTTTTTTCGTTTCTCTGTAATAACTTGGCTATTTTTTCAGTGGTTGAGGCTACCAGGTGAAATGAAAGTTCATTATCCTCCTTAGGCTGGAAGGTACATATCCTCTACAAAACTTCAATTTATTAAATGTATTTATTGAATAAAATGTATACTAGGAAAAAAATCAACCAGTCTCAGGAAAGCGCGAATGGGATTCGAACCCATGATGACCTTTGGATTGCCGGTCCACTGCTCTAACCACTAAGCTAAGTATTTATTGATTTCAGCTACATTTGAGCCCTTATAGAAGTCACTAGATAAGTCTACGGCGAGAAACCTTGCGTTAAATAGAATTGACCAATACTCCCCTTCCCATGGGAACATTGGAAAATACTAATTCTACGAGTATAACTAGTGTAACCAATACAGAATTTATTCATATGTGATCATTTTAGCTAACACCAATTCTAACTTGAAAAAAAAATCTGTGTATTAGTAGCCTTCGTCCGTATCCTTAAAATCCGGTCAAAAGTAATAAAGTTTATACATTTTGATGAGAAGATAAAGTCTGAGACCGGTGATCGACCAACACTAGATAACGCTAGACCACAAAGGCTATTAAAATACACACCTAAATTATTAAGATTATTATTTTAAGAAGAATTAAAATAAAATAGAAGCTTAATTCGATCACTGACTTCCGAGGCACTTGTTATTATTGTAAGGTGCGAACAAACGTGTTTCACAAACGTTCTCATTAGACCTGCGATTAACTTGATAATTTAAGCAATTTTTTTTACCAGACATCACCAGTCTGTAGACTTCATTGTCATTATTTAAAAATTCATTATTCAATTCTTAAACATTATTAATGATGCCCAATAAATAATATTTAAGAATAGTTTAAAATTGTTGTATATTATTATTATAATTTGTGAATTGTTGAATATAATAATTAATGATGGTACCATCTGGTGGTTGACTTCGAAGAATGTTAATTGATCGTTTTTTGTTAGCAACTACGATGTTGTTGAGTTATTCTTATAGAGCTAGTATTTCATCTTAGGAATTACTCATTAAGTGTAATGAAACTTTCGCGATGAATTATTTGGAGTTGAAAGACGCCTACTTTATTAGTTCAAAACTGAATGGGAGCGTTTCAAATCTTGAAAATCTACTCTGTGTTGACCGAGTAAGTCAAGTTTATAAAAGTTCTTTGAATGCATCGCGGTTTTTTTTATGTACCTACCTATTTGAAAAAAAACTGAGGCATAGAACACGCTAAGACACGGTCGAATGCTTCATTTAATTAATTGACTACCATAAAATTGAAAGCGTGTTATATTTCTCATTAGAGGGGGCGGGTAGTAACTGCGTTATTACACGTTAAGATTATGTAGATAGTAAGTAACTTGCAACAGAAGAAATTAAACGCCGATAGCTTTCAATTAAGACGATGAAAATTCACATTACCTTATTGGGTTGTCCGGCTTCACACCGAGTTGTTAAACGTAAAGTGTTACTTAAGATTTGACATCCATAATAAGTATAGATGTCAAATCTTATTAAAAATTTAAGTACCTAACGTTTTTAAGTAAGGGGAATAATCGTAACGATTATCATCAACCTATAAACATTCTCCGGGCGCAGACAAACTAACTAACTAAATAAGTCGGCGCACCGGCTCAAAGTGAGTCTTGGTTTCCGACAATATGACCCATCTTGCCCTGTTCTGCGTCTACCTCCTGCCACTCATCCGCGTTTAGCCCTCACAAGTCTTTCCTGGCCAAGAGTAATAAAAGCTTTATACAATATGTCCAGGGATGTAGTATTGAATAGAATAGAATTCCTTTATTGCTTAAACTGTGAAACAAGTTCTTAAAAAAATATATAGTATCAACAGTTTGCCCAGGAGGCAGTATCTATCTACAATACATTTCATCAACGAAATTACCCTATGGGTTTGAGTTCTACGTCGTGTAGAGGCCTCAATGGTAGAGGCTCGATTTTGGTGTTTTTTTAAAGGCAAATGTGTAGAGTAGCTAATACAATAAAAGCACGCTATCAAACCATTTTTTTTTAATTGGCGAACGGAGAAAGTATTTTTTTACTGTTTTTGTGCGCATTCGGGCACTTTTTGAACAACAATAACAAAACACAATTAAGGGACCCCCTTAAGGGATATTTTCGTCAATGAAGTATATTGAAGTTACTGCTCCTAAAGTTTTATTACTACATCTCTGGACATATTGTATATAGTTACATTTTCGTTAAGCCTGTTAAGCCAATACCCATTAATTAGGCTAGTTGACTAAATTTCAAAATCATATTAAAATATTAACCGTTTACCTATTATATCGTAAAAATAAATTATTTATCAAAAAATCGATCATTCACAATATTTATTTTGCGTTTTTATATTCTGAGATCGCTATGTTGACTGAATGACCTCACGCCGTGCCAAACATCTGCTTCGTTCGAGGCTTGTTCTATAGAAATTTCACAACAATAAAATGAGATTTGGCACGGGGCGGCGTGACGTGAATGCATATTATTGTCGATTTTTTTCGTTAAAAATATGAATAATCCCAGTTTTTTATTATGAATATTTTAGATATTTTGTTTCTATAAATCATAATTAATAATAATAATAATAATAATCATTTATTGTATCCAGTATACAGCGAAGTAACATTAACATCTTAAGGTTTATTATGACAATTATGCTAAATTTGATTATGGCAACGCTCGCTGACAAAAATAGAGGCTACCTTCAACCAAACTAGGAAAAACCTGTTCGTCGGTGTCAGGTGCTCCCCCCTCGGTCCACATATGAAGCCAAAATTGATTATAAAAAACGCCAATCCACCCGATTTATTCTTAGTGGACACAAGCCTATTGTAACGATGACTTAATTTCAACGATGGAGGCTTTTACGCTTAGTGGGATAGTATCTATAGTATACAGTCTGTACTTTACTTTTAAACGTTACCGTGCTTCGGACGGCGCGTAAAGCTGTTGGTCCCAGTTGTTGTGTAACAAGGCAGCTAATTATAAGAGCAGGTTGAATATAAACTTTTTAATACCTATTTTTTTTGTCTCATATTTGGAAACTCACTACGAAACGCATGCCGTTCTTTTTTCAAATTTGGCACGAAAACAAGCTTTTTAGAAACAAAAAAATTAGGCGACTTCTAAGTATTCCTTGAAAATGGAGAAAAGCGAGTTTCGAGTGCTTATTAAACACTATTTTTTACGTGGTAAAACTATTAAGCAGAACGAAGACAAATTGAAATTGACAAATTGACAAACCAACCTTGTTGGTTTCTGACCTCTATTGCGAATAACATTCTTTTATATCCAGTTTTAAATTCAAAATTCAAATATTGTTCTGTCTAACTTCTGTTTTCCTGAAAATGGCTGTTCAGATTCATCCGCGGAGCTAGAAAGAGCTCCTTCTTTATTGTTATCTTTATGAAAATATTGTTACTAGTGAATAGCGTTATTATAACTAGATAGTTTCAAACCTTTACGTAGTCATAGTGTAATAACGCTTAAATTGTGCTTCATATATCTAAACTTTATATTTTCAAAATAAACTCCTGAACTCATCGTGCTTTTATCTCCTCCTCATCGTGTCACTACTCCGTTCCTCCTCTCCGTGACAGTTGTTAAAACCCAACAACCCGCATTGGGGTTCCTCCTTTCCGTGACAGTTGTCTTAAGATGGCAGTCGTAAAAACCCAACAACCCGCATTGGGCCAGAGTGGTGGGTGATAACCCAATCTCCCCATATGTTGATACCTGTACAAGACTGTGCCCAGCAGTGGGACGTTTTTATAAGTTAGTGTTAGAAATAGTGGTTGGACTATCCCTCCAAGACGTTCACGTGCGCGCGCGATAACTTGTGTTTTTTTCTGTAATCATTTAATTAGCAAGAAGGTAGATAATTAAAGATGATAATAGGTAGCATGGTCGATTACCTAGTGGTTTTAAACGGTTCACTAAGATATTAGATGCAATATCAAGTATTTATTTTAAGCTCGTTACAATTATTGCCATTAGCAATGACTAAAGTTATGTGCCAAGCTTTTCGATGCTCTTAGTTTAAACTAAATTTGAGTTTTTTTTTAATGTGTTACACCTTTACCTAGTGGTTTGAAACGGTTCACTAAGATATTAGATGCAATATGAAATATTATTTAATAAGCTCGTTACAATTATTGCACTTAGCAATGTCTAAAGTTATGTGCCAAGCTTTTCGTTGCTCTTTTTTTTTTTTTTCTCTTATCTAATGGTTTCGTGCGATCAGCACATTTAGCCAGTGTCAAGTTTTTAATAATAGGTAATTATTATTTTCTTTACATAAAGTGGATGATAATGAGTGATAATGAACGTTTAATGGTAAATGATTTTCCCCCAAACCCCTGGAAACTCAATAAAGCTATGGGAATTTATTGAGGTCCCACACGGACTTCGTGAGAGAATTTGAAAAGTGATGTTGCATTATTTTGTTTTATTTGCTAACACTCATGAACGTTCACGAACACTTAACAGTAAATAATCCACCATTATTTCACATTAATATTCGACAAAACACAAATTATAGAAAATAATACAAAACTGCAGACATGACGCTTCACTTTCCCGCCAAGAAGTCTTCGTTGCTCTTAGTTTAAACTAAATTTAAGTTTTTTTTTTGTTACACCTCTGTGGCGGAGTTGTACAGTTTTTGCCGGAGGTTCTGGGTTTAGCTTCCAGGTCGGACCAAATGTGTTTATGATATTCGTTGCATAGCCCGGGTTGCATTTGGCTAGCGTGTTGATTAGTTACGTCAATTTAATACCAATTAATTGTAGCAAGAACTTGATTTCAACGGTGGAGGCTTTTGCCCAGTAGTAGGACAGTATATAGGCCATACGTGGGACACTCAGAAAGTTTTGAGAAACTAAAAAAGTAACTTCTATGGATACAATATTTTAATTAAATCTTTTCGAAGAACTCTCCACCAGCCTCTATATAAAGTTACGTGCGTCTGAACCATCAACCAATATGTCATCGCACGAAAATGTTCTCGATGCAGATCCATTTTTAAATGATACACGATAATTTAATATGGCTCCCGAAAAAATGTGGAAGGAAATTTGAAATTCGAACAATGGTATTTTAACTTATAATTAAATTAACCAAATTTTTAAAAATAATTGTAAGTGGCCCGGCTCTAAAGATAAAAACTTTTTTCGGAAAACTTGCTGAGTGGCCTGGTACTTTTAATATTGTACGATTCTGAATAATAATAGTATAAGTGCCACTTAACTTTATGGAATCAAAATTCCGCTAATTTATAGTCACGGGAAACAAAACCGTGCGCTATATAGCAATACTACTGAGAATAGATGCATCACATTTGTTATACAGTTTACAATTAATAAAAAAAATTGTTGTTCAATACATTTAAGTCGAGTAGTACTTTGTAATTTAATTTTAAGTTAGTAAGGTAATTTTATGCCTGTTATAGTTATAACGTACTTCCCGAGCCGGAAATAGTCCGTGTTTATTATTATAATCTACTTTACGCATGTTGTGCTTGCATCGAGTAGGTTTTAATGTAGTGCAATAAGCTTTATATGTTCTTTTTTCAGTCGTTTATGTGATCATTGTAAACCAGTTTTGTGAGCCTAATAAAAAAAAAGTAGTAGGCATCTGTAATCTTGTAAATGCGTTCATTTCTACTTTTTTTTAACATCAGATTGCTTTTCCGCAATTGCAGATTGCTTCCATAGAATAATAGTCATTCTATGCACTAAACGGAACGGCCCAACGGCCCAAAACTCTCTTTCTCCAAAACGAAATTTCGGCCGACTTTCGTATTATTTACAGCGGTTTCCATTTCTTCCGAAATTTTGTACATACAAAAACCGCCGCTAACCGCCTCTGTGGTCTAGTGGCTAAGCCACCGGTTTCAGACCCAGAGGTCCCGGGTTCGATTCCCAGCGGGGGGTACATCTTTGTGTGCTCGGTTTGGTTGGTGGTAGGGCTGTTAAGTCCGCCTGGCTAGCTACCACCATCTTATCTAAGTCTGTCGCCATAACAACGATGTTTATAGCATTGTTGTGTTCCGACAGTTTGAGATAAGATAGCCAGTTCCTCAGTGGTTGAGGATTCCGGGTAAAGCGCGCTTCCACCTTCGCCTTATCGTCACTTACCAGCAGGTGAGATGAAGGCCAAGCGCTTACCCGTTGCCGATAAAAAAAAAAAAGGTTGGGCATTTATATTATTTATTTTTAGAAAATTGTTTGAAATAATGGAATGCGCTTTAGACAGCAAACGAAAATCGACCGAAACTTCGTTTCGGAGAACGCGAGCCTTTGTCCTACAGTGGGATAGTGTACAGGGTGTACTTTACTTTTACTTTTACAAACACCCCGTATAACTGAGCCTTGGCGATTGAAGAGCAGAGCACGCATTTGTCGAAATTCGTGTGACGGTCACATAAGGTGCTCGATTTATTTAATTTATTCCAAAACATAACAGTTTTAATACCAGTATAGTATTTGTTACAGGGTAATAAGTTAAATGTTAACGTTTACAATTAAAAAAAAAGGCAACAAACATTTTTTTTAAAGCAAAGGATGTGACAGGATCGTAGCAAATAGATAGATAGAGATAGAAATAGGTACCCCACCAGGAAACGGGCGTGATATTGTATACAGGGTGGAAAAAAAGACAGTGGTTGGAGGAAAAGTACGCTTAATATTGATGATGGCAAAGGAGAATGACGATTTTACTATGGGAGCGAGGCTAGTTTTTTAGCTAGCTAGCGTAACACAGCGCTTTAATGAAATAAATAGTAATCAATAGCAGCAATGTTCTGGATTATGTAGATAAAATTACATTACAATATCATGCGGGAGTTTGAAGCTATCGTCATTTTTAGTTTAAGATTTTTTAGGTATTTTGAGGTTATGACAACTGTTATCGTATGACTATCAGTTCTGTTCAGCATTTATTTATCACTTGACTCTAAACGCGGCATTCTATAGAAAACTTTTTTTATCAGTAATCATTATAACTTAAGAGAACACTTTTGATATGTGAATGATTAAGACGCAATAGATATCGAATAGGCTGGTTTGGTCATTCTCCGTTATCTAAAGGAAACATTCCTTTATTTTCAAAAATAATTAAAACTGCATTTAAAGTTTTAAAAAAATCACCTGCTTGAGCGGGAATCGAATCGGTGAAATGTGAAAAAAAACCTCCTGTGTTTTATGATACCAACCGAAAGAGTCATTCGTAAGGATCAATTTCACAACAGAGTATCTTAAATTATAGAAAGACTAAGATTTTTTTTTATTATAAAGAAACTAGTTCACTTAACTTATGAATTTGCTCAAAATGAGATCCACTTTCACGTGTGCACAGAGGTATTCTTCGACTGAAATCGCTACGTGTCGCTTTTTGTAGGTACTTAAAATAATATTTTGAACTTCGGTTTTCAATTCCTCTACTGACCCGTAGTATCTTTTATACACCAAATTATTTACAAGAACCCACAAAAAAAAAAATTAATGCAGTTTTAGATATTTTTGAAAATAAAGAAATGTTTCCTTTTTTTTTTTGATAATTTGTGTCTTCACCATGGATACTAGAGTCCTTCAGTGGAAATAATGGAGTTCATTTATCATGCTTATAGGATGATAATGAGTGATGATAATAAGCTAAATGATATTCCCCACAAATCCCTTGAGTTCCAGTAAAGATGTGGGACTTTACTGAATCTCACACGGACTTCTTGAGAGAATTTGAAAAGTGATGTTGCACTGTTTTGTTTTAAGAATTTGCCAACACTCATGCACGTTCACGAACATTTAACAGTTAGTAATCCACCATTATTTTACATTAATATTCAACAATACACAAATCTTAGAAAATAAAACAAAACTACAGACATGACGCTTCACTTTCCCGCCAAGAAGTCAGAAATGTTTCCTATCAGTAAAATTTGCCATCATCAATATTAAGGGTACTTTTCCTCCAACCACAGTCTTTCTTTTCCACACTGTAAGTATTCTTATTATACAATATCACGCTCGTTAACCATTCGACCACGGACGACCTCCGTGGTCTGTGGTTAGTGCGCCGGGTCTGCCGTCGCGCCATCCCTGAGGTCCCGGGTTCAATTCACAGTCGGGCCAATTTAGAGAAAACTGTTTTACTGAATTGATTTCGGGTCGGGGTGTTTTTCTATGTTTATGTATCATTATCGGTTATCTAGTTTAACCATTTAACGAGTTTCAATAGAAGCTTATCTTGGGCTAGATGATTAGTGTGAGCGTAAACAGATTTTATTTTATTATAGCGACTTGCCCCGGCTTCGCACGGGTTACTACCCGTACCCGTACTTAAACAAATTATAGCCTATAACCTTCCTTGATAAAAGGACTATCTAACACTGAAAGAATTTTTAAATCGGACCAGTTAGCGCGTTCAAGCAAGCAATTTCTTCAGCTTTATAATATAAGTATAAATTTACTAGCGATCCGCCGCTTTGCACGGGTGCAATGCTAATACTAAGTATTAAAGGTACTTACTTACTTAATTGGATAAGGATTAATGCTGTATTGCTCAGTCTTGGATTTTTTTGGCGCAACTGTCATCGTCAAATTTGACAGAATCGAGCATAGACTATGCGATATTTTGCGATAACAATACATAAGATGTACCACAGAACCGAAATAACCAAAGTTGTTCATACTAAAGTAGTCTGTAAGTATATGAAAACACGGTACAAAGTCAAGTGTGTTTTTGTAGGTGCGGTCGCATGAGACCGCTTGGGGCCTGAGGGAATCACTTCTCGTAAAAAATAAAGGATAAAAAATGGATATTGTGAGTTATCCCTAAGAGATAGACATATACCATTCTGGATCTTTTTGTAGAACATTGTAAGGTGTACAATACTGTAGTGTGTAGACTGTGTAGTACATTATTTTGATTTATCTCGTAGTGTTCAGCCAGCGTTTGCAATGTAAGCGCAAAAAATGTGTTTATTTACGACATCACATTAGAAACCTCTAAAATTAGCAGTGTTTCTCTCTATATTATGCATGTATTACACATATATACCTTCGTCTCGAAGCACTCTATCTTTAAAAGAAATACCGCATCAAAATCCGTTGCGTAGTTTTAAAGATCTAAGCATACCTAGGAACAGACAGACAGCGGGAAGTGACTTTGTTTTATACTATGTAGTGATTTGTAATATATGAAAACGCAAAAAAACTCAAAGATAACGAATCGTTGAAAAAAAATGTCTACCTCAGGCGGGAATCGAACCCGCGTTCTTAGCAATCCGGCCGGCTGCGTTGACAACTCTGCCACCGTTTTTGTAGCAACAGTGTCTTATCAAACCTCTTAGAATTTACATTCTTAGATTTGAATGAAAACATCCTATCCTACTACGAGTAATACGAGTATTATAAACGCGAAAGTTTGTAAGTATGGATGGATATTTGTTACTCTTTCACGTAAAAACTACTAAATGGATTTGGATGAAATTCAGCATACAGATAGTTAATAACCTGGATTAACACATAGGATACTTTTTATCCCGATATTCCCATGGGAACGTATGAATGGATATTTGTTACTCTTTCACGTAAAAACTATTGAATGGATTGTGATGAAATTCGGCATACAGATAGTTTATAACCTGGATTAACACATATGATACTTTTTATCTCGATATTCCCACGGGAACGGGAACCACGCGGGTGAAACCGCGCGCGGCCGCTTGTTTTACAATATTTTAAACATTCAGTTGAGACAAAACTGCTTTATAGATTCGTAATATTAATAAGACACTGTGTTAGCAGTTAGCAGTTAGCGTGGGTAGGTAGGCCTGTGGCTAATTGTAGGACTTTTATAGGCTGATGATAAATTAACTATTTCCCCCCAAAATGATGATCCTTATTCGTGAGGCCTTGAGGGAGGTCTTCGTCCAGCAGTGGACGTCGGGAAGGCCGACGCCGACGATGGGCATCGACGAAGTTTTGGTTAGACCTGTCAAAATTCTTTAACGCTTTTTGACTTATGGTTTTAAAAGATAAAATGTTTTCTAGAAAAGATCTATAAGAAAACATGTTTTTCTGGGGTAGCGGTTAGAGCAGTGGACCGGCAATCCAAAGGTCGTGGGTTCGAATCCCACTCGAGCTTCCTAAGACTGGTTGATTATATCTATATAACATTGTGAATGCAAAATTTCAACAATTAAGGTATTATGGTTTTATTGCCACAGTGCCTCATAATATTATTTTTTTTGCGTTTATAACGCTCAAACCTACTTTAACTTTTACTTATTAAAAACTTTGAGCAAACTTATCTACCCACGTTCTCCGCAAAACAGTTTCTCATGAAAACTCTTTGAATTTACATCTTATGAGATGTGATGTATGATGTGATGATGAAATATTTTTAAAAATATTTTAAACATTTAGATAAGAGATAAGACTAATAATCCCTCTGTTATTCTTACTGATTTCCGAGTAGGTAAGTTTTTTAGAAACAGCATCGAAAAAACAATTCTATCTCTGCTTGTAGGTAAACAGTTTAACGAGCCGAAAATAGAACTTAACTACGACAAAGCTGTTATTGTTGAAAGTGAATTACAAAATTAAGCTGTTCTAATCTTCTCGCGAGGAATTGAGTGAAGTTAAAAGGGTTTCAATGTATTTTAATTGCTATCGACGTTTGTTTGAAGCTTTTACAATTGCAGACCGAATGAACCGTTTCGGGTAGCGGTGAAAGAATACTACCACCCCCTCTCTTCCCTTGGGTGTCGTAAAAGGCGACTAACGGACTAAAGACTGCACATACATCCAACAGCATAGAGCGGCGATTGGCTCACCACCTGTCACGCTGAGCACATGTGCAGTCGCTATTTAGTGAAAAGTGGAGTATACCTACTAGAGGACTGCTGTAGCTGTCCTCATTCCCTGGTCTCAGAGTAATGTATGTATGTAAGTATATACTTATGTAGTGGCTAAGCCACCGGTTTCAGACCCAGAGGTCCCGGGTTCGATTCCCAGCGGGGGGTACATCTTTGTGTGCTCGGTTTGGTTGGTGGTAGGGCTGTTAAGTCCACCTGGCTAGCTACCACCATCTTATCTAAGTCTGTCGCCATAACAACGATGTTTATAGCATAGTTGTGTTCCGACAGTTAGAGACAAGATAGCCAGTTCCTCAGTGGTTGAGGATTCCGGGTTCGTGCGCTTCCACCTTCGGCCTTATCGTCACTTACCATCAGGTGAGATGAAGGCCAAGCGCTTACCCGTTACCCGTAAATAAAAAAAAAGAAGCACTTAGTGTTATCTCGCGAGATGTAAGGCTTCTTCTTCCTTCTTCTTTTTTTTCTTCTTCCCACTTCACCCGAATTCCTCAACTACATGCATACATATAATGACGACTATTGTCCCCCCAGGGTTACTCAGAGACTAGGCAATGAGGGCCGCAAAACCAGTCGACTACCATAGTCCACTTTACACCAAATAGCGACTGCACATGTGCTTCAGCGTGACAGGTGGTGAGCTCATCGCTGCTCTATACTGTACTGATGTATGTGCAGTCTTTAGTCCGTTAGTCGCTTTTACGACACCCAAAGGAAGAGAGGGGTAGTATTCTTTCACCGCTACGCGCCACGGTTCCTCAACTACTTGACTGTCTATCTTATCTCTAACTGTGGAACACAGCAATGCTTCTAACATTGATGATAAGGTGACATATCTTGACAGTATAGTGATATCTAGCCAGGTGGACTTAAAACAAGCCCTGTCACTAACCAAACGGAGTACAAACATGAACCCACTGTGGGAATCGAACCACTGGCCCTCTGGGTCTCTGACCGGTGGTTTTAACCACTACACCAGAAAGGAGGTTACTATTAAACTAAGAATACTGTGATGTTTTTATTTTTCTTTATCATTTGCCTATAAAAAGCACAAAGTGGAATAAGTTAAAAAAGGCTTTTTTACTTCATTTTTTAATTATTTTTATATTTAAGTAAGTAAGTAAGTAATGTTTTTTCCAAATATTTGTATATATTTATTAGTTTACTGTATGCTTATTGAACTTAATTAACTTTATATATTTTATGTGAATATTGTGCTCAGTTATTATGGGATCCAAGCTAACGTGTGTTTATAAAGTATAATATTTATTTTAAGTATCTGTCATGATTTGTGAACTGTTAAGTGTCTATATAAATAAAAGTTACCATGTAAGCGACACGCCATAAGTTACCACTTTCATTGACTAAATTACATGGAGAATTTCCGTTTGGCTTTATTATTAATTTAGTTCACAAATGGTTTATACAAAAATATCTATATTGTAATATAAATTTTAGGAGGACACTTTCAAGTATTAGTAGTTTTTCCACATTTGCAGCAATTAATTATCTAGTCCATGTTAAATTCTTAATTGAAACTAATCTAATGGTTAATTGTTTTGTCTCTCTTGCTCAAATATAAAATGACGTTTGTGTGACGTAGACAAAACAATGTTTAACCAAATCGTATACTTCATTTTGAAATGCTGTCTATCAACAAACTACTTCGACACCCACCCCATTAAACTTCTTTCCAGAGCGCGCTTCGCATCTGTAATCGTCCGAACAATACGCAATTCATCGCATCGCATCCTCATATCTTTATCATAATCATTCGGGATCGTTAGCAACGGGCCTCGGATGCCTCGAGATGGTTAACAACATTAAAAATCAACATTACAATTAATTAAATTGTACAGAATCCCTGCTGCGCCTCTAATGAATTCAGTACCAACGGCTAGCATACAATTATGTAGTTACTCGTTCTTTCAACGAGATAACTAATTAATAAGCGAATTGCTAGCTTTTTGCTGGTGATCACAGTCAGATACTGCCGTTTGTACAGGAATCTTATTACAAGATATAGTTATTGTACCCGATTCGGGTTTGCGCTGATGTTTTTTTACGTACGGCGCACTTGGCTTCGTCTCAGGCGCCTCACTCTGGAGGCGCACCCGAAACTTCGCTGGTCCGTAATCGCGCCTGTACGACAACAGGCGCGTGCGCTGCTATTTTTCGCAACCGATTGACACAGTACAGAATGTATGTACAGTAGAGGCAGTTCCTAATCGATCACTATTTGGCTATATTCGCTTAAGCTCCATTTTCCATTCCGACCGCGCGTACTTACCTACATACTGCCCCCTTACTCTCGAAACCGATCGCTATTGAATCGGATTGGTATTGTGAATTTTCGTATTTTTAAGTTACGACACCAGCGCTAATTTGGATTCATATTGGGTGAACTAAATGGCATTGAGTTATGTATTTTTTTCACTCAATATCCACGCAATATGAATCCATATTAACTCTGGTGTCGTAACTTAGGAGTACGAAAATTCACAATACCAATCCGATACAATAGCGATCGGTTTCGAGAGTAAGGGGGCAGGATGGCCCAAATAGTGACACTAAAAAACTTTTTTTGGATTTCTGACATCCAGTTAGTTGTACCCGGAAACACGCCATATATATTAAGCGATTTTTGTAGTTTTCGAGGTATGATTTTTTTTATTTTGAGAATTTTCGACTTGACGTACTTAAATATCATTTTTCCAAAACAAAAATATATTTAAGTCGGTCAAGTCAATTATTCTTAATATTAAAAAAAATCATAGCTCGAAAACTACATAAAATCACAGAACATGATGTGTTTCCAGGTACACCTAGATGTCAGGAATGTAAAAAAAATAATGTTTAGTGTCATCGTTTGGGCCACCCTGTATAGTAAGTAGCGTGCGCGTAGTTCGCGTGCAAGGGAATATCGCCGAAAAGTGGTCGGTCAGGAACTTCCTCGATTGTACTACACACTGCAGTATTACGAAGACTTACAAGCCAACGTAGTCTCGAGAGAGTGACACCATTAGTATGAGGTCTCACAGTGCGCTCGGACGCAAAGGGTCTCAAAAACCTATTCATAAACAGTACTTGAGTGGCCACCGGCGCTATGCGTCCCTTAAAATGAACGCATAGCTAAGGTAGCCAGGCTTGTCATACGAAACGCACTGAGAAATGTCTTACTTCGCATAGCATTTCTACTTTGCTAAGACAAGTAATGTTTGTGAATACGGGTGTGAGTCCCCAGCTGCGGACTAGCACAGCAATCAATATTGATTGACGCTACCGACATCATATTGTCATGAAAATCGTATAAAACTCCGTAAAATTTGAAATTCAACTCTTAAATTTGTAGAGTCTTCGTATATGATTTAATTTCATAAATGCATCACGCTTCTCTGTTTACGCATCACACTTCTCTTTCTACGCATCACGCTCTTTTATAAATGCATCACGCTTCTTTGTCTACGCGTCACGCTTCTTTGTCTACGCATCACGCTCTTTTATAAATGCATCATGCATCACGATTCTTTATCTACGCGTCACGCTTCTCTGTCTACGCATCACGCTCTTTTATAAATGCATCATGCATCACGCTTCTTTATCTACGCGTCACGCTTCTCTGTCTACGCATCACGCTCTTGTATAAATGCATCACGCTTCTCTGTCTACGCGTCACGTTTCTCTGTCTACGCATCACGCTCTTTTCAGATACCACAGCTTTTTATTAGTCGCGATCCTGACACACTTGATTTTATACAATACTAGCGGCCACTTGCGGTTTCACCAGCGTGGTTCCCGTTATCGTGTGAATATCGGGATAAAAAGTATTCTATGTGTTAATCCAGGTTATAAACTATCTGTATGCCGAATCTCATCCAAATCCATTTAGTGGTTTTTACGTGAAAGAGTAACAAACATCCATCTATACTTACAAACTTTCGAGTTTATAATATTAGTAGGACTAGCGGCCCGCGAGCAACTTCCTCAACGTGAATCGTATCTCGAGACAAATTTTTCAAAAACAATCTATGCGTCTAGATTATAGAACACAGTTTTCAATATACTTACATAAATTACACCCTCTGTATTGTTGAGTGATAACCACAGGTACATTTAGCTACCGTAATACGAAGGCTTCTAAAATAAAAAGGAAACACAGAGGGAAAAATAAATCATAAATCAATAAAGTAAAAAAATAGTAAAGCATAGGTTTGCTCTGTAAAAAAATAAGAGCTTATCAACCGCTACCGCGAACTACCGAGAATCCATACGGGTTATAGACAACTATAGACATATACTTAGAGCTCTAAGCATATATAGCACGGATGTCAGGTCACGAATAAAAGTAAACAGAACGCTGGCGGCCCATTGTCTCTGGCACGATAATAAACTTCATTCGTAGAGTCCTATAGAAATCCCATTGTATACCGAATGCAGATGGCGATTCAGGACGCGGGAATAATAAATAGTATGCTAAGCAGCGCGCTCTCTTACGTATGGAAAAAAATGTATATAAATATTTACATTGCATTTCATTTTAGAATCTCGTTTGCGACTTTGTGTTCTTTTGTTTTATGTATATTATTATATTATGTTTTGTTGGTTCGTTTCTCTGGCGTAAGAGCAGTTTCATACTGGCGTTTATTATTACGCTTATTCTGGTATGTTGGTTTGAACCGGTGTGGGTCAGGCAGTAGTATTAGGTTCTGCAAGCTTAAAAGAGTCGTAGCTCATACGAGTTATGTGCGAGGCAAAAGGCGCGCGTATATTCGCCTACACCCGCTTCCGAAAATGATCTTTCATAAATTCATAATTCATAATAATTTATTTGCATTTAACATGGTATAGAAGATGTTACAAAACTATTACAGATCAACATGTTAAGCTAATACAGGTTTAACACGCAAATTAATGGCTGAGTTAATCTAGGATTTATAAATAACATAAAATATCAAATTACAAACAAGCACAAAATGTTAAATTATACATTACAACAGCAAATTATACATACTTTGACTTTCATTTTTGTAGACCTCCGTGGTCGAGTTGTTAATGCGCCGGGTCTGGCGTCGGGCCGTCTCTCAGGTCAAGTCCCGGTCAGGTCAATTTAGAGAAAGCTGTTTTTCTAAATTGATTTCGGGTCTGGCTATTTTCTATGTTTTTGAATATTTATCCGTTAACTAGTTTAACCATATTAACGAGTTTCAAAAGAAGTTTATCATGGGCTATATATTGGTGTCAACGTAAATAAATTTATTTATTTATCTTCTACGCACCGAAAAAACATTGATCTGTAACCGCTCCGACGACGGCTGGAGTGAACAGTGAGTGCTAGGTGCTTATACTAAAACATTATGATTTTTTTAAATATTTACTTTTAAATCTAACAATACGTAATGCTAGAAGAAAATAGATATTAATAAAATACCGGCTCAAAGGTCTCAATATGCTAAGCCTGTTTGAATAAATTCTCAAGTTATTTATTATTTAGTCTTGTTCTAAGGGGTATATTTATATTGTGAAACAGCTGTTTTAGCAGTTCATTTTTTACAGTTTAAAATGACATAAACTGAACACAATGATTGTACTTAAACTGAAACAGTATTTAATTTTTCAACGATTTTGTTTTTTAATAGTCCAATAAACTTTCGTAAAATAGAATAGAATTTATTATGTATAATATCTCATGCGTTCGTACAAGGAGTTATATGGAAATTGAACGTCTATCTTCGTTCATTTGATCGAGGTCCATTGTGTATAAATTTGGAACAGGCCTTTATTGTCCATAAGCATTTCTATTACATCGCTATTTATATAAAACTCTCTGTGCAGTAGAATTTCTGAAAATGTACCACAAACCAATAAAGGCTTACGTTATCAACAGGTACCGTGCTGTAACCGCAGACAAGGAGCAAAGGGCTGAAGGCATGGCACTCGAAAATGGTAATGGTGAGACACCACAACAGTTGAACCTTGTTATATGAGACAGAGAGTCCATTTTGGACACACCGACGGATCGACCAGCCATGCTAAAGGAACGTGACAGCTCGGAGGGATCCCCCGCAGCCCCTGACGAGTGCGCGGGGTGCGGGGGGAGGATTCAAGACAGGTGAGATAGTTTTACTTATAATTTTATAATTATAGTCACTTAGATCACATTTTCGGAGAGGTAGGCCAAGACCCAGGAGCTATCCATTTTTCACGATACTAACACACTTATTTTGCTTTTGCCATAAAAATATGCTTGTCGGTTCAGGGTACCTACTCTTGATCTGGTCTTTCACTAGAATCTATTTGTGATGAATTTTGTTTTATCTTTCTGTATGTAACTGATGATGATGATGATGAAACTATTTACAAATAAACTAAAAAATAATCAATAAACAAAATAGTTGGCTCAAAATATCCCTATCATTCAAACTATCCACCAAGAAATTTGACTTTGCTAGTTTCGGTTCAGATATTACCTGCTAGCCGTGGACCGCCAGTGGCACGGAGCCTGTCTCCGCTGCTGCGAGTGCCGCCTGCCCCTGGACACCGAGCTGACCTGCTTCTCCAGAGATGGAAACATTTACTGCAAAGAGGACTACTACAGGTGAGTTACACTCATGGATATCATCCGTCATACTTTCACCTACACAACTATTTGCTGGCTCATCTCTATTGTATGTGTGTTCTACATTTAGATTAGCGGTGGCGAATTTTAAATACGTTTTATTTTTAAATGACTGTGCTCTTGCGAATTGTAAACTCTATCATGCACATGTATTTATAATTGTAACCTACTCACTACTCAGTTGATATTCTGGAATGCTTCGGAAACTTTACCACGTGCTCGTATATGATACAAAGTAACATTTTTTGTCGCCTTAGACTCCTTCGTGCCATCTCGTTAATTTCTTAACTGTTTGCCTCCTTATTTATGGATTGTGCTATTATACTATTCGGTAACTAGATCAAACATTTGAACAATTCCCTGCAAGGTCAGCTGCTTTGAAATATTGTAGCATTTGGTTATAAATAATGTTATCAGTCGCTCAAAGCAGGTCTGTTGGTGAAGTGGTGTTATTTTGAGGGCGTGTAGGACGCGTCACTCCGCGTCTTGCACATTTGCTCGGTTCCCACACCTGTCGAGGTTGCTGTTACGTTTGGAAAATTTATGTTTGTAGGCGATTATTATTTTTGTACGTGAACTGTTATTCTAGTAACATTCTATTATTATCTGGAACGGTGTTTAAATGATGACTGTAGCCACGATTGGGAAAGTCCATAATGTCGCCTGAGGGGAAAATAATGAAGTGCTGGGATTAATTGGAAGAAAATCTATTCTTTAACTTAAATACTTAGTAACCAAATTTTGTAAAAATGAACCAATCGCAAGTTGCACAATCAAAACTCTGTATTATCACTTAGTCAAAATAAATATCACCATGTATCTGAATTTGGAGATGTCAGTTTCTTTTTTGAGTTTTTAAGGAGTTCATATTGCTTACACACCAAGCAAAACCACTAAGGCACTGGCAACATTTGCGCTCGCCCGCGCATAAATAGTTATTGTGGTGTGGTTGCAATAGAGTAGTATGAATTTCCAACTTAACAACAACAGAAATATAGAGAATTACGAACTTAGAGGTAAAATTACAGCATAGGATAAGTATCATAACAAACCAAACTGTTCCCTCGCATCATTATCGGTGGGTTGGGGGTTAGATTGGACATGATTCGATATTTCACCCCTAAGGGTTTCAAGAAGCATATGGTATAATTGTTTGTGTACCTAACCCTAACCCTAACACTCGTCACTGTGACGGTACGTCAAGATGAGTCGGTAATTGGGTGAGTCATTTCGAATTTTATGCTCTATACGTAAGATGAAGGCAAAAACACAATAACGACTGCAGAATATTACCGAACTAACTGTAACTACTATGTTTCGTATTATGTAACATTTTCACAACTCGTACGCTTATTATTTTTATGTAACGTTAATTAATGATTTGTCGCGTCAAAAATTTCTTGAAAAGTTTATTTTGCTTTTCAACATTACAATTATATGTTCCCATAATATTTCACGTAAAATGCTTCGTTTGATTAATTGAAAAAACTTTTTCATCAATTCTTTTGGACAAGATTTTTATTTAAAACTTTGTCATAACGTAACTACCTACTCTGCGGTGTTAATTTTAAAGGGTTTAATACAGGGATGAAGTATTGATGACCACCTACAGTGGGACTTGAATCCATTTCGAAGAGGTTTTCGCTAACCATCATGATCAGTGACTTGTCTGCAAATAACAAGTTAATTACATGGAGTTGCCTTGTCAATGACTTTATCTCTTTAGCCACGGGTTGTGTTATTTACTTCACACAGCCTGTTTATAGACTCAGAAACTCCAGGACCCTTTCCAAAGATATTCCAACCCACTTTAATCTCATAACAGCAAACAGAAAAGCAAGTTTTGCTATTGTTCCAGATTATTCTGTGTGAAGCGTTGCGCGCGATGTGGCAACGGCATCACCGCGAACGAGCTCGTCATGAGGGCCAGGGACATGGTCTACCACCTCACCTGCTTCACCTGCTTTGCATGCGGCACCCTTCTGTCTAAGGGCGACGTATTCGGCATGAGAGACGGCCTCGTCTACTGCCGACCCCACTACGACACTGCTTGTCTGGACGATTATTGTGATGATGATATGAACGTCTATAGGTAAGACATGCTTGTTGTTTCTACCAATTTACTTACCAGCTTAGCGCTTTCTGAGGGATCTGTTGTTTTTTCTTTGATGTCTGCTGAGTCATGAAGACGTGAGTGACAGAAAAAAAGTTTAACGGTTAATTGATGAAAACAGAAAATAAAAAGCAATGGAAACTAGGTATAAATAAAAAATGCAACAAAAATCAACAGGTGTCAAGAACTCCATAGTGAAAGCGATTCTCCCTCGCAGTTCTACTCAGGAGGCCCCAGCCCCAAAGGTCGTCCAAGGAAACGAAAACTCGCCCAAGGCTCCATAGAGGACATGCAAGTTCAGACCATGCGGATGGCCAGCACAGCACTAGGTGAGTTCCACCTTATTGCATCGATTTTAAAGCTAACAATTCAATGCCAAGCGAATACTTAGCGAAGGTTTATTTTTCAGTAAAGAAACTAGAGCGCATTTAACATGTATCTACATTTAATTAATGTTCCCAAAGCTCCGCCGTAATTTTTTTCCATAATTTTATTATCGCGGCGCCGATAAACATTTGCCTGGTAAGTTATACGGCTAGATGCTGCATACGACGCGTTCCCGGCGACAATATAAATATTTCATCGAACTCGCTCCGTTAAAATTTAGCAGAAACCTCTGAAGAAAAGCGCGGCCGCCTTCCCCCACGTCCCAGATGTCAATTTATCCCGGGTCCTAATCGCGAATAATGAATAGACGTCGCGTTATCAAAACTGGCCCCGTCTCTTTCGGGTGTGTGCTAAAGCTGCTGGAGCAAGCGGGAGGGCCGTCGGTAGGCCTGTTGGGTCGCTCGGCGGGGTCGGTTGTCTGGATTATTCTTTATAGCGTCGAAATGCGAGGCACTCATTGAGTGAATTCAGGTTGTGTGACTCCTCGACGCGATTAATTACGGCCCTAGCTGAATGGATTGTGGACGTCACCCACCTCTGTTTGTTTCGTTATTTAACCGATGATTATGTACATTCCTAATAATCGTTCGTGTTTCGCCGTCGCCGACGTTGCGAAATCTCACGGGTAGAGGGAAATATGGTTTTGCAAATGGAAACAAACGGTAGTTGGTAAGCGTTGTCGCTCATTCCCTTTTGAGTTTCATTTACGGCAACAAAACGCCCGCTCGATTCGCTAGGTTGGATTTCTTTTTAGCAGACTCCAAAAAGGAGGTTCACAGAACTAGTATTTATGTTGGTAAGTTTTCAAATTGTTTACAACACCGACAGTTAGATGTAGGTACTTAGTTGTTTTTAACAAATTTGTTATGAATGGCTTTGAAGTGCAAAAACACATTCTAATTGTCAGTATACACATAGTAAGTATACTTACATAGTTAGTATTTCTAAAACGGGGTTTTATTAGGTGGTATAATATAACCTACAATTTTACTAGACAATTTAGTACTTAAGCATGCCATTCGGTTACTAAAAAAAGAAAAAAACTTTGATGTCCTTGTTGGGGTTTGTTTGGGGAAATATCGGTTAGCATTAAACATTAATTATCACTCATTATTAATTTTTTTTTTTTTCCACAAGAATATTACATGCTTTGCTTAAACAACGAAGTATATTATGATCTTCTTACTTTTTTATTATTATCTCTCCCCGGTTAAAGCCGGGTCTCCTGCGACATTGTTTTGTGTTTTCTAACACCTAACATCAAACATCTAACAAAATATGGGCGTGTATTTTGTTAGATGTTTGGTGTGTCATTTTGCGTATGAGAATAAGTGTCAATTTGCGTATGTCATTTTGCGTAGACTCTATGTGTCATTGTGCGTTGGGCTACCAAACCCGATGTTAGGTGTTAGAAAACACAAAACAGTGCCGCAGGTTGCAGAAGACTCGGCTTTAATGTGCAAACCGCATCAAACCATTATTTAAGAGAATCAATTAATTAATTACAATAGAAATTCAATTCAACCTCTAGGAGACATCGAGACAGACAAAGGCTTGAGAAAATAAAAATAATGATGCTATCCTTACACCGCACTGCAAAATTACCACTATGCCACCAAATCTTTCACACGATTGCAGCGATAGCGCATTGTGTTCTTCCCGCCAAGTGGCCGCCATGTTTGCACAACAACGCCACTCGACGCGAACGCGTGACGCCAATAATGAGAACTAAGGGCCCTCGAAAGAGTTCCGTGTCGTATCGACAATCTGCGCATCGATCAGGCATGGGCGACTTCGGTCGCTTCATTCGCAAAGTATCTACTCGCGTATCGGGTAAGTACTTATATTGTAAAGAGGTCGGGGTTTCCAACTACCGCATTTCCTTTTTGCATTGCCTAGCTTCTGATTAGTCCTTTCGGGATAATAGTCTTGATTCTATTGTCTAGTAACAGAAATAACTCAATTCTCCTTAAGAACCATTAATTGTAATTACAACCAAGTCTTTCACCGCAACTACCAGAAGCGCGCAAAATCAAGTGTCAAACCTCGGCAACTAGTGCTGGGATACGGTAATATTCGGGATGTGCCAATCGATTGATCTAATTTTTGTCTAACAGTAGGTATGTATGAAGGTTATTACGCTAGTGCAGTGCGCGCTTAATAGGGAAACGGTTTCCGATAAACTTATTCTAGGTTCAGAACTAGTGATACTCAGTTTTAATCGCTTCAAACGGCTTTAAAACTTATGCCTCATACGACTATCAAACAATTATCGATTTTCCATTCCTTCGATGTCCTGGAAGTTATCACTGTTTGTTCATTGTTAGTGCTAATAATTGTAGTAATAGTCTAAGATCCGAGTATAGAACGACCTTCACCGGGCCGGTTAATGGATGAAAAGTATTTTATATCAAATTTAATATGTTAAAAAAAATATCGCGAGTGGGTTGGCTGAAAAATTTCAGATGATTAATTTATTAGTTTAAAAAAAATATGGTTTTTACATTTTACTGGTTCGTTGTGTGTGTGTGTGTTTGTAATGAGATTATCTTTATATGAACATACATTTTATTTATTTAACCAGACCGTTGCAAATTACTAGGTAATATTTTCTTACTTGTTTACACCTGCCTACCCAATGTTATGACGGGAAGAAAATAGTTAACCTAAATGTTTGCATATTCTATAGGCTTCATACTTTCGATTGGTACCTATGTAATTTATAAAGTATCCAAACCAGTGCAATGTTTAAAAATAATAATTTTAAATATTTAATTAATCATACACTGGACTGAAATTTTTCAGCCAACCCACTCGCAATATATTTTTTAACACTAAATTTGATATAAATTACTTTTCATCCAACCGGCTCGGTGAAGGTCGTTGTATACTCGGATCCTCTACATTATCTAATTAAGAAAGTGAGTCTTGGTTTCCGATAATAAGAGCTTTCACTTGGGTTTGTTTAATTATAATGAAACCGTAAGTAATTAATTAACCTAAATAATCCACCAACCCGCATTGGGCCAGCGTGGTGGGTTATGGCCCAATAACCCCACTTGCACATGGGAGGCCTGTGCCCAGCAGTGGGACGATTATAGGCTGATGATGATGAATCAATTAATGAGTAATATGTACGTAATTAACCTAAATATTGTTCCACCGCTGGATAAATGCCTCCTTCATCCCCATTGAAGTCAAGTCATCGTAACAATATAACATACGTTGGCATTTTTTTCCACCCTGTTTAAAGTAGCGTCAACATGATGAAGAGCTCCTTAAAAAAAATGCAATTCTGCCAAAACACGGCAGGTTATTTCAAATGTATATGTCAATACATACGTACATCTCAACGGATCGGCCCACATAAAAAGATTAGGATGTTTTTAATGGGTCTTACGCTTAGGTATGTATTGGGAGAAATCTGATCTTCTTAATGTATCTTTCTAAACTCAACCAATCAAGTTCTTATCTAATGGATTGCTATGATCTAGTATGACGGTGTTTCTAAGTTGGCGTTGACGAAGGCACAGGCGGGCCGCTCTGGTAATGTTAATACAAAACTCAATGCCATTTAGTTGACCCAATATGAATCTAAATTAGCGCTGGTGTCGAAAAAAAATAATCATTTTATTTAATTTTTATTAAGTAATATAGGTTAGGTACCTACATAAATATATTAAAATTTATTCACGCATGACAAATGCGAGTTGGTCATTACAAACCATGGCTACGGATCGAAAAACCTAAAAACACTCTTTGGCAGACCTGAATTAAAGCTAGGATTTCGGCTAGCGAGGACCATTGGTTGTGGGCGCTTCGCTACTTGAAACGAGGCGACCGTCATTGAATCAAGTTACACTTAAGAGCCCTATTACATCACGACTGTGATTTTTACGTAAAATGCCCACTTTCGCATTTTCTAGTAGTTTTGCAGTTGTATAATTTATCGTATTTATCGAAATAGGATAATAAATTCATGCTTAATATTATAAATGTCTCTGCGAGAATAAGATGAATTCGGACGGCCGGCGCATCGCATTTTGTAGTAATTTTGAAGTTTTATTTATCGTTTTTATCGAAACAGGATAATAAATTAAATATAAAATCTTTATTATTCATGAAGTAACTATTATTCTGGTACAAATTTTGCTCAATAATATAATCTTAGATTGGAGAAATTCTCAGTTAACTTTAAGCGATATAATTTTTTTTTTCTATATGAAATCAATAATATCTAAAAATTCCGTGGCCACAAACTATACGACTATATAAGAGATAACATTATTTTTTTTTGTGTCATTTGTTTAGAACAGTTTTTAAATCTAGGAGCTCAAAAAAGTGCCTTCAGGCATTTCATGAAAATCTTTCTCTGCAATTTTGAGTTTAATTAAAAAGTTAAGCAAAATTTACAAAAAGCGAGCGCTACGAACTATGCGAGTAGCTATTCTACGCTATTCAATAAGTCAAAATTGTTAATGTATTTTTGTTTCTGAGATCAAGAACGCCAAAGTTTTCCATTTTACGCAAAAATCACAGACGAGATGTAATGGGCTCTTAAATTACTTATTCCTAGGTCGAAACAAAGTGTGTTTTCGGATTTTTTAATGCATCCCTCTTTTGTTGAGGAGGAGCTCGATGGCGCCATGCCCGCTAAGCAACTTTCACAATGCCGGGTCGCTGGAGGGGTGACCAAATTAAAAACATCTCGAGCTCCACCGTGCTTCGCAAGGCACGTTAAGCCGTTGGTTCCGTTTGTTGTCGTAAGATGGTAGTCGTTAAAACCCACCAACCCGCATTGGACCAACGTGGTGGGTTATGGCCCAATCTCCCCATGTGATTTTATCCATGTAGGAAGGCCTGTGCCCAGCAGTGGGACATTTATAGGCTGATGATTTGATATGAGTACATAGTCAAGCGGTCGTCTCGATATCCAGAGACGATCGATAAAGGATAGTCTCGTATTAGAAAACTGTCATGGCGTGAGGCAAGAAACAAATGGATGTAGGAGTAAGTAACGCGTACTATCTCGGCGAAACGCACACAAGTGTACAAGTAATGTTGCTAGAGGAATCAGATTTGCCCCAAAAGTAAGAAAATTGAAACTGTTGAGAGATAGAATAGTTTAGATTATTAGCACTGACGCGGGCCATTTCGGTACCAAGCCTGGCCTCATTTATCGTGCGTTGTCTCGCTTTCTATGCGTTATTATTCTAAGTCCAGATGGTTCAATTCCCAGGTTGAAACAAAGCGTGTTTTCGGATTTTCCAATGGATACATTTTTTTGATCACCACCCCGTATTTGCCAAGCGCGATGATTAAGCCAATGGGTACCCATAAGTTGTAGCGACGACTTAATTTCAATGATGGCGGCCTTTGCCCAGCAGTAGGACAGTACCTAGACAGGCTGTACTTTTATTTTACTCAAACTCAAACTACCTATAATTATTCAATAAACTCAATTAACAAGTACTTTGAATCGTCCAAATCTTTTTTAACCTACACCCATTCTGGACGTCATTTCTAAACTGTAGCATGGAACGGGCGCAAGAAACCACAGAGCATAGAAGCAACGACATTTACAAAAAAAAATGTCGTTACCAGGTTTAGAGCATTAAACCAGCCCTTAAAAAATAATAAATAATGCAATAATGCAATAAGTACTTATACTAATAATACTTACTTATTCATCATCATTATCAGCCAAAAAAAAACGTCCCAGAGCTGGGTAAAGGGATTCCCTTATGAACAACAGCACGTGGAGATATTGGGCCATAGCCTGTCCTAATCCTGAGATACTCGTAGCTATTCTAAAATAAGATAATACATTTCTACATTGCTCAACATCGATGGTTTAACTTGTGAACGGATTAAATTAAGAAAACATATATATTTTTTATCTATCAAATGAGACGTCTCTAGTGGCTTATCTCAACGGTCTTAGACTTATAGGTCTCGGATTCGATTCCCATCAGCGGAGGGGTCACGTCTTAGGTTTGGTTGGTAGTAGGACTTGTAAATTCCGCCTGGCTAGCTACCTCCGTCTTATCTAATGTCTGGCACCGTAACAACAATGTTTATAGCATTGTTGTGTTTCAACAGTTTATAGATAAAATAGCCAGTTCCTCAGTGGTTGGGGATTCCGGGTGAAGCGCGCTTCCACCTTCGGTCTTATCGTCACTTACCATCAGGTAAGTTTTTTTTTTGTAAATGTCGTTGCTTCTGTGCGCTGTAGTTTCTTGCGCCCGTTTTTTGCCACAGTTAAAAAATGACGTCCTGGATGGGTCGTAGGTTAAAAAAGATTTGTAAGATTCAAAGTAGGTACTTATTAATTGAGTTTATTGAATAAATATAGTTTGAGTTTGAGGTAAGGAATTCCAGGTGTGGTTACCGGTATTGCATATAAAAAGACGATAGTTCGCGTAAGACAGTACAAGTTGCTAGCTTCAAAATCTAAGCATTTACCTACCAAAGAGACCAAAATTTCGCTGACCACAATTAAATACAAAAAAGGAAAGGTTTTCGTATCATAAAAAATACTTAATTAACGTAGCTTTAATTGCAACGACCTTGCACCGACCGATAGAAACAATGCAATTAGGGGAATGGCTGTGCTCTCTCGGGGCAGTTGCAGAGTCGTGGCGCGGAACGAGTGTGCACGATATGAAAAATTTATTAAATTAATTAGTATTAAAATTTAATTAAAAAATTTCAAGAAAATGCTACGCTACCGGATTATGTAGTCGGCAGGCGGACGCCCGTTTAGATTTTAAACAGTAAATAGGAGCGATTGAAGACAATTATAATATTATAAAGTGGGCTGTGTGGTGGCGACTCATTAAAAGACTACTACCTATCCATCTCGTCCCTTGGGTGTCGTAAAAAGCGACTAATGGACTACAGACTGAACATAAATCAAACAGAAAAGAGCGGCGATGGACTCACCACCTGTCACTCTGAGCACAAGTGCATTTGTTATTTGGTGAATGGACTATTGCAGAGGACTGCTTCTGCGGGCCTCATTGCTTAATCTCTGACTAACTCTTAGGGCTTAGGGGGGACATCCTGTGTGTATGTGCGTATGTTTAAAATAAAGCCTGTACATGCTGTTTGATAATAAGGGTATATAATACTGGGACATTATATTAAGTGCAAGGAATAAGCTATATTTGGATATAAACCTGACACCTCATAAACTTTTTAATTTTAACGTTCTTTTATTTTTAAGCAAATATTTAAACGAGGTTTAGCGCAAAAACACTTAAGAGGGTTTACGCATTTCCGTTTCCGATACAAACTTCCAAGTCGAAATTTTTAAAAACCAATCAGTCAATGTTGATGAAACTTTGCAAGCTGAAGTAAAACACAAGGATCTAAATAGTTTGTTGAAAACACTGAGTTATTGCGATTTTTAACTTACTATAGTGGACTTTAAATCGCAATAACTCAGCTAAAAGAACGTTTTTTAAAAATCTTTTCAACAAACTATTTAGATCCCTGTGTTTTACTTTAGCATGCAGAGTTTTACAAAAAGGGCTCATTGGTTTTTAAAAATTTAGACTTGAAAGTTTGTATGGGAAACCGCAATGCGTAAACCCTCTTAAAGGCATCCTCCAAATAGCTTTTTTGTACACGACACCGGTGCAACTCGGTCGAAACGTCGCGACGATTTGAGTTGCTCGTCGTGATCACATGTTCACTGACTGACTGAAAAAGATATGTGTATGATGCCTTTACTAATATTATGGTTTAATTGTTTGCTTGTTTGGTATTATGGTTTATTAGGGTTTACGCATTTCGGTTTCCCATACAAATTTCCAAGTCGAAATTTTTAAAAACCAGTAGGCCAATTTTGATGAAACTCTGCATGCTGAGGTAAAATATAGAGATATAAATAGTTTGTTAGAAACATTTCTAAAAAACGTTTATTAAACTGAGTTATTGCAATTTTAAACTTTCTATAGTGGACTTTAAATCACAATAACTCAATCAAATAAACCTTTTTTTTTTAAATGTTATCAACAAACTATTTAGATCCCTGTATTTTACTTTAGCATGCACAGTTTCATTAAAATTAGCTTATTGGTCTTTAAAAATTTCGACTTGAAAAATTGTATGGGAAACCGCAATGCGTAAACCCTCTTAAAGGCATCCTCCAAATAGCTTTTTTGTACACGACACCGGTGCAACTCGGTCGAAACGTCGCGACGTTTTGAGTTGCTCTGGTCGTGGTCACAGGTTCACTGACTGACTGAAAAAGATATGTGTATGATACCTTTACTCATAAGGTTTACTTTAAACTTCGATCAAATATTATGTAAACCTACGGTTTCGTACAAGGGGATAGGCACCCTGTTTCATGATCAAACAGGGTGCCTATTTGCCCTGCCCCTAAAAGGTTGGAACACTTACTTTAGCAGCGGTGTTTCTCCCGTGCTCTTTTAGCAACAACACGTGTTGTGAGACTCCATTTTAATTCAATATACCGTACAATACTAAATGAACTTTAAAAGTATGTACCACTTGTAATTAATTGGCTTAATGCTAAACGCGAAGCCATTACTTAAGTGATAATAATAATTTAGCAGCTTCAGTGTCATCAAAATGTCATGCTTGTTTCCAAAATAACCCTGTTCCATGGTAAGGTCGGTCGGTATCAGAAGTAGTAAATAACTTGTCCACTCTCACGCTATTTATGTTGCCCAAGTTAAGCTTATTTTGAAATTTGTTTAGATAACGGATAAACATAATATAATTATTATACATAGAAAACACCCAGACTAGAAATCAATTTTTAGAAAAACAGTTATTTCTAAATTAACGCACTCCACCACGCAGGTAGTTTAACACTTTAGTATACTGAAATATCATTCTCTGCGTTCATACATGATGGTTGCGTGAGCGCGATCGTTCCCAGCGAATTTGTGTGTGTGACATGCTTCGATAAAGCTTATCAAAGGTGACTTGACAGTACTAAAATAAAATGTTTAGCTACTTTTGAGACCGACTGTGCAGGATTTTTTCTACTAATAACCATTAACTTTATTATGTTAATTATGTTTATCTAGTTAATTCTATTCACGCTAAAACAGAAAATCAATATTTTCCATCTGATTTCGATCAATTTAAATAATACAGCGATAACGAATCCCAATGGAAATATTTTGTAGCAGCATGTTCGGTTTGATACGCTTATCTCGAGTTTAAATGCAATTGATAGCTCTTACATTGTTACAAAATTTTGATACACATCAGAATCACACGCGGCACAAAATAATAAACATAAAAAGTATTCCATGTAACCGGGCAAAATGCATCCATCCGCTGCCATAAAACAGAAAAAAAGTTACCAAATGACAGGTGACGTGCTCTCCCTCCTCCGTATACGTTTTTTTCTGTTGACTTTTTTGTTGTTTGCGGTCGAATTGTTTAGTGGTTATTATTGTTTATTGTTATTAGGCTTTTGTTTTCTATAATCTCGCCGGTCATCTTTGGCGGCTGTTTTTAGCTTCACTTTTTTAATTAGCATCAACGAAGCTTTTTTTTTTGTAATATTAAGCAGTGGATAATGGCCATTTAGCCTAACACAAGTGTAGGTTTTTTCTACTTTATTTATTGCGTATTTTCGTAGTTAAGATACGGTCGGCTCGTGTCAATCATGATACCTCATTTATTATTTTGAAGTGTTGCGGTGCACGTTACAGTGTTTAAAATAAAAATAAAAGTTTATGGTGTCTACCGTTAAGATAGCATACATTACGATGGAGTGACGTAATAACTTCACCATAATCAGTATAATAACCGTCCACTAGATTATCCTACATGGACAATAACATAAAGAGGGAACTGTTGGCTTCATCAAGTGACTGGGGAGATTAACTGTTGTGGCTATAACCTGCCTTGCTTGGCTAATACGGATTGGTGGTTTTTTACGATACTGAGCCAGCCAAAAAACTTATAAGCCTGATAGTCCACCGTAGACCATGGAGCCAGCAATGTAAAACAATGCTGCTTGGCGATAGGTAAAAGGGTGGTCGACATCCATTCGAATTCTGAGTAGAATCCCACCACTTCCAAGGGACACAAAACTAATTTCATTAATTAATTAATTATTGTGCTGCTATAATATTGTCTTCGCGTGAAGTTACTGGTATAAGGAAAAACCTTTTATGACCATAAAGAAAAAGAACTACAGAAAGATGCATGAGGCCAGAGTCAGTGGGATTAAAACGTCTTCGACCAAATCGGAGAGGTTCTCGTCAAAGGTCAGGTCAATAGTACCCTACACCAACAAGCATGCATGAAAAACATTATGAGAGAGTTTCATTAATTAATTAATTATTCTGCTGCTGTATTGTTGTCTTCGCGTGATATTAGAAGGCAAAGTTTTAGGAAAAACCTTTTATGACTATAAAAAAGAGAACTACAGAAAGTGTGCATGAGGTCATAGTATAGGCGAAAACGTCTTCGACCAAACCGGAGACCTTCTCGTCAAAGGTCAGCCGGCTTAGCATGCGCAACACGAGAACTCTTCTCGACCCGTTTTCTCGTGTTTTATTTCATTTATCTCTAATGTCTATCGATACTAAAGACACATGCGCTTAGAACTCTACCTAATATGTCAAAAATAGACTTAATAGTAGTTTTTGCATAAATTGTGGTATTTTTGTATACAAACCTTAACATGACAACTTAAAATGATTTATCGTGTCTCGTCCGCGACATATCTCGCGTTGCGCATGCTAGGTCTACAGGTAACTAGTACAATAAACAGACTGGCATGCATGAAAAACATTTTGAGAGAGTTTCATTAATTAATTATTGTGCTGCTGTAAAGTTGTCTTCGCGTGAAATTAGAAGACAAAGTTTTAAGAAAAAACTTTTATGATCATAAAAAAAAAACTACAAAAATGGTGCATGAGGTAAGAGTGAGTGGGAAAATAAAATTGGAAGGCGAAAACGTCTTCGACCAAACCGGCGAGCATGTCGATACTTGTAATATCAATTGACGTAAAGCACAATACTCGACTTTACAAGAGAGCCAAAATAAGTTTTTTTTTTAGATTTAAATTATTTACGCTTGTTTTTTTTTGATGGAGAGTAATCTCCGCCGCCCATGGACACCCGCAACACCAGAGGAATCGCAGTTGCGTTGCCGGCCTTTAAGCAAGGAATAGGTTTTAGGAGGGAATAGGAATTGTGAGGGGGGAAGGGGGAGCGAAGGGCCTCCGGAACCCTCACTGGCCGGACGAAACAACAGCACCAAGTGCTATTATTTCACGCCGGATGTTAGTGAGAGGGTGGTATTACGCCGGGCAAGCGGGCCCAATGCGTGCTGCAACGCAGCGTGGCTCTACCACTCAGTCAGCTTGAGTTTTTAAAGTTATAGAAAAGTGATGTAGACAAAATATACCTAAAATCTTTAGATGCAGGCGATAAAATATTTAGTTTTTAGTCTAGTTTGTTATTTTAGAAAATAGATGTGCCTAACATCTAAGAAAATTCATTAAAATGTTCTTTACGTCTATTTTTATATAGGTAAATTGTTGGGCTTTTAAAACGAAATAAGATTTTGACGTACTTTACGTTATCCTATCCTACTAATATTGTAAATGGATGGATGTTTGTTACTCTTTCACGTAAAAACTTCTGAATGGATTTGGATGAAATTCGGCATACAGATAGTTTATAACCTGAATTAACACATGGAATACTTTTTATCCCGATATTCTCACGGGAACGGGAACCACGTGGGTGAAACCGCGAGCGGCCGCTAGTGTATTAATGAACATCACATACTTACCACCTAAAATTTTACAATTTGGCAGTGAAAACGTTCTTTACGTTACATTTTCAATATGTCTAAAATCGTTATTAATTTTCGTATTGCTACATGGATTAGACAGAAAAAAAGGGAAAAAAAAAAACAATTTAAGATCGCATTCATATTATATAGCTCGTTTTGGCCAAAATGTGCTTTAAGTCAATTGAAATTACAGGTATCGATGTGTAAAGAACACTATGAGAGTAAATAAAGCAAAGGATGCATTACAGGATCGTAGAAAATGGAAGCTGCAGTCACTGCCTAGATGCCTACCCATCCGGGCATAACCGGGCGCAAAGTATGTATGTGTAATATTTACGGTGTTCTAAAGTTTCACCGTTTCCCCGTAACCATTAAATACGGGCTTGTCAGCGATCAAGTTGTCTCGAGACGTCTCCCCGGACTATAACTTTGATGAACAGCACCAACCACCGGTTCCCGTGGTCCACCTAAATTTGTTTATTGCCAACAGTGTGAGGCATGAGCGACAGCGATTGAGCACAATGCCAAAGGTTTTCTACCTCTTTAAACAACTTCATAGTCGTAGGTACTTTTTTTCCCTCTTTATTTAGTTTGGGCTTTTGTCCACATGGATATGCCAGCCCCATTGTATTTTCCCAATAACAGTCTATGGGTGGATTCGATCAAACTGGAATGAGGTCTTATACCTAGATTAAACGCCGAATTTGTATTAACTAATCTCGGAGTAAGTCTTATTCCAGTTTGGTCGAATCCACCCTCAAACTTATAAAATTATAGGTATTTGTTTTGGTAGGTTTACCCATTGTCTATCAGTTGGTAGACTATAGGTATAAACCTACTACATTGAACCAGCGCATTGTGGCGTATGTGCCGAGTAGTGACAGTATCTGATGATGGTGACGATGATCCGATATCGAGTTTTAACTGTTGGAAACCACATACATACATACATAAAATCACGACTATTATCCCCAAAGGATTAGTCAGAGACACGAGGACAGCAAAAGCAGTCCTCTGACTTATTCCACTTTTCATTAAATAACGACTGCACATGTGCTCAGTGTGACAGGTGGTGAGCCCATCGACGCTCTATTGTGTTGGATGTATGTACAGTATTTAGTCCGTTAGTCGCCTTTTTAGCACTACCCGACATGGTTAGGTGTAGTTGTTGGAAACAAGTTTCAAAATAATCTTAACTATGGCTTGAAAATTAGTGTGAGTGAGAGAGACAAGTAGCGAACACTCCTCTTTATCTATTCGTAATTCGTTGCTGTGTCACAGAATAAATAATAGTACTACGTAGCTGTGTACTGTGACAATTGCTAGTGAAAAATACATCATCGCGCGCGCATTGTACGACGAATTAAGAATAGACAGGCGGGAGCGTTTGAGTTCGAGACACTCTGAGCCCTTTAGCCAATTCATCTTATTTGAGTGCTAACCATTTCTTAATTGTCTTGTTACTCTACGCCCGCTACCTCTTATGACTTGCAACAACGTATTATGGCGCCTATCAGAGCAATAAAATATATACCTACTGCGTGGCTTCTTTATTTTTACAATCAATCGTTATTATCGAAAACTTTACAGCCCGCATGCTTTATTACTGGGTATTCGTAACGAACAAAAAAAACCTACCTACGAATCTGAAGTCGGTAACATGTTAATTCTGTCTATAAAAATGAAACATTAAAAGCCGGCAGACGCGATACGGGCTATTTGTTGCACGAGTTGCTTCACGGTATATTTTTCTGTAAATCTTAATTTTAACACACTCCGTCAAATTAAGCTGCGGCTTTGTAATACTCATATTGAGCACGTAGCGTTGAAAGTTTATAGTAAACCATCGTTTTAATAAAATTTACCGACTTTGTATGAAATGCACAACTATAATAAACAACGTTCTTCATCATCTTCAATTACATCATCAGCCAGTCAGTGCCTGGGCCTAGCATGCTCAACACGATATAAACCGCGGACGATATTCTCTCTTCCTTCGATGGCGGGAAAGACAAACTATCTCCGTTACAGTTGTCAAAACTCGACACAATTATATTGCACAAGCGGCCGCTCGCAGTTTCACCCGCATGGTTCCCGTTCCCGTAAGAATATCGGGATAAAAGTATCCTATGTGTTAATCCAGGTTATAAACTATCTGTATGCCGAATTTCATCCAAATCCATTCAGTAGTTTTTACGTGAAAGAGTAACAAACATCCATCCATACTTATGAACTTTCGGGTTTATAATATTAGTAGGATATTAGGGGTTGCAGCCAAAAATACGGCAGACAAGCAAAAACTACTATAATTGTCTATTTTTGACATAATGTATAGACTAAACACGAGAAAACGGGTCGAGAAAATTTTCTCGTGTTGCGAATGAGACCCGCTGGAAGCACAGGAGCATATACGTCGAATTCTTTAAAGTTCAACGGGATGCAAAGGGAGAGCCCCACATTGCTCGCGTGTTGCTTTAGACCACAATGATGCATATTTTAAAGTTACCAAATTAGCTTTTCCTCCTTCTTCCAGCAATATGTATGTAGGTACAGCATGTATAAATGAAATGAAATGAAAATGAAATGAAAAATGAAAATAATAGAAAAAATATATGTACGTACAGCATGATGTACTCGTATGCCTCCATCTTCGATCATATAAACAATATATACATACAATCTATCAAGTCGAAACTTTTAAAGACCAATAAGCCATTTTTTATAAAAAATTGCATAAAATTTGCGTAAAATACAGGGATCTAAATAGTTTGTTGAAAACATTTAAAAAAAACGTTTATTTGCCTGAGTTATTGTGATTTAAAGTTCGCTTTTTTTTTAAATGTTTTCAACAAACTATTTAGATCTCTGTATTTTACTTTAACATACAAAGTTTCATAAAAAAAGGCATAATGGTCTTTAAAAATTTCCAATTGGAAGATTGTATGGGAAACCGAAATGTGTAAACCCTCCAACCTTACAACTACAATCGGGACCAACGGGCCTTCTGAAGGTGAAGCTCGACATCAGCTCATCTGCCGGTGACAGAACAATGTAGGTACATATACGTTTAAGTACATATATACATATGTACTTGAATTACCTCTTCCGTAATATCATGCATAGCATAATCTGTAAACAGTTGTTTGGCATTTTTATAACAGTGTCCATTAAGACTGAGGAAAGGCATTAGCGTCTGCTGTACAGTTTTTTAATAAACTAGCACAGGCGTTGTCGTTCAACCGTATCTTGCTATGTTTATTTCCATAAAATGTCACCTATAATAAGTTAAGATACTCAGCTTTGTAGAGAAAATTAATAAAGATTATAATTATTATTATTATTATTCACTTTATTAAATTATTAAGAAAAAAAAATCAATATTTTATTTTAAATAATTATTATTTTATTATAATTTTTGTAATTTTGCTTTTACAATGCTATATAGATATAGAATAAAATGTTTACTAGAAAACTGGCTTGCAGCGTAAATCAAACTGCTAGAAAGAATTCAACGAGTCTTCTGTGGTCTCGGTAGCTCAGCGGTTAGAGCAGTGGACCGGCAATCCAAAGGTCATGGGTTCGAATCCCATTCGAGCTTCCTGAGACTGATTGATTTTTTTCTAGTAAACATTTCATCCTTAATCATCCTAATTATAAATTCACGATGCACTATTCATCCCTGAAGCGTTAATTACTAATTAGAGACCGCAAAAGTCGTCCACAGCCACAGTCCTCGTTTCACCAAATAACAACTGCACATGTGCTCAGCGTGACAGGTGGTGAGCCTGTGCTGTTGTATGTATGTGCAGTCTTTGGTCCGCTACTTGCTTTTTACGACACCCAAGGGAAGAGATATGTCAGTAGGATTCTATTAACGAGCAGCCATCACACGGCTCCACACTGACAATGAAAATCGCAACGCCACCGAAAAGACCATGGGGGATTTTTTGTGAACCCCGTCCCCACCCTACAACAGTCATGGGATACGTGTCAATTTGTTCATTGGGACCCAAAGAAGCTTAAAGTACCTGTGTTAGTTGCAAAAAATATTGGGTTTATTTAAAATAAAATAAAACTTTTATTGTTTTCTTGCTTTAGTTGGAGTTGCTCGAGTGTGTCATGCTCTCTGAAAGTGTCTCTGCGGTGGTGGCATGTGCGTCGGGTCGTTACGTTCCCTAAAACATGGTTGAGCGAAGCGATGACTGATTCACATGTCATCCTCGTAAACGGGTGCCACCTGTGGAGTCTGGTCTGCTCTTGCAAACTTATTTTGTTGGAAAAAAATAATAATTTAAAAACAATATATTTTTTATAACCTAAATCTCGCGTATTTAAAGAACGTCGCCATAGTAAAAATATATCTATCCTACTAGACCCTTCAAATGACACTAATTTCAAATCGGTTGGATGGTGGGAACAAAATTTCCCATGGTCCTTTCCTTATAAACAACGTTTGATGTGAGGTTTTGTAAACTTACCCATCGCTTTGAGGTTTTGTGTTGAGGTTGCCGTACCTCAACTCTTGCAACTCACCCCGTTTGTCACCAGTAGAGCGATCTTTCAAAAATTCGAATTCACTCAGATGACGGAACTCACTTTCTGACCTGTCTGACCAAATATGTGTCACTCGCGACACCTGAATCGTTTTGAGTAAACGGTTATTCGAGTATTATCACTAATTTGATAGCACGAAATAGCAAAAAGAGGAACGTGCTCCCATCAATACAGCACATATTCTTGCTAGTAAGGTCCCTATATTACTCCTATTGCATACAATGTCAAAATCTCACGTCACTGATTGATCTGGCTGATTTAGGTTCGAAATGAGTTTACGGAATGCTCTACTGGAGCCACTGTTTCAATGGCATACAATTTCTCGTGATCTAAAGGAAAATAAAACTCGCGTTACGAACTCAGGGTGCTTCTAGGGCCGACTTTATCCCTAAGCCAGGCAGTGATCTTATAGTGACCACCATATTTTGAATTTTATTCCCTGAACATATAAGGTCGAAAACCAATGAAAATTTTTAACAACATGCTGTGTCTAGCTAAGAGTTATTATTTTTCTATGGGTAAGCACTTAGTCTTATTCTCACTCAATGTTAGTTTAGAGTGATTGTAATTCAACCGGATTACTTTAACTACAAAGGAACTGGCTATCTTAACTCCAATTGTCTGAAAACAGTCTGATGACATTGATGATATTATGACGACAATTTAGATAACGATTTACACTGGATTTAGTAAACCCTTCAAACTGGAATGTAGTAATGTAAATAATGCTGCTTAGCGGCAGAGATAGGTGTACGAGTGGTCACCTTCCTGGTCTAGTCGGATTCTGAACAGTATTCTAGTCATTCACAGTGCATTTTGCAAAATATAGTACTACTAGCGGCCGCTCGCGTTTCCACCCGCGTGGTTCCCGTTCCCGTGGGAATATCGAGATAAACGTATTCTATGTGTTAATCCAGGTTATAAACTATCTTTATGCCGAATTTCATTGAAATCCATTTGGTAGTTTTTACGTGAAAGAGTAACAAACATACACACTCACAAAATGAGTGTGATGTTTTGAAAAATGCACTTTAATCTACATTAACGCGAAACATCTTACATCCAACAAAGACCATTCTTGGTAGTATGACGTATAGTTAGTAACGACTTTTTATAGTAACCATAGCGGAAGTGAAAAATACCTGCAAACCCATTTTAAACTTAAAACTACCAAAAAATAGTGTTACAAAAAGAAGAAAAAAAACTAATAAAAAATAATTGGCTCCCGCCCGAACCCTCGCGCCTTAATCATTCAAACCACCTAATATATTTAATTATGAATTTAATAATTAGTCCGTTTCGCATCGGCGGCCTCCCGAGTAGCGACAATCCGCCACCCAAGTACCTACGTCCGACTTGGGGTAAGAAATTAATAAATTAAAACTATTGACTTTTCTTAATAAAAATAGTACAACAACACGCTTTAGTTCACTCTGTTCCGTGCGGGCTAGAGTCGAAATTAGTTGAGCTCACTTTTTTTTCGGGCAGTCGTCCATTATGCTATATCGTTTAGATCAAAAATATGTCCAATTATCGGTACATTTATCATACTATGTTATTTGTTTTGACATCCATGTAAGTGGGTGCCCCGTATTAATTGAGCAGCAGCGCTCACCGCTTCCGGTAGGTTTTATTAAAAACGGTGGATTATCAGTGCGCAGTGACAAGTCGAGTCAATTAATTTCCTTTTAAAGTAATTTAGTAGGGTTTTTACTGAAAATTATATGGCAGATAGGTTAGACGTGTTTAAACAGTCGTTATCTTGATATCTGGTGTAGTCGGTCAATTAATAGTTTAAATTGAATAACGTTCAGTTTTAAAACGGTTTTTTTAAAACTTTCTTTAATAAAATTGATTTAACTACAGGGTGTGTACGTTTGCTTGAAAGTATGGGATTGGTACCCTACTTTTTTACTAATTTATTTTTTCTTTTTTATTATCTTCCCAAGTTGTAAAGTTCTGTTTTTTATATTTTAAATGTTGTTTTACTTAATCTTGCCCGCCAAGCAACTTTCTCATTGCCGGGTCGCTGGATGGGTGACCAAATTCAAAACATTTCGAGCTCCTCCGTGCTTCGGAAGGCACGTTAAGCCGTTGGTCCCGGTTGTTGTCGTAAGATGAAAGTCGTTTAAACCCACTAAACCGCTTCGGGCCAGCGTGGTGGGTTATGGCCCAATATCCCTACGTGCTATTGTCCACGTGGGAGACCTGTGCCCAGCAGTGGGACGTTTATAAGCTGATGGTGATGATGAAGTGTTATTTACTTAAGTATAGCTAATGTAAAGGCATCACAAAGTTTCACAATAAAAGCTACCTACAGGGACATAATAGACGATGATCATGCCCGAAGGTCCATTCAAATCCTAATCATTACCAGAGATTTCGCTCAACAGCCTCGACAATTATGTTTCCGTTCATCTCACCCTCTACGGAAGCGTTTCCTGCCACGACCGCAGCCAATCGACTGATTGTGCGACCAGCCGACCGACCCGTCCGGCGATTTCCTGCAAAGGTGGTTGTCGCTTGCATTGTGACGCTGAAAAACTGGGATGTGGTGGGCTTCATGGAGTTGACTCGAATAATTCGAGGATGTGGAAGTGACCGTGTTTCTTTGGAAGATTTAGATTGTTTGCGTTTTGAAAAAAAATATGGGAAATAGTCGATTGGGTATTTTGGTGTTTCGGTTTTGTTGACAACAATCAACAAATTAGTATAGAATCTATACTAATGTCAAATCCGTATTGTAAAGGAGTTCATGCAGTACCACAAAACCATGTCTTATACTGATGTTCGCCGATTTTTCGCCAAAAATACTTAAAAAATTAGAAAGTCTCTTTTTTAAACTACTTAAACGCATGCCTAACATTTACCTGCAAACACAAAACAGAAGACCTATTTCTTCTGTTTTGTGCCTGCGAATTTAGTATCTTTTGTTGTATGGAAATACACTGACTTTTTATTTAATTTAAGTATTTATTTAAACACCGTTATGTACAGCGCTTCATTACTCACGCACAGGAGGAAAACAGTTGGGGTAAGGCAGTGTTAATGCTAGCTAGTTTATGATAGCGATATCGCTAGTAGATAACCTTTGGCTCAGAACCCAACAATGGAATAGTAATATTGCGGTATAGTACGTATCACTTGTAAACAAAATAATAAACGAAGGTTCCGCAGCCCCCGCAGGAATCGGAGCATTGAAAATGAACACAAAAATTTACGAAAAAAATTGATTGTATTTTGAATAAAACATTACAAGTTGAATAAAAACTTCTACTTTCACGCCAAGGCGCCCCTGATGAATTTCTTTTCTCGCCTGCATCCGCATCTTTTATCACCATTACCATGACGATCGGTCAATAATTATAGAAGCTACATCACTTTTATATACGGAAATACCCGTTTTTCTACAATTCCAAATCTAAAGGGACCACCTAGGTCACAATAATTAACCGACTTTCATATATTTCATACTTTAAAAAAAATGAATAAATTTATCCTAGGATAAAATTATTCATTTTTGTTAAGTCTGTTTTTATTCGAAATATTTACAATTTAGTAAACAAACACCCCCCCCCCCCCCCCTTGGTACTATTCCCATCTCGATCCTCCCAAAATCCTCGGAGCTATGGCCTAAAATACGTCTCAGGCGATTTGCATCTGATAACTATTTTCAATGGTAACATTTTTATTCAACGCTTTTATGGCCGAGTGGCTGAGCTTTTAGCCAGATATCCAGATGTCCTGGGTTCACTAACCAGGGCAGGCAAAGTGTGTTTCGGATTTTTCAATTTGTCATCACCATGCCGCATTAGGCAAGTGGCCCAGTGCTATTTTTAATTAGTTTCTAGTGTTTATTGCAAATTTCATAATAGATAAAAACATCGAACGAAGAGTTTGTCTTAAATTTTGAGTCTAACGAGTCGATCCGTACCATTTCAAATAATCACTTGGGTATGAAACATGTTGCCATTTGGCTAGTCCTAAAAGACCTGAATTTTCTCCAAAAACTCAATCGCTTATGAGTCGCTGAGGACATGCTAGAACGAGTCAATTCCGACCAAACATATGAATGTTGTTGTTGCATGAGCAACGCATTGTTACTGGTGACGAGACGTGGGTTTACGAGTTTGACATGCAAACTAGTCAACAAGCTTCGGAGTGGCGCCTTCCGACTGAACCGAAACCGAAAGAACCACGCCAAAGTCGATCAAAAGTCAAAGTCATGTTGACTGTTTTCTTTGACTATCGCGGTGTTGTGCACTCGGAATTCTTGCCGGAAAGTCAAACGGTAAAAAAGAATATTATTTGAGCGTTATGCGGCGTTTAAGAGAGCAAATTCGACGAATAAGGCTAAATTTGTGGAAAGAAAATTCTTGGATTTTGCACCACGATAATGCGCCGTTACACAAGGCCATCATTGTGAACGAATTTTTCACCAAAAACTCAACAAATACCACCGAGCAACCACCTTATTTACCAGATATGGCTCCAGCCGTCTTCTTTCTTTTTCCTAAACTCAAATTACCACTTCGTGGCACCCGTTTTCATTCGGTAGAAGACATAAAGAAGAATTCGTGGCGAGAACTGAACTCAATTCCGGAAAAAGCGTTTAAAAATGTTTTGATGATTGGATTATTCGTTGGCGTAAGTGTATTGTTTCTGAAGGAGCATACTTTGAAGGCGATAAAATATACTAACATTTTGTGTATTATTGATCTTTTCCCGGTACTTTCTTGACAGAGTAGTTTATAGGTAATACTTCCAGTAGCTGTGTGGCTGCGGCCCATTATGTAAAGAATACAATCAGCTCGTCTCTTCCCTTAGGTGTCGTGAAGGGGAACTAACGGACAGAATGACTGCACATAGACATCCGTACATCAGCAAAAACGGCGATAGGCGCACTACTTATCACGCTGAGCACATGTGCAGTTGTTCGGCGGTGAAACGTGATGAAACATGCACTTCTATTGCGGTCCTCATTGCCTAGTCACTGAGGCGAACAAATGAAAAACATCCTTCTTTCGACTAAGTGACAATACGGACACTTTAAATTCGGACACAGTGTCCGAATTGACCCTTTTTAATAGTATTATTTTTTCACTGACGATTCGGACACTATTAAATTATTCGAGCTGTTCAGTACAGTCAGATAAAAAAGCTTCAAAATATAATGTTTTTTACTATAGTATATTTTCTTAAAATTAATGTAAAGAAATCTATAGAAGTTTTTTTTCTGACTGTACAAAGCAGTTATTTTGTTGGTGTCCGAATCGTCAGTTAAAAAAATAATAAAATTAAAAAGTGTCAATACGGACACTGTGTCCGAATTTAAAGTGTCCGAATTGTCACTTAGTCTCGTTCTTCGGTTGGCACGTAAAGTTCTGTGTTTGTCGTAAGGTAGCAATCGCCAAAACCTGCTAACCCGCATTGGGCCACCATGGTGGGTATGGCTAAATCTCCCATCTCCCCATATGCTGTTATACATGTGGGAAGGTCTTTGCCCTGCAGCGAGACGTTTATAGACTGATCATGATATCAGTTATTTCATAAGAAGACCTATTTAATTTGTGTTGGTTTGAACGACTTTCTTTTTACTTTATACGATATACACTTCCACCATAATCTATATTAATAAAAATCAATTGCCCAGAATGTTTGTAGGCGCATCAACTTTTTTTGATGCATCTGTAATTCTGTACTTACCAATTACCAGTAGGACCATCGGTAGTACCATGGAAATTTTTTTTTGCCCGTGGTACTACTATCCTGTCTGGTATACCACGGGAGATTTTACATTACCCCTGAGCCATGATTCTGTATCGCAATCTATAGAATCCACACCTTAACCTTACCGCGCACAAACGGGGGTTTTGGGGGTTAAGTTACTCGCGTCCGTAGGTTTACCCTTGAGACCCTACACGTGACCCCTGGGTGGTGCTAAATGAGTGACACCAACTGAGTGGTAGAGCTACGCTGCGTTGCAGCACGCATTGGGTCGGCTCGCCCGACGTAATACCACCCCCTCACGAATTTTCGACGTGAAACAATGGCACTCTGTGCTGTTGTGTTTCGTCCGGCGAGTGAGGGTTCTGGAGAACCCTCCCCCCCCTCACAATTGATATGGCAGCGAACTTTAATTTAGATTTACCCCAGGGGGGTACCGACACATCCTGTGTCGGAGAATTCCCCCCTGAGCGTTCTCGCTCAGGCTGCCCTACGTATTCTGGGGAGGCCAAAAGTCCGCTCGTGCCAAGGCATGCTGCAGGCAGGAGAAAGGCAAGACAATTGGCACCCCCTCCTACGCTTCGTGTGGACTTCTGCAACATCAGGGGAATCCACTCTAACTTGAGCGCCGTCCATTACCACCTCAAGACGGCGAAACCGGCCTTGCTCTTCCTCACTGAGACGCAGATATCCCCCGCTCCTGACATCTCCTACTTGTGCTACCCGGGATACAACCTGGAACATGCATTTGTGCTACGAGCCGGTGTTTGTGCCTATGTCAGGGGAGGATATGTGCGTCCGTCGCCTTGGCAATCATGAAGATAGGGACCTTTCCATCTTACGGCTACACGTCGACTGCGGACGTCATCCTCGCGTCTACGCGTGCTTGTATAGGTCCCACAGCGGTAACATCGGAACTGACCAACTTATCGAGACCGTCCAAGCGGCGACGGACTCCCTTCTCCAACGGATCCCCTCGGCCGAGATTGTGGTATTGGGAGACTTCAATGCCCACCACGTCGAATGGCTTGGTTCACGCACAACTGACCACGCGGGTAGAGCCGTTCATGACTTCGCTTTAGCCTACAGTATGTCCCAATTGGTAACCGAGCCAACACGGGTTCCAGATGTGGAGGGCCATGCACCTTCTTTATTTGACCTTCTGCTGACCTCGCACCCAGACGGCTATCAAGTTTCTGTTGATGCACCACTAGGCTCATCAGACCACTGTCTGATTCACAGCACTGTGCCTCTCACAGAAACTTCAAAACCGCAACCAGCGGCTACCCGTCGAGTCTGGCATTATACGTCAGCAGACTGGGATGGGATGCGAAGTTTCTTTGCGTCCTACCAGTGGTGGCGAGTTTACTTCTCGCTGGATGATCCTGATGTCGCCGCTGACTCTGTCGTTGATGTGATACTCCAGGGTATGGAACTTTTCATTCCAAACTCTGTGGCTCCCATTGTAGGCAAGTCCCAACCATGGTTTGGTCGTTGCTGTAAAATGGCGTCTCGCCAAAAACGACAACATTACCAAAAGCCTGGGCTAATGCGGTGTCATCAAAGCATCCAAACACCAGTGCGCTCAGAAAGAAGTACAACTTTGCCGCCAGATCCTTTAAGAAGGACATTGCCAAGGCGAACTCATCATTCATAGGTAGAATCGGCGAGAGGCTAGTGCGTCTTCCTGCGGGGACGCGTGCGTTCTGGTCTCTCGCCAAAGCTATCTTAGGGAATTTTGTCAGCCGTCCCTACCACCATTACACAAGACCGATGACTGCCTGGCCTATACTGCAAATTAGAAAGCCGATCTCTTGGGCTTTCTTTTCGCATCAAACTCGACCTTGGACGATGGAGAAAACTCTCCACCAACCATACCGCATTGCGTTTGTACAATGCCAAACGTTCAGTTCCTGCAAAAGTCAGTTCGTAAGGCTATTTTTTTCCCTTGCTATCCATAAGGCGAGTGGGCCTGATGCAGTTCCACCCATTGTGCTTCGGACGTGTGCTCCTGAATTGGCACCAGTTCAAACGCGCCTTTTCCGGCTCTCTTACACTACTGGCGTCGTCCCGAGCTCTTGGAAGACAGCCCTTGTCCACCCGATTCCAAAAAAGGCGATCGCTCAGACCCGTCCAACTACAGGCCAATAGCTATTACCTCTTTACTCTCCAAAGTAATGGAGTCCATTACAAACCGCCAGCTCTTATGTTACCTAGAAGAGAACCAGCTACTAAGTGATCGCCAGTATGGTTTTCGTCGCGGTCGTTCGGCTGGTGATCTTTTAGTGTATCTTACTCACCGATGGGCGGAGGCAGTCGAGAGTAAAAGGGAGGCAATGGCAGTTAGCTTGGACGTAGCGAAAGCTTTTGACAGGGTATGGCACAGGGCTCTTCTCTCTAAACTTCCATCATACGGGCTTCCTGAGAAATTGTGTTCATGGGTTGCCAGCTTTCTTCGCAGTTCGTGCTCCGACATGAAGCCCGTGAATGCTGGAGTCCCGCAGGAGTGTGTGTTGTCCCCTACTCTATTTCTTCTGCATATCAATGACATGCTACATAACAACAGCAATCACTGCTATGCAGACGACAGTACTGGGGATACGCTCTATACCGGGCGAGCTAATATTTCTCTGGAAAGAGTTATCAAGAGCCGGAATAAACTTGTCACTGACACCGAGAGTCATGTCTCGGATTGGGGCCGACATAACCTAGTCCGCTTTAACCCCTCCAAAACACAAGTTTGCGCATTTACCGCGAAAAACATCCCGTCGTCGTACCTCTGAACTTTGAAGGAGCTCCCCTTGATACCAATCCGACTATTGGAATCTTTGGCGTCGATATTTCGAGTGACGTTCAGTTTCGTGGTCATTTGGAAGGTAAAGCTAAATTAGCTTCGAAAAAGCTGGGTGTGCTTAATAGAGCGGGTCAGTATTTCACGCCGGCCCACCGTTTACAACTGTATAAAGCACAGGTCAGGCCGCATATGGAATACTGCTCCCATCTCTAGGCTGGAGCACCCCAATACCAACTCTTGACCGCATTTGACCGCATTCAACGCAGAGCTGCTCGAATTGTCGATGACGTGGTTATTTCAGGACGGCTCGATCCACTGGCTCTTTGGAGAGACGTTGCGTCTCTCTGTATATTGTACCGTATATATCATGGGGAGTGTTGTGAGGAATTGTTCGGCTTCATCCCTGCCGCTGATTTCCTTCACCGCACTACACGCAATCGACTGTCATTCCATCCACATCACCTTGATGGATGGCGGTCCACTACTGTGCGTTTTTCAAGAAATTTCTTGCCTCGAACTACAGTGTTGTGGAACCAGCTCTCGGCGGCGGTATTACCGGACCGTTACGACTTAGGGATCTTCAAGAAACGAGCCTATTCCTTCCTTAAAGGCCGGCAACGCACCTGCGATTCCTCTGGTTTTGCGGGTGTCCATGGGCGGCGGTGATTACTTTCCATCAGGTGACCCGCTTGCTCGTTTGCCTCCTTCTGCTATAAAAAAAAAGTATAACGCATACGTATTTGGGAAGATATAGTAAATTTTTAAGGAATTAACGTGGTTTTGGAACAAGGAATCGTTACAGAATAAGGGCCCAGGTACTACTTATCAATTTAATATTCCCTACAAACGTATTTCGAGGTATGCAGCTTGAAAAATCGAGTGTACCTTTTTCAAATATGTAGGTACTGGTTAGCTGTGAAAGTATAAAACAAAAAAAAACAAAAACAAAACAAAAAACAAAAAAAAAAGGATCTACAACACTCGATTTTTCAAGCTTATGTATACTCCGAAATACGTTTGTGGGGAATATTAAATTGATAAGTAGTATACCACGGGTAATGTAAAATCTCCCGTGGTACTAACCAGACAGGATAGCAGTACCACGGGCAAAATAAAATTCCCGTGGTGCTACCAGTAGGACCATCGGTAGTACCACAGGTAATTACAGCTGTAACTGTCAGGACAAGGTTTGTATGAAGGATTTTTTTTTGGATATCCGTCACGGGGTAGGCACGGCGGCGGCGTCCACGCGGAGGTAGTCGCGTGCCGGTCGCTAGTATATGATAAGTTTTTGTAATAAAGAACCACTCCAAACATAATTATGACCGCAGTTAGTCTTATTATTTACGTTGCGCCGAACATTGCAATGTGATATCATTAACTAGGTAATGGGGTTACTTTGATCAATTTTCAAATTCAAACGGTTTTATTTCTGTAATGTAAGAATTAAATAAGTAATGAAAAAAAATGTCAATATCGATTTTTTGCTATCTATTGGAATGTAAGGAAATAAATTGTTTTTGATCATCCGTTACTAAGAAAAAAAATTAAGGTGATCAACTTTAAGCCGATGCCAGGGCTACTTTAATCACCATTATATTTCAAAACGGGATTTAAAAGTAATCTCATAAAAAAACTAAAATAGAAGAGAAATAAAAATATTCGGCTCGCAGGTTGTGCTAAAGCTATTCATGTAAATGCTGTCAAAAAAGTTTCGGGAACGAATGATTTGTTTAAGATTCCAAATTCAAAAGCACAACTGTTATCCATTTTGGCGCGGAGTTTGAGTTGCATCTGTTATTAAGATTAAATGCCGTGCTGTTTTTAGTTAGTTTATATTATCTAGTGTGTATTGCGAATTTCATAATGGATAAAAACATCGAACAAAGAGTTTGTCTTAAATTTTGCGTCGCCAATAGAATTTCGTGTTCGAAGTCACTGAAAATGTTACAGAAGGCTTACGGTGAATCGACTTTATCAAAAACACGTGTTTATGAGTGGTACAAAGATTTTTTTCGCTCTGGTAGGCCATCAACTTCTTCAACTGAAGTTAACATCGCAAAAGTGAAGGAAATGGTGACTGAAAATCTTCATTCAAGTTTGAGAGAGATAGCCGCTGAACTTTCTGTGTCTCACGAGTCGATCCGTACCATTTTAAATGATCACTTGGGTATGAAACATGTTGCCGCTCGGCTAGTCCCAAAAGACCTGAATTTTCTCCAAAAACTCAATCGCATAAGTCGCTGAGGACATGCTAGACCGAGTCAATTCCGACCCAACATTCATGCAACGCATTGTTACTGGTGACAAGACGTGGGTTTACAAGTTTGACATTCAAACTAGTCAACAAGCTTCGGAGTAGCGCCTTCCGACTGAACCGAAACCGAAAAATCCACGCCAAAGTCGGTCAAAAGTCAAAGTCATGTTGACTGTTTGCTTTGACTATCGCGGTGTTGTGCATTCGGAATTCTTGCCGGAAGGTCAAAGGGTAAATAAAGAATATTATTTGAGTGTTATGCGGCGTTTAAGACAGCAAATTCGACGAAAAAAGCCAAATTTGTGGAAATGAAATTCTTGGATTTTACACCACAATGCGCCTTCACACAAGGATTATCATTGTAAACGAATTTTTAGAAAAACTCAACAATTAACATCGAGCAACCATCTTATTCACCAGATATGGCTCCAGTTGACTTCTTTCTTTTTCCTTAACTGAAATTACCACTTCGTGGCACCCGTTTTCATTCGGTAGAAGACATAAAGGAGAATTCGCGGCGAGAATTGAACTCAATTCCGGAAAAAGCGTTTAAAAAAGGTTTATTTTTTTTTGATGATTGAATTATTATTTGGCGTAAGTGTATCGATTCTGAAGGAGCATACTTTGAAGGCGATAAAAATAAATTTGGATGAATAACTAACATTTTGTGTATTATTGATCTTTTCCCGGTACTTTCTTGACAGAGTAGTAGGTATATTGGGGTGGGGTACCTTTGATCATTAATACAAAATAAATTATTGAATAGAATGTTTTAATAAAAATTTGATTATTAACTAATTGTTGGAAGAAACTAAACCTTTATCTTTAAAACTAAATCTTTAGCTACTATATTATGGAATACTTATTAAACTCTTCTTAACATAAAATAAATACAAAAATTTAAAATCACATTAAAAAAACTGTATTAGTACACAATCTTAACAAATAAAGGGGTAACTTTGAACAACGGGGCGACATTGATCGTGTGATCAAAGTAAACCCATACCTCTGATCAAAGACTCCCCTGATTCTTTTTAAACCTATAAAATAGGCACAAAATCAATAAAAACGCTTGTTTCAAGCGTGTGTCATATTCTCAAAAGTGCATACTGTAAGGTAAAACAAACAACATTAATCGAAAAACTATTGATTTTTAAGTGCATTTTGAGTTTTTCTCACCTGCACTTTTTAAATAAGTAAATATTTTTTTACAAAAAACAACTGCACGTTGCAAAAGTCATGAACGCCATTTGTTTGTAAAACTATTAGTGCTGCTGAAAATAGGACGGTGTTATCAATGTAACCCCGTAATATCACAGTTACTCCATTCTAGGGTATTGCGAAACGAGTCTTTGACGTGTCAAGTGGCACGTGGGTCGAGGGTGCGAGTAAATAGAAATACATAAGAGGGCCTACCCTTGTTATATAAATATCTTAATGAGACCGTGTGGGAGAAAAAATGCTGCTCGCTTCCGTGGGTTTACCCTCGAGACCCCACAAGTGTCCCCTGGGTGGTACCAAATGAGTAGGTAGCAATCCTCTAGTGGTAGGCTTCGGCCGTGGCTGGTCACCACCCTCCGAACTAAGTCACTACGCCAAATGGCAGTAACCATTATCCGTAGTGTTGTCCGGAGTATCCATTCAGGTGGGTCGGGTCTGGGTAGTTGCGTTGAATGCGTGGCTGTTTGCGACTGCCCACTACTGTCACACCGGGCGCTTGTCATAGGAGGTTAGCGGGATCCGAAGCACAGTGCCGCCACTGGCTGACCGCAGGAAGTAGGGGGCCCAAGTAGCAGGTTAGCCACCTATTAAAAGGTTGCCCCGCCACCTCGCGAAAAATCCCGGGTTGCTTCACCATGCCGGTTGGCGACCGGATGGGAGGGCCAGATAGCCATCTCCGGGGGGTTCGGGCGTCCCCGCAGTTTCCAGGACAGTCTCCTTCTCTGTGTGTCATTAGTGAGTTTGTACTCTATTCGGCAGAGTTGATGCCTCGCTCAACTGCCGCTCTTCTGCCTATTCACTTCAACCTAAACATTCATGGCACTGAACAAAAGAAGAAAACGTTTTTCACAGCGGCTGCACTCCCTACCACTCAAAGTGCACCTCACCAACATCCAAGGATTGCACTCCAATCTCGTTTCAGTCCACCGCCACCTCTAGACTGAGAAACCGCAGTTGCTGTTCCTCACCAAGACCTAGATCAAAATGTCCTGCTGACGCGGCATACCTCAGCTACCCCGAATACACTCTGGAACATAGGTTTATTCCTCACGCCGTAGTCTGTGTGTATGTCCGCGATGACATTTGTTTCAAGCGTCTCAAATGCTTTGAGGATTACAAAAGCTCTGTTATTGGTCACTGGTAATGAACATATTATAATAATATGGAGAAGATAATATGCGAACATCGAAAAAAAAAATTAGACGATTGCTTCGAAAACCTCCTCCTTCTTGAAATCAGTTGACGAAGTCGAAACTCGATTAGAAGCCTTAAAATCGGATGTCGCCGATTTGATACCAAATTCTATTGAGTTTGTACATTAACAAGTAGGTAGGTACCTACCTTCTTAAGAGCTTATTTAATTATTCGAAATTTTAAATGTTTTTTTCCGTTAATAACGTTTATTTCCAACCTGAGGTATCTAGTCGTTTTTGAACTACTTTTTATCTTCAATATATTGTTTTTTAACTACTTACTATCTTCAATGTTTGAATTATATAATAAATTATCAAAAATATTACAATATTACAAACCGGATTGACCAAGTTGAACGTATAAATGTTATTAGTTTACCAAGAGTTCCGTCAAAATACCTGAAATTCTTCAACTGAAAAATAAGCCTATTTAAATTTCAAAAGTACTATATATACACTGATACGAAATCGTAATGCGGACTTATAACTCGGAACATGTCCGAGGAATGCGTTCACAAAGCCGGTTACGGCCACCCCACACTGCTAGATTACTTTATTAAAACATAACTTGTGAATTAAATGTGTCGGAACCGTTACTCGTATTTACTCGGTAAAGTAGATTTGTATCGCCATTTTATCTGAGTATGCAATTATACATCGTTACCAATGATGGACGCAAACATTTATAGTTATTATAGAATTTACATGAATGTTTTGTTGGGCATGTTTAGACGTTACTGTGCGAACGCATTCTTTGTGCTCATTGAATTTGGATTTGAAATAAATATTGTACGTTTGCCGGAGGGTTAGGCTGAGACCACAGATATCAATTCGCTACGATCCTGTCATGTCATGACACACTTACATATTCTGAATAAATAAGTTTTTTTTTAATTAAAATTGTTAAATTATTTCTATAGATGTGAAACATGGACTATGACATAGACGGACACATATGGATTTGGTGTTGAGGGAAGGAAAGGATAAGATAGCCAAAAAATATCACTAATGAAGGAGTATTGGAAAGAATAAGCGAATGAATAGCCACAGTTAGTAAAATTTACACAAGGCAGAAGGGGGGAAGATGTTTGGCCACTTGATGACACGAAGAATTCATGAAAAAAACAACATCGAAGGGAAGATAGAAGAAAAGGAAGAATAAGACCAAGAATAGCCTATTCGTTACAGATTAAAAAGAAAGTAAACGTAACGAAACGTTAAGAAATCAAGCAACTGGCTAGGGACATTGATGAAAGGAGGAGGCTAAACTGATTTTTTTTTACAAATTTATCTAAAGTAAAATATTAGCCAAACAGATAATTAAACTAAAGTAATATACGGACATACGAAACTAATGTACAATCTCAATCAGGTAAATATTCCTTTAGCGTAAAACTTTGGCAATAAAAAATGTGACAACAGAAGGATTTTATAATTGATAACTTTTTTTTTTATTTAAAATTATCTTTTTTTTGTGGAAACTTTGATGATTTGTGTTCTATGTATATTATAAAATTGTATGAGTTACGTTATTGTTTGTTTCTCAAATAAATAAATAAATAACTTCAAATATTACGAAACCGTGAACGTTGGCTTACATAATTTATAGCTTCTCGTGACGGGAAGTTTTGTTACTTTATCGATGATTGTGTCGTTTTTAGGAATGTGGTCATTTTTGGGAATTGTGTCATTATAGCACTGATAATTTTTGGGTCACTTCATCGCCCGTGTTGAGTTTTGTTGATAATGGAATAGAGTGGCAATTAGAAATGGTGTTATCATTATAATTGTGTCACAAAATTTTTTACTTGACATTGATATTTCTTGATGTCAATTCCAACACTACTTTAAAAGAAAACGTTTTCTAACGTTTTTATTTTCTCCATTCTCCTCTCAGAATAACAACTTGCTTTAGATATTATTCTGAGATTCTCTTTTATTAACCTTCACCTGAACAGTCACTCCCTTTTCATTCATATAATTCCTTACACTGTCCATCCTCCATCCAATTTCTCTTTGGTATCTCCCACGCCTTTCCAACAAGTAACTTTATTGCGTATTTACAAAACACATTTGTTAACAGAGATCCTCCACCGCGGCGACCTATCTTCATCTATGGAATCCTTGGCCTACGAGTCCTCGGTGGCATCCCCAGGCAGCGTGTCCAGCCACACCCAGCGCACCAAACGCATGCGCACTAGCTTCAAGCACCACCAGCTACGCACAATGAAGTCCTACTTCGCGATCAATCAGAACCCTGACGCTAAAGACCTCAAACAACTGGCGCAGAAGACCGGGCTTTCCAAGAGGGTACTGCAGGTTGGTGATCCTATCTTATATTGGCCTTCCATTTTTTTATCTTTTTTTATTATTCGCCCATATTGTCCCACCGATGAGCAAAGGCCTCCTTTCTCCTCCTTCCAGTGTTCGCAGTCTTTTGCGTATGTTAGCCAATTTTTCGCGTAAGTATCAAGCTCTTCCCTCCACCTCCGCCTAGGTGGGCCTAGCTGCCGTTTAATACTACGTGGGACATAGATGGTGGTGGCCTTCGCTCATAACTCGTCCAGATAAGACAGATATGCCCTGCCTAGTCCCAGTTTCTATTTTTAACTAGGTATAATGTTGTCAGGCGTATGGTTTACGTGTGTCATACGACTACGTACGACGTGGTATACACCCGACACACGTCTTGGACCACTTACGCCAGCAAGCACCGAGTTCCGCTCTCATTTTAGTGGGGCCTGCCGAAGTTTCCTACTTAGGTACACTAGCATTTTGACCCATAGAGATTTTTTCACCATCCTTTTTTTTCCTTAGGGAAAATAGTTGATATCATCTTCGCAATTTCAGAGTTGTCCGCTATACGAATAGTTGATCTTTGCACCATATAGGACAGGGTCACCTGTCGCCGGATTTTATATATTTATATTTTACCAAACACAATAAAAGGTCAAACACACAAACGGTGGATGTTATGAAACAATTGAATTAAGAAGTTATGTTACAAAATACATATAGATATTTACCAATTTATTACGAGTGTACCTATTAAAGGAAACGCCAACCACACTCGGTCACCAGTAAACAAACCACGACACCGAACAGAAGTCAGATTACGGTTATGGGTTAAACCTTGCCATTAGTGATGATTCACGGAACTGAAAAATCACACCAACTCAAAATGAAGATTCATTCCCTCTCCGATACCGAACCAATAAAGCAAAATTTGATCCATCACTAATTTGCACCTTGTAACGCCATTTTAGAACAACTGGAAGCATACAAGAAACAATATTTGAAGTTAAATATTTTTCTCTTTTTAAAACTATATGCGAAATAGGCGAAATCTGTTTTAGAGATTGTTTAACTTTAGACATATTTTTGTACTAAGATTACTGCCGTAGGTATCACAAAAACATTCCTGTCACAACAAAAACACACACACACCTCTAAGGTTCCTGACCCACCTCTTCTAAGGTTTCGTTAAAAAATGAATTACTCTATTGTCCCCAGGTCTGGTTCCAGAACGCGCGCGCAAAATGGCGTCGCAATATCATGAGGCAGGAGTCGAACGGCAACCCGGGTCACTCCAGCAACGGCGCCATCGTGCCCAACCCCACGCCCAACGTTGGGACCAGCGGCATGCTCCTCTCGGAACCGATGCAGATGGACGACTTGAGGGTGACCACCCCACACCCCCACCCCATGACCTTCAACGAGTTGTACTGACGAGCGCAAAACGGTTTTAAGGAGGAATCACTTTAAAACCAGGGTTCAGATGAGATGTAAAGAATGAAGGAGAAAGTTTTAATTGTCGGTCGGATTTGAAGTGGAATTTTCCTGTCTGTTTGCGATACGGTTCTCTCTTTCGCACTAGCGTTTTTTCAGCGTAAACGTACATGTATGTAGGTCTCACAAAAAGACCAAACCATACTAACGAATGCGTTTAAAAATAATGGTTATAGGGCCCGTGATCATACCGAATGAATTGATGTGATATACATCAGTGCTGAGCACTTCATCGAACGCCTACGCAGGCAACGCTAGTGTGAAGGCAGCCTTACATTTTTATCCAATTAAAAGCGAAGCTGTCCAATCCTCACGTTGATTCCCTGGAAGTATGGTAGTGTCACTAGCGAAGTATCCAGGCCATGTCCAGGCGCATTCAGTTTTTGTAAAACAATTTCTGAAAACTAAAAAGTTAATCATTAATCATAGATCTCTTTTAATGTTACAGTCCCCTTGTGCAGGCAAATGTATGTTTGCAAAAATTTAACAATAAATTATCTGTTTTAGTAAATTCTTGTAATCAGACGTTACCAACTTAAGTGAAATAAGTTTTTATTAACCCTAGCCGGTTTATGCAAAGGAATTAAAAAAATATATGTAATTTGATTATAGGGACTAAAAAGTCGTTACGACTTTTAAAAGTTATTTCTGATCTAACCTAATTTTTGTCTTCATTCCATAACCTTATTTCAAATATGGTTCCCTGTCATTTTAGTACCTACTTCTTTATGAAAATCTACCAATTTTCATGACATGCGAAAATGTGGAATACCACCAGGGGTTAAGAGGTGTATGATCACTGTTAGTAGCACACTACTCTTGGAAACGTTACTCCACAAAGAGTCGCTGCGGTGTGAGCAAACAGCTTACAACTTGTAAGTTCTTAAAATGGGTGTTGCAAGTACTAGGTTAATTAAAGGACTCAAAAGCAATCCTGTAGATAATCTATTAGCATCAGGTGGCCGCCGTCGAGGACTACCGTTTTTATTCTATGCAAGATTTTAAACATATAAGTAATGATGAAAAATTAAAATACCATAAAATAATCATTAGCTGGTTATTTGAATAGTTTCCATCCTATCAAAATTATTTTTTGTTTTTGTACTTTCATAAAACTCATTCGATTGTTCAAAATAGCTTCTAGGCAGCTAGGCTGTCGAAGTATTTGCAATTTAATAAATCACTGAAATTCTTACATGAAGTACGTTTTACATTTACAATTTTTACTAGGTAAGCTGAGTTCATAGAGAAAGAGACGAATATAGGTACTCTCTCTATCTCTCTCTCTCTCCGTGACTAAAGTAGTGCAGTTCGTTCGGTATTAACTAGCTTTTTAAGACGAATTATGTGTTTTGCTTACGTACACAAAATAGTTTAGCTAGCGAAAGGTCCTGGCAAGCGCTTTTTTAAGTTTACTAATAACATTGACGTATACATCGCTGAATTATAATTATACATGTAATGAAATGAATGAAATTAAACAATATCAAAACTTATTTTTTCATTATCAATGAAATAAAAAAAACCATTACTTTTTTTTAAGTTATACGTTTTGTGTGCGTGAGCAAGAACATCCGAGGTTTTATTAAAAAACCCATCACATAATTAAATTATATGAGAATATAAACGTACCTTTAGTGTTACACTACATTAAGTCCAGTAAGTACATACCTAAGAGTCAAAAACCCATTTTATTACTTCTGA